>JAFNEN010000042.1:0-600000 GCA_019343175.1 Oedothorax gibbosus | reverse complement strand
TGTTACAGTCTTATTATGGTTACTTTATTGATCAATAAATGTTGGGTTTTTTAGTAAATGCGTGTTTCTAGTAAATTGGTATAATTTTATTTTTATTATATATACACTCTCAAAATTCTTCCTTCAATTAACGGAAATTTTACTAGAAACTTTGCTTAAAGAATATTTTTGTGAATTGACACCATTCTCGTTTCTGCAAAATGCACATGCTCATGCGTGGTCCTTTCAAAACCACAAACGATTTGTCAAAACACGGAAATATAATGTATTTGATAGAAACGGAAATTACTTGTGAGAGAGAAAATTTAGTTTCAGACGAGTTTTTTTCTGACAATGTAGAGAAAATTTTATTTTTGACTATGTACTAAATGATTTTTCTTTTTCTTTCAGAATAGGGATGCATTTCTACAGAATTTCGGCAATTTTTGCCATCTTACTGGTGGCCAAAGTTGTCCACGTCTCCTCTGGAGGGAAGAAAGGGGGAGGTATGTTCATACATTTAATAAAAAGTTTTATTTAATTTATTATAAAGTGCTCCGAAAGTTTTTGACCCACTATTTAAACTAACCAACGCTAATGTAAAAGCCAATGTAAATAACGTCCCCCAAATAAATCTTAAATCCACATAACTACTTTACTGAATGTTAAGAAAGTATTTTGGAAGATAAATATTTATTGAGGTTGCAAATTTTATATTTTTTTTACAGAAAATATTTCTTCGTAAGTAAGGAAATTGCATCGGTGTTGCTCAAATTTTCAGTAAAGTTAAATATCTGATTCTGAAAGCAGATATCTATAGTTTTTAGAATGTTTATATGATATAAATAAATTATTTGTGTAAAACTAATCGAGGCAATGAGAGTCCCAAATAAAAATGTCTTATTTTTTAATTTCATGTTGAAACTACGAAAATTTCAAACAATGCTCATAAGGCATTTAGGCAAGATAAAACACTTTCGTGACAATTGGATATTTTGAAAAGTGCCATGTTAACTGCTGTTGGACCACCCTATAATTTAATTCTACAGTATTATAATTTCTAAATTCTCATTATAGTTATTAAAGGTTATCTATGCTATTTTTATGATTAATTAGTAACGATTTCTTACGATAACAAAAACTGTAAGAATGGCTGGCAGCAATTTTAAATATACATCTCTACAATGGACGCACAAACATTACATAATACTCACAAACGTTATACAATGCTCACTCACTTCACTTAAACATTACACAAATTACACATGCACTACCAAGTAATACAAACATAAAAACAAACCCAAACTTCCTGTGACATAATACTCACAAACGTTATACAATGCGCACTCACTTCACTTAAACATTACACAAATTACACATGCACTACGAAGTAATACAAACATTAAAACAAACCCAAACTTCTGCGACATAGTAAATGTGTCATTTGCAAAGTATACAGGAGTCTATATCTAGATCCCAGTATAGATTTCTTATTTAAAAATAGCGATTTAACACAATCCTGAAGGAAGAAGAAAATGTTCAGGCAAAAGATGCCAAGTGGCTTCTATTCTGTCAGGGAGGTGCAAAAACAACAAAAAATTGTATCTTTACGATCCCTTATAAAGTATGGTTAGGTAAGTAGAATAATCCCTCTGAGAGATACAAGACCTATAATCCCGTCCTCAGATTTTCCAGCAACACAAAAACTTGACACATTTTAGAATGAAAATATGGAGCAGGGCTATATTGTGACGACGGGCGTCGTAATTTAGAGCCAGAATCAAGTGACGAGCGGACACCGAAATAGGCACGCAACGCAACTTTTTTTATGGGAGATATTTTTATTATAGTAGGACATATATAAATATTATATTTGGTGTAGTTAAGTAGATTCATCGGACTGGGAGTAAACTACTTTGAATTCATCTTATGTAAGCAAAAATTGAGCTACTTCGTCTGATTCTGGATATTTCTGTAGGTACAGGATTACAAAAGAGGGCGCGAATCCTTCCAACTGGTGATATTTTTCAGCTTCTGTCTCAAATAACCGAACAAAAGAATAAAAATATAGATTACTGTTAATGTATTTTAGGTAAATTGCTTTGGCGAGTCGAAGAAAAGCAGTTTGCGTCAGTAGACACCCTCGTGAATAGGAGTTAGGTGTGGCACTGTCGAACAGTTCTGCCATCGAGTGTATGGAACGGGTAAAGAACACTTAGCATGAATGCATGACACAAAAATAACTACTATTGTCATTTTGGTATACATAAATGAAGCGATTTTAGGTGATTGTCCGTTCATGATATTTAAAAGAAAATCCGCTGGTTGAAATCATGTGAAATTGGGCAGGCACACGTAGCATATACAATGGTATTTTGCGAGGCAAAAATCAATCAAGCAATAGAATAATGGAGTGATATTATAATAGAATAATTTTAAAGTACGTAAAGAGATAGTATTCAGTGTTACAAATTTGGCGCTTGGTATCACCAAAAATACAGTTCCTAGTAGCTGCAGCGGCTGTGAGGTGTAATGTTTCTCCAGATTTTCGGTATTTGGTTGAACCGTTTATCACGTTTTTGTTTCCAAAATCTGAAAAATGCTTCAACCGAATACCGAAAATATGGTAAAACATTTCACTCACAGCCGTTGCAGCTACTAGGAATCACTATTATGGTGAAACCAAGCACAGTTTTTTTTAAAGTGTTGTCCTTGTTCAACATGATGCATAACAATTTATATAAGCCATTGAATTGAATAGAAAAGCCCTATCTATTTATTTCTTCCTAGTTCCATAGCTCCATTGATGTTCGACGAAACAAAACTATTGCTTAGGGAATATTTCTGTCAAATTTACCAGTATTTTGAGTAGTTTTCTCATTTTACATCCGTAATAAATCGTAATTTAAGTTATAATCATACTCCAATTTAGACGAGCTGCATTAAATATTGACCCCCCCCCCCTATATAGTTCTACATTTAGCATTTTATACAAAAATGCTATGGAATGGCAAAGTATGAAGTACGTCTTTGAAGTACGTCTACAACGAATCGCATATATATTGTGTTCTGTGGACTCTCGTCCCATTAACGACGGGAGCATCGTTAACGCCTTCATTCCCGAATAAAAACGTTGACTTTATGATTTTATAACTATTTATTCGTGTAACTTAATTTGCCCTGCATGCATTGTTCAGGACTGTGGTCTTCATTTGTCTTATATTTTGAAGCAGCAAGCTTATTTCCGTGTGGCAAATTTTCGCAAATGGGTTAAAGGAAAATTGCCGCCTATTTATTCTATTCTAAAAATAATTCGGTTAACTAAGAGAAATAGCTAAGATTAGGTAATCAAGTTTTATTAGTCGGCATCTGACATTATTGTGTTAAATTTATTAACACAATCAAGAAATAAATGAGGCTGTTAATTTGTTCCGGAAACCCCATGGAGATCACAATCAATCGCACCAATACCCCTGGGGGCAATAGACAAGGAATTATGTTTTCTTATCTTTGCAATGGTAAGGAGAACCCCGAATCAATATTATGTTTATTTCAATTGGCTATGCTTAAAAAATCCTTTTTATGCAAATTCTATAATTAATTGGACAAAAAGTTGAAAAATTTTCTGGAACACGAAGTGTTTTTTTTTTTTTAAATCTTTTTGTTATCTATTTGGAAGGCGTAAAGTATACCTAATATTTAAAAAAGTTATTTTATTTTATGTTTAATCGAGCTTTGAAACGAGCTTTTCAGTTAATAAACTTAGTGAATAAAGTAATTTCTTCAATTTGACGAAATGGTCGCTCGAAACATTTGAATAAAAAACGATTTTGTCAACAAAATTTTTTTTTTAAGAAAACAAAGAATTCTGTATTTTTTTCGAATTAGTCTACTTTCAAACTGTTAGTGTCATTTCTTCCACAAACCATTCCATATTGTAAGGCTATGACTGCCATCACAAATAAAATATTTTTCGCAGATCCAAGTGGCAATAAAAGTAACCTGTAAAGGTTGCAGATTAAGCCTCGCACTCCATAAAGAGTCTTTTCCCTCCGCCCGTATCGAATCCCAGGGAAGGTGAAAATAGGTATTGATAAATATCGATTGAATCGAAGCTTTTCACAAGTATCCAGAACCATTTTTGCATTTCTACTGCATAACTGTTATTTTATGATCCTGTACTTGCTTGAAATACGTTTAATTATCTTTAGTTTCGTACAGTTAAACGTTTTTTAACATATTTTTCTCGCGAATTTCTTTACCTCAAGATTTTATAATTACTGTCCTTACTTACCCCGGTAGTGGGGCAGAAAGGGGCAAATTACATCATTTTCTCTTTGCGCAAACAGAATTTTTTTTGTTACAAAATTGTTTAGTTCTTTTTCTTATAAAATTATTGTATTTTTGTAATTTTTATTTTACCATGTGTACATAAAAAACAGCTCTCTTAGTGAACCCTTTTGTATTTTTAAAACAATAAAACGTATTTCCGACTTGGTACTATGTACTTCCTCCGAGTTCCCCTACTGCATGGCCTGCTCTATGTTAAGGAAGCACGACCGATACCTGGATACAACTATTTGACATCTTCTCCAACTTTGGCGCTGGGTTTTGGCTTTTTTAACGTTTCATCGAAGCTCACTACCATGATCATCTAGCGATACAGTTCTAAACGTGTCACCAAATTTGCTCCTCCGTCATTTTGCTGGAGCCAACTGGTCACTAAATTAAGATCCGTTGCTACTGAAGCGATATTTCCAGTTATATCTAAATACTTCGAAGGAATAAACGCGTGAGAGAGAGCTAGGTGTTCTTATTATCTCCACCCCCATTCGCCACCCCATTGAATTGAGGGGCGCCATCAATTGTCGTGGAACCCCACAAAAAAGACTCCCGATGACAAGTGAAGGCGATTTCTGTGGGAAATCAAAGCAAACAATCTACTGGGCCCCGAGTACATGGGGACTGATTCCACTATGGGGAAAGAGTGGGACAGAATTAAGAAGGAGATACTGTATTTAAGCAAATTATATTGGTCACCAAACCCGTCCAGGCAACTCAAATAACAAACACGTTGAACATATCACAAAAAGAACACGTAATACAAAAAAAGACAATTTTGATCATTTCTCCGAATATATTTGAAGTTTGTACTAGATTACCTTCACTTGCATCTAGTGACTTCATTTAAGAGGAATTTGTGGTCAATTCCAATCATTTTTTATTTCTTTAAATCTATATGTAATAGTTATCGTCCGTCAGAATTTTGAAATCCTGGATGGAATTTTTGTTTTTCATTATACGAACCATTTATTTTGCTAGGATCTCACTACTGAAACCTATCGGAAAATGTGTCTGGTTAACTTCAAATAGACGCAAAAATAAGTCTGATATAATTTACCTTTAGTTAGATGATGAAGTAAAATCAAATTATTCCCTCTTTTTGACTGAGAAGTTTTGATGGCAAAATTATTTGTCCCAAAGAACTTATTTTGACATCCTAATAATGAAGTCTTATTTATGCATCTCAAAAAAAGACGTCATTTATGACCATATATATGCTTCCAAATGGCTTATGTTAATTCTGTCGCTATTCGCAGTTCTGACGCTGCGTACGATGTCGCTATGGTGAGTCCCAGCTCAGGTGTCAACCACGTCCCTTGACCCGCGATTTTTAATTGCTCTTGAAGCTCTAGTGCAAGGTTAATACAATCAAAACCAAAATAGAAATAATAAGCCAGAAGCGTTAGCAAATATAGTAGAAAGGACAATGCATTACCAATTTGAGCTCTCCAGTCCTACAGTGGGATCGATAAACATGCAGTCCCCACTACTGCGGGTACACACGGTGTAATGCACAATAAAAATCAAAAATATGAAAACACCCCCTCCCCTCCCTAACCCTGCCACCACCCCACCTTTTTGCTCTTTCAGCTAAGAATTTGAATGCCAGCGAAAAAGTAGGGGGGATTTTTTATTTATTTTTTAAGGAACGCGGAGAAAAGGATATTGCAGCTAATTTCCATACAAGAAAAATGTCTGCATCTTAAAGTTTCTTTTATTTGCACAGATGCTGTCTCTTTACACATTCGACAAAGTCTTTTTTTCTCCCTGGCAGAATAAAAATGTGTAAAAAAAGTTAAGTGAAATCATATAAGTTTAAATTATGGAGAGTGACAGACAAGATTGCCCGATGTCATTTTTTCGCTGAATTCTTTATGGAAAGAACTCGGAGAGAATTTTTCTTAAACAACAAGCTGAAATGCGTTTCTACTTTTTCCCGAGTGAGAAAGTAAATAGAGGGCAAAAACTAAAAGCTGTTTTCTTCAAACACTGTTTTTAGTGAGAATACGAGACTTAACGTCAGACTTTCAAATAAACGTTTTTAATTACTTTCAAGAATGCAAGGAGTCACTTCAGTATTTTTTTGCTCTTTCTTCTCTTCATATTTGAAACAAGTTGAAAAGTAGTTTGATGAATAAAAGTCAAGCCATTTATTCCAGAAGTTCTGGTTTCCATTGGTTATTTTTTTTAATCAAAGTATTTATTTTTTATTTGTAATTTATTATAAATAATAGAAATATAATAATATGAGGAAGCATAGAGACATTAATGTCAGTTATAGTTCCAATTGTCATTAATTACTAGTAGTACCAAATTCAAAAATAAAATATCATTTATTTTTGAATTTTTATTTTTATATACTCATTTATTTTCATTGAAATTATATATTTTTTTCGCTTAGTTTACTTCATAAAATCTATCTTTTTTAAAGAAAAGGCTGATACCACATTTTCTCAAAGATGGAAAAAAATATTTCATTTGACCACGTCAAAATAAAAACTTAAACTCAAATAAAAAAAAATTGTGCAGAATAAAAACAAATTGTGTTCGAAGCAAAGAACAATAACAGAGTATTAAAAACAACTGTTTCGCTTATTCACATCTCAAAGGCTTAAAAATTCCACCTCATTAAATTTAATTCAACTTGTAATATTTGTTAAACAGTTCAATTGAATATATATTGTTAGTTCAATTGTCTCTGAGACTACAGTAGTCGGGACTAAAACGTCCCCCTAAAACTCCTTTCTTCTCAACACAAAGAAAGAATGCGTTTCCACCATCCAACGTAATGTTGTCAACCTCTTCCAGTCCATTACTCCAGCATCCCAATAAAGTTCGCAGCGGCGGCGATCTCTAATTTCTACCATTCACAGTCCTAAGACTTGAGCATTCTGCGAAGATATTCCAGCCACCACTGTAATCCGCGCAGCATTTAATCCATTTGTTGGAATTGCGGACCATGAATTCCTCCACCATTTATATTTCACACTTGGTCGAATCCAAATCAGCTGCCCTCCTCAAATTAAACTGCAGCATTTGCTCTACTATTCAGATGATGCGCTACAAAACATTGTTCCAGACAACTTGGTGGCTCTTCTATTTTACGATGTTTGAAGTCTAATTACATTTAGTAGGGTATGTAAGAGTTAATTGCAGCTAGAAAAATGGTCTAATTTTAGAAGCATGCTACAATGTAAAGGGGAAAAAATATTGCTTAATCCGAGAAAAGGTAGAGTTGTAAGATTTTATGCGTTTTATATTCTGATTCTCTATGAAATTTTTTTCTCTTTTTTTATATTTTATATGATTACAATAAGTTAATCTTCCTGTACTGTCAAAAAACTTACTAAGTTTTAGTAGAGCAAAAAAATTATGTGATAGTAATTAATTTTTTTTAATGAGAAAACTAATTAGACATCAATCTTTGTAATTATCGGCTAAAAATGTTTATTTTTATTTAAATTTCGATTACAAAGAAAAAAATCAAAACAATCAAACCAATGAAACAAAACTTGTTCAACCATATTTTTTTGTTACGTATAATATTTATTACTCCTTTGAAGGAATGTTAGTGAAGAATCTCAATTATCTCCAGGTCACCAAACATTGCCGAAATCTCCGTGACAAAAAGATTCCCTTTCTTTTGCAGGAAAAACTAAAAGTCACTTTAGCACAGAAATTGACATAACGGAATGGCAAAGTTGTTCAGCCGAAGTTAGGGACTTTTGAGAAAAAGAGTTCATCTCATCAGATCAATAATCTAATGCAAAACTAGCATTACCTACTATAACATTTCCATTACCAGATGTATTCTTTCATTTATATTTCGTATTGTTCCACCGTTTCTTTTAAGGAATTTTAGTTTTAAAAAATTTCAATTAGCCAAGCCTTCTTCAAGTCAGCAATCCAGTCTCCCGAACAATAAGCGTTTCTTTTTCTGTCGCTTCAATACATAAACTGATTAAAGTGAATGCTGTCTTCCAAATGAGAATTTCCTTTTCCAAACAGTCAGTAAATCAGGATTAAAAGGCAAATGCTTTCATTGGAGTGCACGATCCTCTTGTTTCACGGTTGGCATCCCAAACGTGAAGCCCTTACTTGGACAAAACAAGGGAATGATGAGACGGATCATTCCAAATAGAGTGTTTACTTCTGTGAGGCACGAGAATTGGAACTATTCATTGAAATTGTTGACAGCTGAATGATCCACATAAGTACTATTTTTCTTGAGAAAGATCTGAAGAGAGAGATCGAATGTTTGCTTTTCTTGTCAAATAAACAAAAAAATAGCGATATCACATCTTCAACAGACTTTGGGGATGATCCTATTCAAAAGAGATCAAAACAACTAACATTAATTTTAAATGCTTCATATGGCAGATATTCAACAAAAAGCAAACGCTTAACTTCCATTATCCATATTTATGGGGGGGTCAAAGAATCAGTAGACATATCTCGGTGAATTTAATATTTTCTATAGGAATTTTGTATAGTAATAGAATACTATGATGAAGTAAAAAAAATACCATTGTGCATCAACAATACAAGTCTAAATATAATTGAAAAAGTAACAGACATTATGTTATCGTTGGCAGTGAGTAAAAATTTCTTTTTGTTAGTCTGTGAACTGTTTACATAAAAGTAACTTGGATTTATTTTTTATGTTTTTCAATCACTAAAAAGATAAAATCTGGTAAATCTTGGAAAAATCAGAGAGATCTTTAAACTGCTCACTTAGAGGTATCTTAGAAATGGTCAAACTCCTTAAAACTGAAAATCAATCCACAAAAAACGTCTTATAGCATCTTCTCAACAGATAGAAAACACAGACGTCTCTTTTCACCAAACCTAGTCCTAAATAGCCAACCTCTAATGAAGACTGAAAACCCAGTATACTTAGGACTCACGCTTGATGCTGAACTACGTTTCACCGAACAAGTTCATAAATGTGCCAACAAATCTCTTAAAAAACTCAGGATCCTAAAAAGTCTGTGTGGCACAGACTGGGGCGCAAATCCCAAAACGCTTAAAACCACATACACCACATTAATTAGACCTATCATGGAATACGCTTCGCCAATTTGGTCGCACGCCTCGAAATCGGCTCTAGAAAAGATTGATAATGTTCAGGCCAGAGCCGCCAAGATTATCACGGGTGCAGTCTCCTCAACTAATAACATCAAGTCGCAACAAGAATGCGGCTTGCAGCTCCTAGAAAACAGAAGAAAATTTTACACCATGATATTCACATACAAGATCAGGAGTTGTGAAAATGACCATATTGGAAATAAAGTCTTTAGGAAGAAAAGCAAAAGTACAAGACTTAAGCGATCCTCTACATTACTGTACGACCAAACGATCAGACAGGATATTGGACTTGAACATCACACACATGACATCCTCAAGGAAGCACCTCTTCCCTCGCTTCTCCCCAAAAATACCAAAATTGTTACTAATCTCCTCGAACCATGCTCCAAAAACGAACTTGCTTCAATCATCAGAACTAAAGGAGAAAAAACCATCGAATCATATTCATGCAGAGGCTTTGTTCACGCCTTTACAGATGGGTCGTCCGATGAAACTCTGGAAAACGGAGGAGCGGGCGTCAACTTTATTTTCCCTGATGGTAGCACAAAACAATTCAAATTCGGAGCTGGTAGAATTGCTTCCAACTACACATGTGAACTCTTCGCCATCCAAGAAGCCCTAAATACTTTTTCTTGTCTCCAGGAAACTGAGAGAGCTGGAGGTCTTATTATCTTCAGCGACTGTAAAGCTGCTCTCCAGGCAATTCAAAAGGGCTACACCAAGCAAGTAATCAACATACACCGTGCCCTGGAAAAACTGCTAACTCTAAACATACCTTGCATTCTGCAATGGATACCCGCACACGTTGGTATTGATGGAAATGAGGCAGCCGACTTACTAGCCAAAGAAGCGAGACATCTCAATGAAGGATCCTTTCATCTCGTCACACTCAGCGACATCAACTCAGTGGCAAAATCAAAATTCAGGGATACGACCGTTAAAGAACCAAATCTGTGAATTAACAACTAGCAGAACAATAGCAAAAACCTTAAATAGACTGAGAACTGGACATCTGGGGGGAATGAAAATCCAGCCAGACGGCTCCAGAAAGTACCCCACCTGCAAAATCTGCCTCGACATAGAACTAAGTCCAACACACATTTTCTCATGTCCAGCCATCCTTGCAAAAATGCAACAGATTAGTGACTCTCCGCTAGATGACCTTTACTCCCAAAACTGCCTTCAGATTGCTGAGGCTGTGTGGAACACACACGGTCACATTTAATACCCCAACCTATCCATAGACAAGACAACAACAACAACATAAAATCTGATGAACTAAGGCTTGACTTGCGACACCTTCATGGGGTGAGGTTCTGGTTTGTCATCGAAGCACCAATGTACCGAGTAAAGCAAAAACGAAAGATTTAAACAACCATGGATATTTTCATGTAGTAGGTCGGAAAATAATGACCCATTTATTTAAGGAAGTTTTAGAAAATGAAGTTTACTACTTAAAACCAAACTAACTTTCACCTTATGAACGATCGTATTTGCTAAGAATTCTTTGATTTCAAATCTGTACCTCTTAGTCAGGGGAATATTTTTTTTTCATATTATCTTAATAAAAGACATAAAACTCTGATATCTAATTCCTGAAATAACTAATCTAATTTATTTTTCACTTGCTTTTTTTATTTCTGCATTATTTCGGTTAAGTTTATGTTGTTTTTATTTTTGAATTACTTTAAAACTTATGGAAATGCTTGTTTTAAACATTAAAAAACTGTGTTTCTACAATTTATTTCAATAAACATAGAATATGGTATAAAAGTATGCATAACCATAAAATTACTGTACAAAATAAGCTAAAGTTTCCAAAAACAAGAATTTTAATTATGTCAGAAAATTGACTTGTCAAAACAAGTGCGATTCAAATAAATTTTGATTAAGTATAAATATTTAAAATGAACAGCACATATTTATTCGCATTTTGTATGAATATCCCTGAGTTGTGCATTTTCTCGAAACTTCTCAATTTCTACATAAAGAACCTCGTTAGTTCTAACATAAGTTTATATCTCTGGTGTATTAGGGGTTGTGTACTTTCTGGTGATTATTTTTCCTTCTTGTTTCCACATAAATTGAAACTCTCCCTTCAATCTTTTATTCATAAGCTCGAAATAACAATCATGTGTAGAACGTATTTTCATCATTGGGTAAAGTATGTAATTAAGTTTCAAGCAGACATGAATCGTTAATGTAAAAAGGGAGTCAAGTCCGTGGGAGCTTTTCTCCCTGCGCTTTTTTTCTTTCCGCCTTTATTGAAAGAAAGAGCTTGTACGGAAATATCTCTTTGTACTTGAATATTTTTTACATTGAACGATTCACATGTGAACGGAACTAGAAGATGGCTTGTTTAGTATAAAACGGGGTTGTTGTTTTTTGTGAAATGTAGCAAAGTTTTTTGCAAAGCGTGAGTTTTTAACAATTTTCTTTACCTGCATAAAGAATTTTTTTTATACATAAATAATTTAAGTGTTTTAAAAATTGAAAACTGTAACTAAATAAAGTTATCAAACTTTATTTTTTTTAAACCATTATAGCCAAAATCCCTTATAAAATCATATCAACCCTAGAAATACAAACCTATATTTATAACGTTTAACTACAAACCGTAGTAAATATTAACCACATTGATTTTTCGCTTATAAAATCGCACCGTACTTCTTTTTTTTCCCATTTAAAACCGTGATTTTTACAGTATTTTTGCTTGCAATATATATTATGTATTTTTACAGCACTACTTTTAGTAATATTTACTAGAACTTATCTAGGAAAAGTTTTTTTGTAATCTTTACACATTTTTACAGTGTTTTTTTTTTTTTAGATAACATTTGTCAATTTTTTTTATAATTTGCAGTATGGAAGTCTTAAATGAAAATCTATTCTAACAGTTTTGTTTTAAAGTGTGTGTTCGGTCGAAAAACTTCTTTGGAAATTAAAGATAATGTATAAGCTGATAAAACAAATACATGTTATAAAAAATAACTCTAAGTATGTCTTTGCGAAACGTAAACGAACCACGGCCTACTCAATTACTAAGGCCGAAGAAGCTTTCCCAAACAAGCTTGGGGACGGAAATTTTGACGTCATAGTTCCGAGTGACGTTGTTCCGAAGATGACCTGTCTCGAAACCTGTTCGGAACCACTCGTTCACGGCTGACCACAATTTTAGGGTTCCGAATGCGTCCGAACTAGTTTCTCGATCTTCGGGACTGGGAACAGTGACGTCAAAATTTCCGTCTGCGCTCATGTTTGGGAGAGCTTCTCTGGCCTTGTTATTGAAGTTGGCCGTGAAACGAACCCATTTAAACGTTCATTTAGTGTCGATGTTTTATTTAAAACAACGAAGCAGTTTTCGACGCATCATTTGATATTGCATTAAAAGAAGTAATGGCAACTGTTTTAAAATCTGAACTGTCTATGTAATTAACTCGTGAGTTAAAATGTATTACATGTATTTGTTATAAAGTTTGGCGTGTAATTTACAAGTGTGTGGTAGTTTATTGTCGTAATTTACTGGTACTACTAAATTATAAGAAAAATAGGGACAGTAGCTATTTAAATAATTTTAAATACAGTTGAACTCTGTTTAGTTAGTAACTCTGTTACCAATGCAATTAAACTGGATAAATTCAATGTATCATGCGAGCCAATTAAAATTCTTGATAATTGTAATAACGGATCATGGTAAGGAACATATTTTATTTACTAATGAAACTGTAAGGAATTCGGACATTCCAACTGAAGCAGCATTCTTATTCAAAATGAATAGTTTTGATTTGTCATTCGCACCTTTCGGATTTTGGTCCTGTAGGATTTCCTTAATTATAACTAAAATGTTGATGCCTAAAATTTCTACTTCAGTTTCTGAATCAAAAGTTCAACTAAACGCGTTTGTTTTAATACATAGTAAACCTACACTCTTAAAACAAACGAGCGGTTTTAACTCAGTCTGAGTTAATTTCCACTCCTTTCCGTGCCGAAAATGCACTTCTCCTATAGGAGTGAATTTCACTCTTTTGTTTTAAGAGTGTAAATTTAATGAAATGATGTACGTTTGAAATTATACTGGTTAAAATTAAGTCACATTCAAACTAATAATTTAAATGGGGACCCAACTTTATTTGTAACTTTCGTTCATTTGGAGATTTAGCAAATGTTTGCTGGCAATGCTTTGAAACGGATGTTTATTCCAATTTTTTTTTTTTTTTAACTTGGCATAACTTCGTAATTTGCTAAAAATTTAACTATCTAATGCATATCAAAATAATGAATAAAAAGTATGTTTCTTTAGCTTGTATATGTATAGATTTTGTAGGTAGGGTAAAATTATTTCTCAAAAAAAGTTCAGTTTTTTTTAAAGTTGCAGATTGATCACAAACAAGAACAAACTACATCAAAATACAACCTCAACTCCTCAAACAACCTCAAATACATCAAAATACAACCTTACAATAAGTTAATTCAAAATAATTATGCAGGTGCCACTTTTATGCTTTACATAACGTTCATTTAACAGACAAACACGTAAAACCCAATACATCATTTACTTTTTTAATCGCGAGAAATTTCCCTAATAAGATGAACCATTTTTTGTTGTTCTAACGCCTCTTACAAACACAGCTACTTCACCAACCCCTGCAAGCTCTTACAGACGCAACAATTAATAACAATTTGCGACAAAGTTGCATTCACGAACAAAGAGTGCTATCAAAATAAAAAATATATATCGATAAATTAAGTTTAAAACTAATAGTTTCCGAATATGATTAATTATGCTAAACCTCATTAAAAAGTTCATTTGCAAACGCTTTCATTTAGTATAAAAGACAGGATATATTATTAATTCTCTATGATACAGAATTAGGGAGTCTCCAAACTTTTTTTCTTAACCTCTGAGAGACAAGATTTTTCACTGAAGTATACGTTTTCATTGCATTAGATTTATATTTTTGACTTATTAATTGAGTTTTTGAGTTTAAACATTTCATTTATGTAGTAAATAGTTTTAAAAACTTCCTCAGTGGTTTAAACTTCTAAATTTAATTCAATAAAAAAATTATATGTATTGCTAAAAAAAAATACCAGCCTTTAAACGTATAAACCCCTGACGGGTTCATACGTTTGTATGCTAAGAGAATAACTTCGAAACACGTCTATCTTTTTTCTGAAATAAACAAAGACAAAAGCCATATTTTTGCCCTAAAATAACTTCAAAATTGGGGGGGGGGGGGGGTTCTGATGTGAACAACGCTGTAAAACTTATTTTAGACCTCATAAGTTCCTAAAGTAACCGAATTTAATTCGTCTAAAATGCTTCACTTTCATAATGTACCAACGACTTTCTTTATATTGCGTCTAAAACACGTCATTTGGACAAACAAATCAAGACGTTAAATTTATTTGGCTTAAAGAAGTAATTTCGAATGACTTTTTACAGACGAGAATACGAGCTCAGAGTTCCTCTCTATTCCAAATTTTTATTCAAAATCTCTTTTGAAAAAAAAAAATTCAACATTTTTTTATAACTTTTGTTTTGAATTTTCTTAGTTAAAATATACCGACACATGCCCTTCGCTTCGCGCAGTCTGAATACCCCAATTTTGTTTATAGCAAAATAGAAAAATCCGATTATTTTTTTTCACTCCCTTAATTTAAACTAGCTTCCACTTGTTTCGAAGCTTATTTACATTGAGTCTAGTTTTACATTTTGTGTTAATGAGACCCATTTTGTTTAAGCTAATAAAGACCTAATGCATTGTCATCACTTCTTTTGTTCTTATTAAGAACATACGATAACAATGCGCTTTTTCACGAGTTTAAATAATTTATTGTGTTCAAGTTCTCTATTTGTACTAAAACTTAAACTGTAGGAAAAAGACAAAGTAACTTCGAATTCTGTTTAACGAGTATTGATTACGCACTTATTGTAATAGTTGGTTTGTAGTTCAACATATAGTAAAACAATATTCTAAGAGTTTACAATATTAGGAATTGCATTTGATCTCTAAAATATTTTAGAATTTTTTTAAGTATATAAAATTATGATCTCTGTTTTCTCATGCTAGTTTGAACAATTTTTTTATGAATCTGGTGTTTAATATGAGCGCCCGTTTTTTTCTTTTTATAAATATTTGTGACATGTTCGATGCGTATGACCAACCAAAACGAGTTTTCAATTACTCTAAATAATTTTTCACAATATACTCATTTCAAAAATATCGGAACTCAATAAGGTGGCTGTACCGCAACTGTAGAATAATGAAATATAAATAAAGTGAAAGTTATTAATCAATGTATTAAATGCAAGTAATTATTCTATTAAATATTATCTATAGGGGAGTCCAGGGCGAGTTTTCTATTATTTGTTTCCTTTTTGGTTGTATGTTTATTACTTTGATATATTGTGAGGAAAACATGGTATCATTGGCTTCCTTACACTCTTAACTACATATTAGCATTGCTACTTTACTAAAAATATAAATATACTTCTTGGAGGCAAGTGGTTAAATTCTAGCACATGGCTGGAAAACATGCCCCGTATACAGGATACATTTTTCCAGACTGCCAGACATGGATGGGGAAAATTTTCCAACGATTCTTAAAAATAATTAATAAACTTAAAAAGCATTTAGTTCTTTTTTATGTTCATTTGATTAAAAACTAAAATAGCCCAAAAGAGTATACACATTGTATAGCCTGTTTAAGTGTTTATATTACCAATCGAGAAATAAGCCAAGAGAAAGCTGTGTGCTGCGGTGCACGTCAATGTTTTGTTATTACGTTGTTAAATTTAATGTATGTTAAAGATTAAAATACTAATTAAATGTTTTTAGATGCTCATTACTTGTCTAACAATAGTTTGATGCTCTTTTTTAGAGGTTGTCTAAAAAATTGTTTAATATTGCAAAACGAATTCAGAGTTTTCACATGCACTAAAGTTTGGTGGAATTGCTTCCCCCTTTTTTTTAGTCAATTGACTCCAAACTTTGGGTGGAACATGACATCTTATTACTTTAAGGTGCAATTATTTACATCTATGGGGAATATTTAAGTTATTTGATTCATTTCTGCTACTACATCCATTCGGGAATGTTATTAGAGCGAAGTATATTGCTTCAGAATAGTACAAGTTCTGCCATCTTTCTTTTTATTAATATAGACAATTTTTTAACCGGAAAAAAATATTACATTTAAAACTTAATGTTTGGTTACATTACTGAGTAATGTAACCAAACATTAAGTTCTGAATGTAGTTGTTATACTTGCCCCGTAAAATTTTGGAAAACCTACCCCGTCACCATATTTTGATTTTAGTAGTACCTTGACGAGTAGATATTTAAATTATTTTGAAAACAATAACATAGTTACGTAAAGAGAGCGATCATCTTTTAATATACACAATTATAATATTTTAAGTTAAATAAAAGTACGTTTTATTTAGGTTTGAATTTAAGCATGAAAAGTTACTCAAACTTGAAAAATCACAAAAACAGCTCTAAAGACAATATTACAACACCAACTGAACAAAGATTAATTCTTGTGGGTGGTCAAAACGTGTTGCTTTGTAAACCAAGTGACCAGTTGGCTCCTCCTAATAGCTCATTTACAATATAAGGCAAGGTGGAAAACTTACCCCATGGAAAAAATTGAGCCGGTCTTCCCTATATTATTAATAATACAAAAATAACATATAAATATTATGGATGTAAAGTGTGTAATACATTTTTATTATAAATATGAAACACATTTTATGCTAAGGAATTCTATGGATGTGTTCTAAAATTGTTATTTTTGAAAATAAAAACTCGACACAACGATTAGTCCTGAGGGGATTAACTCGAGTGTTTTAAAGTGATGTTATGCTATTTTTAAAGTAATGTCTTACAACATTATGTGCTCTGACTGTAAGGCTCGTTTCCATTTGTACTAAAAACATTAGAAACCAATTCTCAAAAGTTAGTTTTTGGGAGAAATAACGTTTGATTGTGGTATCTTTTGGTTGGCTTGATTTTCTATTTGTTGATGTGTGTGAGACAGGAATACTGTGCAAGTGTTTGCCCATTAAAAATTCAGAATTGTAGAATATGTCATAAGCATAGAAGTGTAAAAACGTCTTTTAAATTCAAAATGAAGACTTTATTTTTCCTAAATGTGTTCATTTTGACTTCAAAATTAAGATAATAAAATTATTATTCATTTGAATTAGATTTTAATTAAATCTGTCACAATTATTTTGCCTTAAAGACATCATTTAAACTTAAAACCGTCGAAATTATTTTGCGTGAAATTGATTATTGAATCTTAAAATACTCATTATTATTTTGTCTAAAAGTGTTCATTTAGATTTTTAAGTAAAGACATCAAAATCATTCTGTACATCAAATTTCGACTACCTTTTAACAATTTTATCGAACAAATTTTGACGTCATTAGAACAATTTTTTTGATCAAATTTCGATGTCATTCGGACAATTTTGTGGACCAAATTTTGACGTCGCGTGATATGGAAAAAATGTCGACTCACTTCTATGTCAATTACAAAATTACTTTAACCAAATGTAGCTCTCTTGTTACCGTGTGCCTTTGCTGCATCGCTGGTTGACTTTGGGACGTTTCTGTGGCAGCAGCAGCCGGTCGTCCCATGGCAAGATGGCGCACGTAAAATATAAAAATGCTTTTTTTTAGTCACGATCCTAGGCGAGTCACGCCCCTTCGTTTTCCTTGCCCTCTGCCACTTTTCTATGCCCGACAGATGCGAGAACCTGTTCTCAAACTTGTGCACGAACCACATTTGGCGACATTCGGCTTCATCGGCAGAAACTAAATTTTTTTCGGTGTGTATTTCTCTTACCCCCTCTATCCCTATCTGTTTTAAGGCCGCAATTGTTTAAGTGCCGGCAGATACCAAGAAAAAAAATTTAAAAAAAACTTTTAATCCATTAACGACATTTGACTACTAAATTTTCCCCTCGAAAATTTCTGATTAAGTTTATCTTAATATACAAAATATAAGACAAATGACGACCATAGTCCTGAACAACTTTTGTTAGACAAATCAAATGACACGAAAAACGAATTTTAAAAACTGAACAGTTAACTTTATTATTCGGAAATGAAGGTGTTAATGGTATTCACAAAGTCGTCGTTAATGGTAACCCATTAACGACGACTTCATTTACAGATATACTATTAACACTGTATATCTGTAAATGACGAATTGCCGGATCCAAGCTTCAGCATACAGTTAAATCCTATATTTAATCCGCGATCTCTAAAATGGCCCAAACAAATATATCTACAATTTTGTTACATTTTGTGACTAATGGTGTCATATTTATATTTAAATAAGGGGATATGTAAATCATGGGAAAATCTACACATAAGATTTAGAGCATCTAGGAAATTTATAATCTGCTATTAAGTAAGGCATATGAATGTCTCAGCGCCATATATATGTGTGTCTGAACCCGACGACAGTATTTTAAGGTTTAAGATACGCCGTTTTTGAAACTTACTGACAATTATACATTTGTTTTTTCAGTAATAGGGTTGTGTATAGAAATCTGTCCTGTATATGTGCGAGTTGTGTTTAAAAGATATTAAGTATTACGTTATTAATATTAAAATTCTGCATTCTGCTTTTTTTTTAATTCACATAAAAATAGTGGGTTTTTTTTAAATATCGTTATTGTAAGGCATTGAATCATATTATTCCTTAGCATCCTACTACCCTATAAATTTTCATATCCCTTATCCTACCCATTAAACCCTTAAATTATGTTAAACAACTGGTATTTTTGTCAGTTCTGAAGTCGCTGCTGTGTTATATTGATATATATTATTATTATTACTACAATCATAGTAGTAGGTAATCCTAAATAATGTCAGCTTTTATAAAAAAAAATATCCTTCACTGTAAAGTTGAATACATTTTTTGCACTGTAGTCTGTAGTAACTCTTTTAAGAAAAGAGACTATACTGAAAAACAGTAACTATCCGCTTAAGTTTCCTTGCTCATTATTTCTAACCTATACTTATACACCAATGCAACTTCTCCGAATTGTGTCCGTTGCACGGAATTGTCCATCCCTCAGCAGTCGGCTTCGTTTCATTACCATGCAAGGGATCATTATAAAACTATCGCCAAAAAGAAGACTAAAATGGTCACTTGTTGAATAGCAACCCTAAGAAGAGTTTTGACATGACTTTTTTGCTTTTTTCCTTATTATCTGTTCTTCATAATCACTTAACGTCAATGGCTCACTGGGATACCCCCCCCTTGCATTAATACATAGTTCATTGAAGTTCCGAAACACCTGTTATAGAAATAATCCGACAATAAGACAAAAACTTATTATGGAAATAAAGCCGCGACATTAATATTCTCGTCATAATCTGCGGATTGGATATTTAGGTTCTTTTAACGGAAAAGTTCGTTTTGGTTCTGCTGCTTATAGCTGTTCTGTAACATTTTTAAAAGAAAAATTTATTTTTTTAATTAAAACTTTATTTTTAAAACTATCTTTTTGAAACAGGTTGAACTCCACAATTTTTTCGAAGAACTCGTTGTTCTGTGTTTCTCTAAAAAAATATTCTAATTTCTATTTTTCTGATTTCCGAAGTACTCTGATTTCTCTTCTTAATGCAAAACAATATGCTAACAAAATGTGCAAAACAATATGTTAACAAAATGTGCAAAACAATATGTCATAATATAAAAATATTATGACTAATTTTTTTATATAAAGTGTTGAGCATTACGTTAGAAGAAAAAAAGGAAATAAAGTAAATCCCCAAATAAAGTACAACTTTTAGGTTTGTTATGAAATCTTATAACTTTTTTATTAGAGTTAACCTGATTGTTTTGGATTGTAATTTGTTCTAAAATTTTACAATTGCAATACACAGTTTCTTAGTTACGACCTATATAAGTAATAAAAAGTTTTTGTACAGTAATCTATTGCATTACAGTCATAACTTACCTAAACAGATGATTTTTAAACTGCATGGTATAGCCCCTTCTACTGTAGGGAATAGCCCCGAACCCCGGGGCTATTTCGTACAAGGTAACTTTTTTTTAATCGCCAGTTTTTATATATAAAAAGTGGAATAGTCTCAAAATGTTTATGTACGATCAGTAGCTAATAATCAAATTATAAATTGCTTTTGTTCATATAACCTTTACTTTGTAATTTGCTATGTATCGACGAATCTCCCTTATGTGGCCCCGATCTCCACTACACAGGTGAAGGTGACAGTTCACCGTCAGCGGGACCCCTAAGGGTGCCATAAAAGCACCCCTATGCGATTCACAAGCCCAAGATTCATCGACCAAAGGCAATTCAAAGCCTTGAGGTGCCAAATGGGACCGCCTTTTCACCCCGGGGTGAAAAATTGCCACACTTCGTCACCTTCAGTTTTAGCAGTGTACACACATATACAAGTTCAATCTTTTTTTTGGTATCCACACATATAAGTTAGACAAAATACTAAAACAGTCTCGTTATTAAATGGCGATTTTTTGGACTTTAATTTATAAATACCGTAAGAAAACACAAAAACATTTTTAAGGATATTTTTGTGTTACCACAAGTGCAGTATTCTCTACATAGATAAATATCATTACCAAATATGCTACAATTTAAACTTTTTATGTATTGAATATTAACATTTACTTTATGTGCGAATTACGGAAGTTTCTTCACATAATGAAAATAACAAATCCGTTTTAAAGATACTAATTTTTCTAAAAATTGGAAAAAAAAAGAGGAAAAACTCTGCTCGCTTACAAGTACAAGTGAAAGAGAACAACTCATTTTCTCCTTAACCGATCTTAAATCAAATAGCAATTGTTGATTGGAGCATAATGAAATTAATGAAAACAGCAGCGTGTAGTTCCCTCCCAATGTTCCCTTGTAAAGCCTTGGGCAAACTCTCTTCAAATTAGCTTTTACACCGATGAATACTTCATTGCTTTGGAAATGTTTCCGGAGGATCTGCGCCAACAGCACTCGTTGAATTTGAAAACGATTCCAGTTTAAACGGGTGTGCAAAATAAAAATGTTTTATCCAGAGAAACTGTCATGTCTTCTTTATTCGGTATTGGGTTATCATTTAATCATAGATATTTTGTATTCTAAGGATAATATTTTTTTATATTGTACTATATGTATAAAGCAGATCAACGATTAGATGTTCAAGTTTTGCGGTAGTATCTCTCCGATCTGAAGTACGTATCACTGAATTTTGGATGGTTATCCGTAGTATCAACTCTTATCAGTCGTTAAACGAATATTTTATTTTGTTCGAATATCGAAATACTACCTGCACCCCCCCTCCCATCGAAAATTCCTCTCTACTCTCAATTGAAGCACTTTAGATGAACTCAACCAATGGAATTGCTATTAGAATTCTATTAAAAAGTATTCGATGAGTACTAAACTGACCATGCGATAAAACTTCGTTCACTTTCCGATCTTAACACCAACAAAAGTAATATATTAGCATAACCAAAGTTTAACAAGGGAGGCTACTGAGGAAACTCTTAAATTTAATACTTATGTGATTAGATAACTGAACTATATACTATTTCCTATGCCTATAATAACTTGAAACAATTACTTTTCAATATATAGTCATCAAAAACTCCGCCAACAAAGATTATTTAAATTTTCTCGAAATTTTATTCCTCGATTTTAAAGAATCGGATTATGTATTTCCCCATACACTATTCTAGTTAAAACTTTAAAAAATTATGCTGATTAAACTGTTATAAATCTTTTGATACTAGCATTTTTTCGTTGTTATTTTATAAAATTTTATAAATAGAGTTAAGCCTCTGAAGTACAAAAATGATGTTTTCGAAACAGTCAGTGAAACCCCATATAGAAGTTATTTAAAAATAATTTAGTTTTAAGATAAATTTAAAAACGTAAGTGTGTATTTAAGTAGTATTCGCATACTCTTTTTATCTTTAAAGTTTTTTTATATATATCGAATCGATTCTAATACTAACAAGGATTATTTAACATAGGATTAAAATAGAATAGCCAATTATTTTATTAAATACCTCGCTCAAATAACAAAGGAAATCAAAGATCACCATATAAATATTTTTTTTTAACTTATCAATATCATTATTTTATTTATAAATTTAGTAATATTTTCTTAGAATTAAATGCAAATTATTTACTGATATATTCAGCACTATAAATTTTTAAAAAAAGGTAGACATATTCAAATTATAATTATTTTCGATCGAACTTTTTAAAACAAACATGAATGCTCAACTCTCAAGCACATGTGTGAAATCAAAAAATGAAATATTACATGAAAAACTTTTTTTGATTCTGCTTATATACACTCGTATCCAAAATTATACTTACCTGTTCTTTTTATTCCATATTTTTTTTACACTTCAACATACACAAGTGTTATAAAAAGGGCAACTGAGATTTGTTAAAATGTTTCAAATGCGTTTTTGCTGTCAGGAAATATAATTGGAAAAATTCACAACTTCGGCATAAATTTTTAAAAAATTCCATCTATTTTATTTTTAAAAAATAAGAATTTTTTAATAAATGAAAACAAATATTTTTTATATAATTTTGGACATGAGTGTAAATGAGCACTATAAAATCAAGTTTTTCAAGTAATATTCCATTTTTCGATTTCATACATGTGCTTGAGCATTGAGCATTCATATTTGCTTTTAAAAGTTCAATCGAAAATAATTATAATTTGAATTTTTTCTCCTTTGATAAAAAATTGGAACTTCAATTTCAATCTTGCCTGTCTTTCGCTACTAACCACGAACATTTACTTTTTCTCTAAAAAGTTAGAGTTGCTTTGGACATCGTGGCGCCATCTATTAGTATTGCATAAAACGTTTTTTACAGAACATCGCAGCTGTCGCAAATTTGAAAATTGTTAGTTTTAAACTTTATTATTTTAATTCGTTTTAAAGTATTTTCTCTACAATAATAGATTTTTTAATATTTCTTCTTAACTGAGAAATGTAGAAACTTTTAATTTATTTTATTTTCTCATTTGAACATAGTTAAGAATGACTTTTAAAAGCAAAACGGGCTTATCTTTTTGTATTGTGAACTAATATGAGGGAAAGCCTCAAAAAGTATGCAATATTATCTTTATAATTACCATTAGGAAATATTAGGGGTTTCTTTACTACAAGTATCACCCGTTATTAAGGTAAAAATGAAATAAAAGTTGATTTTAAGCACTGGACCCAAACCGGTTTTATTCAAGCAAGGTATTGAAGTACTATAAGTTTTGTGCTAATTAATATTTTTTTCAACTCATTAAAGAAAAAAATAATGAACTGTAAGTTTATTTAATTATTTTTTTTATTAACATAGTTGGAATATTATTAATCGGAAGTTTATTACATTATTTACAGGGCCGGATTTCTAAATAGGCTAAGTAGGCTGTAGCCTATAGCGGCGAATTTTTTGGGGCGGCAAATTTTACGATCAATTAAACCGACATTCGACATAAAAAAAATTATTATAAAGATACGAATATTTTTAAGAAAGAAAACAAATAATTTACATTAATGCGTAAACTGTAAACGTATATATAGTACTAATATTTCGTAGCAAACATGGTCGCTGCAAGAGCAAGTGCACCCCTCCTCTCGGATTTCGAAGTTGAAAGAAAATGGTAGAACAGTTTTTAAAAAAATCATCTATTTCGCTTTCGATTTAGTGTGTAAAGGTACATAGATGATTCTAATATGTGTATCTATTTTAAACAGTACATTCCACCCTATTTTGCAGCTAACCAGCTACCTTTCCCCGAAGTGGAAGAATATTGTGACTGGGGCGGCAAATCGTAGCCTACAAGCGGCAAATCTTTAAATACGGCCCTGATTATTTACATCTTTTGCATCTAAAAGGTTGAATCAACGTCGCACTAAACTAAATAAGAGCGATGGGACTCCTAATTTTTGAACCGCAGCCAAGCGATGAGGTCGGAGCTGGAACACAATACAACATTTAAACCACAACGTACACTTCCTTAAAAATTATTTATGAAAAATATATCCCTCCCCTCCTAGACAGTAAAAAAAGCCTATTATTACTACTATTAATTAGTTAAATACAAGCAAACATTAGTTAATATTAACTCATGTTTGCTTGTATTTAACTAATTTTAATATCTATGTTGTTATTCTACCTTTATTTGTGTGCTAGAAATGCTAATGATTAAAATTTTCCTAATTTGTCTGCCAATGCTTATTAAAAAAACCCGTGAACAGTATCATATACAACCATCACCATTACAAGCAAAAGTGTGGCAATGAGTTTAGGCTCCTTTTAACGATTCTTCAATGCTCACTACCATTACATTTATTGATAAAGTTCTAAACGTGTCGCCAAATGACGTAATGTTTTGCTACTGAGCATGCGAGTCCGCCATTTTACTGGAGCCGACTGGTCTCACAAATTGAGATCCGCAACAACAGGAGAGATATATCCAGTAATATATGTACACTTCGTCGTGAGTAAATGGTGTGATCTCAAGCGAGGGGCTCTAAAAGCACTACATCTTTGTCACTATTATCCCACAAAATCTCCTAGATATCGTTAAACTACCATCGCATAGAGTAGAAAACACACTAACGTTTCAAGAATATTGATAATCGAATATCCAAATATGGTATAAATTTGTTTTGCAATTTAAAACTATTTTGTGTTTTTTACTATGTGTTTTACACGCGAAAACTGCCTTTAAAATATGCATTAATTTGTTAGTTATGAAAATACGAACTTTATTTACCCTTTCTTATCCTGTACCACCTACAAATAGGTATGTTAGGAATCCAAGATCGGGTATACTGTTTCAGAAAACGTATTTGAATTATTTTATATTATATAGGTCCAATTAGGGGCGTCCATAAATTATATGACATGTTTAAGGAGGGGGGGGGGGGATCGAGCCGAATATCACCAAATCTCACTTGGGGGGAAGAACTCACTTGGGGCGTTCAAAAATCGCGTAATTTTTTTCCCCGTGAAATTGCAAAAAAAATGCAATTAAATTCCAGTAAATTTATATCTGGACTTACAATTGCAAAATCTTACATGATACTATTCATCGTGGCTTTCCGAACCATCCTTAAAAGTGTTAGGAAAAAACGGTTCATTTTTATATTAATTCGAGCGTTAATGCGTTCGATTCTTTCCGTTTTCTTTATTAGTTTCAATTCAGACCAAAGGACACCCGTTTAAAGTATTTTCACACTTAACAAAGAAAAAGTCGACAACATGTTCATCGTATGTGATTCTTAAGTACTTTCCCCCAAATCAAAGAGCTTTCAAATTAAAATATGAATTTTGTATAATGTCGCGTGAGATTACAGTGGGGGGGGGGGGGGTTGAGCCACATATCACGGAATTATCACCATAGGGGGAAGGGTTGTCTAATAATCGTCAATATCGCATCACTTAATTAATGGACGCCCCCTTAGTATTCTGAAATTTGATGTTGATTTTACTCAAAGTTTGATATATTGTATGAAAATAGTGGGCATATTCCGTGTCTTAAGTGGCAACAGCTACAACGGTATTGTTTCCTTCTTGGTTCTGCTGGAGTTAACATTTGTTTTGGTATTCTCGAAAGTGAGTTGTGCACAAAATTTTCTTTCAGTAGAGCTAAAACTTTTTCTCTGTTCTTGAATCACGTTATATTGATGTCCTACAATTGCGCTTAATTTCTTAGCATAAAACAATGATCATCTAAACCGAAGTTTTCCAACAACATGACGTTTTAGTAATGTTTGCCTAGTTGAAATTCAATCGAATTCAAACCTATAAAGTTTAATAAATGGCAAGAATAAGAACGCACGAAAAGAACTCTAAAACAGAACACAGCAGACCAAAATATCGCGCATTTAGAGTGAAACCGAAAAAACCGACAAAATCGTGGAAGGGAAAGAATGAAAAATAGTTTTAAAAAAACTTCATTTGTAACAAGCCAATTTTACATAAATTTTGGATTAAAAATAATTTTAAAATCCTGTTAAAAGTTTATTTCAGAAAATGTATCAATATTTTATTTTAATAAATGAACTTTGAATAATACCTAATTATATGGGGGGTTTTAATGTGTTTAAACTAAGTGCTAGTGTATTTTAAAGTTTAGTGGTTAATTAATTTCATACTAAATGTTGACATCTTGGATACTTAGTATCCCAGTTAGTATAGAGTTGGGCACGGTATTAGCCCAGATCGGATCGCAAACTTTAGGCGTTGGCTCGATCCGGGTGTCAGTCACTGCTTTCCTATGGACGGAAATATGCAGCGAAATTCCAACTAAACATACTCGAGTATACTGGGATAGGCAAGCTCGTTAAATCTGTGGAGTCCAAACTCCCGACGGCGCACAGTGTGGCAAGATACCAAATTAGCTGGCATTAATTCACTGGAGTGATTTATAAAAAAAATTTTGGTTGTATTTAATGTAAAATAGTTAATTATGAATAAATAAGTACACTTTAAAGATATTTTTAGAAATTATTTTGCCTTAAATAAGAATTATTACTTTTTTAATCAGTTTTCTATGAGACGCGGCGTTGTAAAATGCGAAAGAGTTTTATTTAAATCGCTTGATTCACTATCCGGGCCATTTGTACACTTTTTAGGATGTTCTGATAAAAACTTAATTTTTCGTATAGGGTTTTATACAAAGATTCTCTCTCATTAAATTATATAATTCCATTCTTTTTAAAACAAAATCTTTTGAACGTAATTCTGCAATAAAAGATACAATACATCAATCTTCGAGACTCGCCTAAGAAACAAAAAATTTATAAAAAAAACCTCAAGAAGTTACATTATGCTTTCATTCCAACATTATGAAGACATATATACATACATATATATCGTATAAGTTATAAGAAAGCCTGTTGAACTAATTTTACAATTATCAATTAAAAAAATTCACTATAGATTTTCCACTAGATCCAAGCTTTTTTGAGAATGGTGAGACATCGCCACTGAGTTTCTGAGACATCGCCACAACTCCACTTTCTACACTAGTTACGGACAAAAATCAAGTTGCATAAGGTGTTCCTGATAATATATTTTATAATTAAAAATATTTTACCAGAATTTTCACAAAAGAAATTTCCAGTTTAATGTATTTCAAACAAAAAGCTATTTAAATGCGTTTTTTTTTTAATTTTTGGAGCCATATAAAAAAGTGAATAAATCAAAATGGCGCAAACATGCGCAACATATTCTTGTTGGATATCAATATATGAAGTATGCACTACAAGTTCCTGCAAAAATCGCCGCGGGGAAGTGCGGGGAAGTTTACTTTTACACTAAGAGAAAATAAATTAACAAGAAAAAAATTAAATTTTCTTAGCTACAATTAGAATTTTTTAAATATAATTTTAACTTACATAAACTTTAGAAAAACAGTTTACATTAGCAATATCATACCTAAGGGTTCAGGATCCATATTTTTTTTTAATTTAGAAAGACTATTTTTATCGCAAAACAAGCTGAAAAAGTAGAGACCAATTTGCGAAAGTACTTCACTTGATTAAAACTCAACACAAAGTGCTTTGTTCGTGGTGGTGGGGGGAGGGGGGAAGCGCTCAAACCGAGAATAAGTCATAACACCAGGTGCCCCGAACTATATTGTTTATATTTACAAAGGATTCGCAGCTGAATGTTTCATTTCATTTTTGGATTTTTTGCCAGCTAAATCGTGATTCTGCCACACTGTGCGGCGTTAGCATACAATGTCGCTCGAAGTTCCGTTGCATGCCAGCTCAGATGTCGACCTCGTCAGTTGACCGCGGATCTAAATCGCGTGGCATAATTGGATGTATTAAAGCTCCTAAAGGAGGCTAGAAATAGACAGCCTGAAACGATTAAATTACCAAATTGACTACTTACGTACGTCAGCATCGTATTTGGCATGACCGTCAGGTTGGACCTTCTAATGGACAACTGATGGACCTTCTAATGGACGCATGTATGACCTTCTACTTTTGTCATGAGTTTTATGTTAGTGTTTATTCTTTTTTATTGAAACGTATAGAGACTGGCAACGTTTTATGCATTGAAATGTTTTAATAAAACACTGTAGAGGTTTAAGTTGAAAATGTGTTTAAACGTTATTTCAAGCGGTTAATTTCTCAAATGTTCAACTCAATTATCAAAAAAAATGTATTGGTTAGTTTTAAAAGACCCCCCCCCCCCCCCCCCCCCCAAGTACTTAGTATGAAATTTACTATTTTTAAAAATGTCTGTGTAGCTGGTAAAACTGACAGGCCCTGAACGTATCCCTCAGGTTGATTTGAACACAAGGGACCACATCAGCTTTTATTCTAAAAAATATCAAAATTTAATAAAACTTATTACAAGACGACACAACACCACGACTTTCAAAAAAACATACAATATGAGTAAATGAATTTTTTAAATATTCTAACAAACTTGAATAGATATTCTCAAATAGACCGAAGTGCGACAGTTAGTGCAAAGTGAAAATTACAAAATTCGTTATATACATCCCTCGTTTCTAAAAACACATAACTGAACACCTTTGAACATAAACACACACCACATTTATCGCAACAGAAGATATACAATTCTCAACTACAAGGCCAAAATTAGCTGTGTTGAAGCTCATTATGGGAGAAGCAATTAGAGAATAGAAACTTTTTCATTTATCAACAAAGTAAAAGACAAAGAAAGACAAGGGGCCCGGCTGGCCTAGTGGGTTTGATCGCAGCCCATTTGAAAGTAAAGTGTTTGTGCCTTATTTTTTGTCACCTTTGTATTATAATTTTATAGTTTTTGCATGTTTATTTTGAAACGTTATACTTTTATTTTATTTTTGCATGACTGCTTTCTTTCAGTTAACTCTCGCCGTTTTTCTTTGAAGCCTCCAACAATCTTGGGTAATTTTTGTTTTCTTTTTCCTTTTAATTTTGGTTTAAAAATAAAATTTAAGAAAAATACTTGTACAAATTAATTAAAAAATAAAAATAAATTACTTGAATATTTGGGATGGTATACGAAAATTTGGAAAAGTTTAGATTGCGGCGCCATCTAGTGTCATATAGTAGAGTTATTGTATTTAAAATTATAATATGATACATTATCCCCCCCCCCCCTCATCATTCTTTTCCATGAAATTTTAAAAAAATATTAATACATCATCCTAAATTATGATCATTAATCCAACCAATAAAGAACTGAACAAAAACATTTTCGGAACATTCTGTATATTGAAGGTTTACATTTTCTAAAAGATAACTTGGTATATAAAAGCAGTAAAATGTTAGTTTGTTTTCGATCAATTATGTTTTTTAATATAGAATAATTTAGAATATAGAATAATTGTTAAATATTTTAGTGAAAAAAATATTCCTAACTCCTATAATTATCTCCCATTCCATCTTCCTAACTTTAAATGAATGCTTGATTAGTGATCACATATTAAATCAATCATCATTTAAAAGGTGGAGCATTGACTAAATAAAAAAATCTTGATCCTAACTAAAATGTGGAATATTTTGCCATGATGCCAGTTATCAGCTAATGCCTAAAAATATCTTAATTAATAATCTTAATTTGCAATGTCAACAACTTTCAATCCCTAGTTTGGTGTATAATACCAGCACCTTACTTAGAACCTAACCACATTTGTTTAAGCTTCCTAAGCTATTAATGTTCTCTTTTTAAGTTTTAAAGAACTACTTTGTTATTGAAATTATGATGGTTAATCATTGAACCTTAAAATTATTAAATTATTTACAACCTCTTATTTCCGCAATTTGATCATTTTGGAATAGGGGATATTTTGAAAATAAAGGGAAATTTCATTTAAAACTCTTATATAATGCTAGTTTAATGAGTTATTTTATCAAAATAATAGTACTGTAAAATCATTCTTCGGAATTATTTCAGAAAATTCAAGAGGTTTTTTTTTTTAATTGGATCTTTTATTTGATAAAAAAAACAATAGGGTAGACCGGGGGAATCACGCCACCTTAAGGGAAATTTAATTTTCATGCCGAGTTGTGTTAGAATAATTGTAAATTGTAACAAACATAGCATTCTGCATTTCATAACCTAAGTGATCTTTTAAACTTGACATCTTTAATAGAAACTGAATAAAATTGTTTTTTCTAAAAGCTTGCAGAGTGGCGGTATTACCCTGGTACCTGGGGTTATGCCGCCACACCATCAAACACAGCAATTAATCTATGAATAATGGAAAAAGTTGTAATAAAGCACTAAAATAGGTTTAATTAAATGAAGAAATTAAGAAGTTTTTAAAACTCACACGCGGAGTAAATGGCTATTACTTGTCTCTGTTATGGTCTCTGCCATAGTCTTACTATTCTTAACAAAGTAACATGTGTAATAAATGACTATTAGTTAGTCTATGCCATACTATTCTTTAAATAAAAATTGTGTTGGTCTAGTAAATGGCTATTAAGTCTCTGTAGTTCTAATCTGAGCAAAAATCTGAAAGAAAAGGATGGTGGCGTAACCCCGGAGTGATGTGGCGGCATAACCCCGGTAAGACAAAATAGTGTAGACGGCTTGTTTAGGGGAAGTTAGATAGCCTAGCGTACAAACTAACAACATGATAACATAGCCAAATTATTGATCTTTTCAATGATATGTAACTGATTTATCTAACTTAGGGATAACAGTCACTTATATCTTAGTTTCAGAAGACTTAAAATTAGATGAAACTCGTTAAAAAACTTATTTTTTTATATTGTTATACACCAACACGCCGCATGGCCATAAGCCTCTCTACTACTGATTACCGTGTTTCCTGCTACAGGTCAGTGCTTACAGGACCCCCTCCACACACACCGCTGGCGAGATACAGAGGGTGGTGGCTTTGCCCAGGGTGGCGCGATTCCCCCGGCCACCCCTACTCAATTTCCCCAATGCATTTTTTGACAATTGGGATTCAGAAAAATAAATCTCCAATTACCTTAATTTTATACAAAAAGTCACTTCACTTATTTAACTTTCTATTGTGCTTGGAAGTCAAACAGCAACTGATTTTTTTCCCCATCACCCTCAACTTTTGAAAAGCAAATTTTTTTAAATATTCAATTTCACAGAACTTTTTCTTGTTTTCAGTATATTTACTGAATAATTTTTCATATATCAACTACTTTTAATGAAAAAAAAGACTATTATTTTAATAGAAAAGTTTGATATTATTTCTTAGTAATGTCAAGTTAATGTTACCTTTTAATCAGGGATCCGTATTTAGTTTTAACTAGTTGGTCATTGGTACGTCTTGCTTATGGTTGACATAATTTTTCTTTCATTTTAGAGGCCAGTGGATACAAAACCATCTATGAGTGTGAGGGTCGCACCCTCACCATTGTTTGCGATGAAGGCAAGATTAACTTGGTGCGAGCCAATTTTGGTCGCTTTAGCATTAGCATCTGTAATGACCATGGTAATTTGGATTGGAGGGTCAACTGTATGTCTCAAGACTCATTTTTAATTATGCAGAATAGGTATGAGTTTGTTTTTACTGCTTCTAAAAATAAGTAACTGTGCTTATTCCCATTTTGTTTGCATCAACTGCATTTAGTTGAACAGTTGCATTTCTCTTTTAAAAAAATTTACAGAAGAGACAATTTATAATTATAATCTTACTTATATCTAATATAAACAGTAGACTTTTTTTAATTTTGTCATTTAAAAAAAAATAAACATTACATATTTTTAAATTATTTTTTAAAGAAGGTTATTAACTAAATATTAGGTTGAAATTAATATTCAAATTTAAAATATTTACCAGTTATACTTAAGTTTTTACTGTAAACTATAAGCAATACTAACTATACAACTAAGCAATATTAACCCCTTTAGTGAATGTTAATTCTTCTATTTTGTTATTTTAAAATAATATTTTCAATTACTAATGAATTTTTTTTTTAAATTATACACATTTTTAAATATGACTTATAATCTTTTTATGTTAAATATATTTTGGTTGTTTATATTATAACTATAAACTAGTACCCAAAATAACTTATGCAAATAACTTATAACTTTAGCAATATGTTTTTAAAACATAATTTTCAATGACTAAAGCAATAATAGAATCCTATAGAAGCACTTCAAATTAAATTTTAATATTCTGTGTGGTTCACAAAAAAATATAATGCATAATATTAACTGGCATACTATTTAAAACCCTGACCAAATCTAGTATAAGTCTGATGTAGGTATAACATAACCCCTTTGCTCCTATACCACATTAGACTACCCTTCTTCAAATCCAGGTATAGTTAACTAACCGGGCATGGCTCTACCAGTCGTGGCTTAGTATTTTGCCTTTGACTTTGTATGGCTCTACTGATAGAACCTATGGGAGCAAAGGGGTCATATATTCGTAAATTATGGAACAAGGTAGGTAAAGTAGAGGAGCAGTTGATGGGAAAATGATTTATCAAAATTAATAAAAAGGTAAGCAAAGTAAATTTTCTGAAAACTCTAAGACATGTTTAGTAAATCAGAGCTTCAGCACGATATGTGAAATCAATTCTATTGGCGTAAGTCAAATATAGAAGTAAAAAACTTTAGTATTGCTTATCACCCGCTGAACCCAATCCCAAAAAGTAAAATTAAAATATATATGCATTGTTTATTTATCCAATACAGAAATTACAGCATTGAGGAATAAACAATGCATAAATTAATATTATACTATAGATTTTACTTCAAACTGACAGTTAGTACACTACGTGTCCAAAAAAAAAGTCGCTGGTCAGTTTTCTGCGTTCCTTTTCTAAAAAGGTGTTCATTGGCTGAGTGTTACAGATATTAGCATAAATCTTTGTTCGACGTAAGCTCGAATCATGGACCTCACAATGCAATATTGTTTAGTTCGAAATCAACATGGATAAAAGCGGTAGACGTGTTCGGGGAAGTGATGTGACAGAGTTTAAAAAGGGGCAGATTATTGGCCTGTATCAAAGTGGCAAGAAATCTAAAGACATAGTTAAAGTTACTGGCGTAAGATTGAGAACTATTCAACGCATTATTAAGAGTTGGAAAGATGACGGTAAGGTTACCAGTTCACGAAAAATGTGCGGTCGGAAGTCCATCCTGAACGAACGTGATCGGCGTTCTCTGAAGCGATTAGTGAAGAAAAATCGCAAGAAATCGACCGTTCAACATACAACACTCTTCAATGAGGGAAACAAACCTATTTCCAGGCGCACAATGCGAAGAGAACTTAAACAAGCAGGACTGAGAAGCTGTGTTGCAGTAAGGAAGCCTCTTGTAACTGACATTAATCGAAGGACAAGGCTGCAATTCGCCAGGGACCACAAGAATTGGACTGTTAATGATTGGAAAAAGGTCATGTGGTCGGATGAATCCCGATTTACGCTATTTCAAAATGACGGTCGAGTAAGAGTTCGAAGAGAGCCCCACGAAGCAATGGACCCTGCATGCATCGTTCCCAATGTGCACTCTTCTGGAGGCAGTGTAATGATCTGGGGAAGTTTCTGTTCAGCTGGACTAGGTTTGGCAGTCTTGTGCTCGAATAAAATGAAGGCTGCAGATTATCTAACCGTCTTGGATGACCACCTTGTGCCAGCAATGGACTATTTTTCCCTGACTCCACTGGTGTGTTTCAAGGTAATAATGCCACAATACATCGTGCTAATTCTGTGAAATCTTGGTTTAGTGAGCATGATACATAATTTCAACACTTGATTTGGCCATCACAAAGGCCAGACCTCAACCAAATAGAAAATCTGTGGGACGTTCTTGAAAGGGATTTAAGAGCACATACTCCTTTACCAACATCCATTAAGGATTTAGGGGACCTCTTGATGAAATTATGGCCTAAAATAAAAATAGATACTCTTAAGAAACTCGTTACATCAATGCCAAGGCGAATGAAAGCTGTAATTAGAGCCAAAGGTGGTCCAATAAAATATTAAAGCGTGCGACTTTTTTTTTGGACACGTAGTGTATATGAATGTAACTATTAGTGTTCAGACGCAAATAAATCTATCAAAATCCACATAGTCTAAAGTGTTAAAGATATTTTGTAGTTGAGTATTAGTTTAATTATATTATTTTATCTCTCTGTTCTTGCTTTTTCATTAATATTATTGTTTCATAAAATTGCCAGTCAACCAAAAACAATGACCAAACAATTAGTAGCCATCATTCTTCAATTTCTATTCATGTTTTTTAGAGAAGATTTCATTTATTAAATTATATATTTACTTTTAGGTGTGGTATGAAGCCAAACTGTAGTGTAAATGTATCAAGCGCTACATTTCATGATTCATGCCCAGGCACTCTCAAATATTTAGAAGTGCAATATCACTGTGGCACAGGTATGTAAAGAATAATTTAAATAATTTGGAAATGAATGATTAAATTCAAAATTTCTTTGATTTTTACTTAGTCAATACTCATTATGACGTAATTTTGAAAAAAGTGTACTTATTTTAACAAACAAGATGCCTTTATTTAAAGGTAAAAAAAACTCTAGACAATGTTTAAACACCAAGAAGACTTTTTGAGCACTCTCATAATTTGTTTTTTTGAAAAACCTTATACAAATATTAATTATTTTCCATCTTTGCAATTAAAAATTTTGGTTACACATGCCAGTTATATACCAATAAAAGGTAAAATAATTATATTTGTTTCATAAGCTCAAGCTTCACTGAGAGGCTTTAAAATTCAGTAAAGTATCCTTTTGTCTCCTAAATTGAAGTCCCAGTTTATTAATTGGTGCTTTCAGTATATAAATTAGATTTTGTTGTCTCCTAAATTGAAGTCCCAGTTTATTAATTGGTGCTTTCAGTATATAAATTAGATTTTGTTACTTTCCGTAATATAATTTCAATTCTGGTAAATAATTTGCTAGAGCCCTCTGGATTCTTTTGCTTTCTAAAAAGCCAATTATAACTTTGCAGTCAGTCACAAATGCTGGATTTTAAAAAAACAGCAGCTATTCTTATTTCATTTAGAAAAATTAATATATAGCTGTGTGGGTGGGTGTTTTTTTTTATATTTGACTATCTCTACTTTGAACTTAAAAAAGAAATTGACATTAAAGGTACCTAAAACTGGACTTAAAAACAAGTCGGTGTACTATAAAGTAAGTTTAGCAAAATGTTGTGAAAGATGCGTTTTCCGAGCACCTGGCAAAACAATATATGCATACTTAATAAAAGTAATGACTATATTTAATTACAGTCCTTTGAGGCTCTAGACTATAATCCTATTTCTGTTGATTAAATCCTTGGCTTATCCTAAATCCTTTGGGTGTACTTAATCATATTGTATGACTTAATTTTTTCTCCAAAAGGTGGTCCATTACCAGCATTGACAAGCACAACGCTATCTCCAGGATATAAGCCAACTCATCCGACTACAAATGTGACTGCTATTCCTAGAGAAAAAATTCACACAGCTTCGCACAGGACAACCACAACAAGTACCACAACTGTTTTACCATTTATTCCACTGATCAGAACTACCACGACTAGCTCGCCTAGAACGGTTTCATCTGCATGGCCTGTTTTTAATAAGAGTGATGTGTTTTTCGAGCACAAAGAATTTTCTCCGGGCCCAACTACAACGACAAAGGGTAAATTCCAGTTTCACTATAATAAACCAAAATACTGTTTTCCTTTGGGTACTTGGTAAAGAATGTGCATAATTTGTAAAAGTGAAAATAACTATTTTTTAAACCTAAACTCATAACTATATTTGAAGTTGAATTAGTAGGTTTTATTGCATGAAAAGGTAGTCAGGCAATGATTTTTATTGATTCATTAAAAAAAATTTAACTTTTAATCTTGAAAATTTGTAAATACTAGAATAACTACTTTTACCTACCTGTATTTTACCTGATTTAAATATTTTTATTCTAATAAAAAAAATTATGAATATCATTGATAAGTGATATTTTTAGAACAAGTTACATAATGATGTGTGATGCATCTGAGTTTGGCATAAAGATAAAAATAACCTTAGTAGCAATAGTTCTTGATATTTGATCGATCGGTGCTCGGACTAATCGATAACTGACTGGTGAACGAAAACCTATCGAAGAACGTCTCTGCTTCGATATTGGTAAAAGGTGAAAATACGATATCCCTATTTTCTCCATAAAATTATAATGAATCGATAAGAATAAAAATACAAGAAAAGTCCCATCTTTTATTTTAATATATAATAAATGAAAGTATTTTTTTAAACTTGATTTAACGGAAGCTCGTTAATATTTTAAATTTAATTTAGAAAATTGTCACAAAATAATTTTTGGCCCACTTAAATTTGTCCAAAATATTTATGTGCCTTTTACGGTCAAGGGTACCGACCTAAAAACGCGGAAAACTACGAGTCAGGAGATGGCTACTTCTATCCTAAGACTCTCCCGTCTTTTATGTTTTTGGAGGATATGTAATATTAGTACGTCAACACAGGATGGCGCCACTAACGCTTCATCATCTTTTGTTTAAAAGTAAACGAATTTCTATTGTATAATGAGTTTTTGAGAACAACTTATCGGATTCTTTACAATTTCTTTTGGGTATTTTATCGGAATTTCATTAATTACGTTGATCTATAGATACACAATTGTGCGGACATAAACGATGAATTCTCGAAGAATTTAACAATTCTCAAGGAATTTAACGATTCTCGATAGGAATCCGGTAATCGAAATCTCATTGGCTCACCAACAAAAGATTAAAAATTATTTTCCAGCCGATAGAAAATTGCTACTAGGAAATATTTATTAGTTTTTGAGCTTTGTATGTTAACCATGAAGTTTATTCGTGTTTTTAACTCAAATATGGAAAAAAATACTAATAGTGGTTCTTTTAGTTCCAGTTAGTTATGCTGTTCCAACTATGCCAAGCTTTCAAAGAAATGCGACTTCAATTCGTCCACCGCCAGTTTCTACATCTGATATTTATGATGAATACCATTGCCATCCTGTGCATTCAAGAGGAATCAACTGGCCTAGCACCAAAATAGGAGAAACTGCATATGCACCCTGTCCAGATGGGGCCTCTGGTAAGAGTTTTAAATTACTAATTTCTCCTAAGCAGTTTGCATGTAAACTTTTCTTTATTATTGGTCATTAAAACTTGCATCTTGTATATTACCATCGAATATTTGGTACAGCTTTCACTCTTTCGCTTTGGAAACATTCTGTTCATTTGGTGGTGATGTGTTTTTTTTTTGACAAACCTCACCAGAAGGCAACTTCAAACTAAAGTCCTGCTATTTTTTTTTTACTAAATGAAATAAAATTAATTCAAAATCTTAGTTAAATTATTATGCAAATAGTTCCCTTCTAGGCTAGGTTATTTTAGGCAAATAATCCTTAATCACTGCCAGCGGCAATATTGTGTGTGTTATTTTTAATTATTTTTTTTATCTATACTTGTATAGACAGCTTCGGATCCATCTAGTTTTTGCACATATCATGGACACGACAACAACAACAACATCTATACTTGTAATATTAATGTACAATAGGTTTTTGCTACATATATCTATTCCTTTGTATAAAAAAAATCTTATAGAATAGGTTATCTTAAGAAATGATATCAGTTGGGGTTTTTTTTCCTGCTCCTGCATATATCCATAGCAGCTTTGGTTCTCGAAATTTTCTCGATCGGTCATTGATCATGCTCGGACTTAACGAAAATTCACGGGTGATTGCTTCCGTAATCGTGTACTACAGGAGCCGATATCGGAGAAACAAAAACCTATCAATAAAGTTCATTGATTCGATATTGGTCAAAAGTGAAAATTCAATCCATGCAATTTCATCGGAAAAATTATAACAAATCGATTTTGTGACAATAAAAATACAAAGAGATTGGCTTTTTTATTTCAGTATAAAATTGCTAAAATTATTTTTTTCACTTCGTTAACCAAAAATATCATGTTCGAACCTGGTAATAATTATTTTTCATTTCTATTCTTTACAAATAATAATTTTAATTATGCTTAAAGCTAAATATTTTTAACTTATTTTGTTTATTTACTTTGTAATTTATTTTTAATACATTTTTTTGCATTTATCTCCAAAACTACTGTATTAAATTTAATTGACCTTTTTACCATAAATCACCTTTATTGCCGCCTTACCTTAATCACATCATCGTTTAACCCCCTTAAATTGTGTCAATCAAATGCAATTCACTGTGATTTGTGGTTATTTATATAGCTAGACAAATGTATCTATATTAGTATGGTTAGATTTGCCCTAGAGCGATACATGGGCTATTGATGAAGTGAGAAAATAAATAGTAAAGTTTTTGGTGACAAATAAATATATCCCAGCTGTAGTTGCATCAACTGCACAGCACAAACCACTGCAATTGAAAACTTATTTGTCTTGTACCAATAAATGGTATGAGATAAAGAATATCCATAATATATCAATGTCCATCATCCTTAATTTTAACATTTTCCTAATAAAAGATTTTTTAGTAAAATTTAATTTTTCATCCTATTTTAGGTACAGCGAAATGGCACTGCAATGATAGCCCCTTGAGATGGAGTCCAACTTTTCCTGACTTATCGCAGTGTCATTCATTGTGGCTGGAGAACTTGAAACAAAGGGTAAGTAAATTAAAAACATTTATAGTATAATCACACCTGACTCAACTTATAAGGCCGTTGAGTTTAGAGTGCTGGATGTTCTGTAGAAGAGGAATAGAGCCTGTTTGTGCATACCCGACCCTACTTTTCAGACTCAAACAGGTTTTGTTCTTATTTTTAACAGACGACACTCCAAACCCAATGTGTGATTTTGTGTGTGCTAATGTATATCAGAGAAAAAGGAATGAGAATTTTTGGTAGATAGGTTTGCTAGAGGTTAAGGATAAACTAGAAATGGAAATATTGGTTTAGTTAACACCGTACAAGATCTACCTAAGAGAATGTAACTTTGTATCACTATGAAAAGAGGTGCAAAAAAGGGAAATTTTTCAAACGCTTTACTCAATTCTCGGCATTTTATTGTTAAAAGCACTTTAAAATATATTAAAGATGCATGGTTCTGGTTGGGAACGTTTGAAAAGATTGCAAAACCAGGGAATTCTTAAGATTGCGAAATTGAAATAGTGGGGTTGGACTGAGAAATAAAGTGTTAAATATAGGAGTTTATGGAGTAACAGTACACTACAAATCTGGAGTAAACTTGCACCTTAAAAACGAAGTAAGGTTACTACACAAAACGGGATAAAAAAGTAAGTTGCAGAAAAGCTGTCTATAAATTGATTTTCGAATGTAACTGCTTTTACTATAGTATAACATTTTGCATGCCAGGGTGAAATTCTGGAAAATCTTTTCCAATGAATTTTTTAACCTAATTTTAATCCGAAGTCAATCCTAAGGAAGACTCCACCTTGCAATCCTTCAATTACAAGAATGTCCCTTTAACGACTACTCAATGCTGTCCTGACAGAATCCACAATTTCTTTCTTAACCTTTTTTTGTTTTACAATTATGATAATATATTCGCTTGGAGTCTGTGGAAGTGTGGGAGAAAGATACACAGCGTTTTATGGAAGGTTTCTCACATTACTTTGACAAAAGTCAGTTTATTTCAGAATTTTGATAATCTTACACCAAAAAATCAGGATAACGTTACAAATTTTACAGTGCTTAGTCCAATTTTATTGGACAAATATTACATATAAAAAATCTCTGGTTTTGGGGTAGGCTTCTAATCCGCCCTTGTCTTCAACTCAGCCAATATTTCCTTGTTCTTGAAAACTTGATCTCATAATCAGCTGTAATTTTATTTTCCTTTGTTTGTAAAGACTTCAGACATCTATCCATTTAGTTTATAGTTCATCTACTCCCTTTTAATTTAAGAAGTTGTGAATTTAGCTAGATGGGTTGTAGAGCGGAAACACATCTTCAAAAATTCAGCCAATTTTTTTTATGAATTTTCAAAACTCTAGAGCTGTCTTTTAATTTGAATAAAATTTTAAATATTTTTCAGCATATCTTTAACTTTTCATTTTTTTAATTATTAACTGGTGTGCATGACAAATTTCAGATTTATTATTATTTTAACAGTCCCATACAATATAGAAATTTTGCTAATGTATTAGAAGAATATTAAAATGCATTGAAGAAAACATAATACAGTAGATAAAAAAGTTTTATTTTTGCATTTATTCTGTTAATCATAACCATTTCTCATGGTAATGTATTCTCAACTGAAACCTGCAAAATCCTGATATCTGTCCGAGGCCTCCTCTTCCTAGTAGTGCAGATTATTGATACTCTACTTAAAATCTTTAACAGAAAACTAGAATTTTTTAATGTATTATAAATACTATAATAATATATTTCTACTGCTAAAATTCAAGTAGTTTTTCTCATTAAGTTTAGATTCAGGATTAAGAGTAATAACATTTTGCATCAAACCAGGTTTTATTAATTTTCAGATAAGACTACTTATAGAGAAGTTTTCTAGTTTGATTTTTTTTTGTTCTTCGGTAATTTTTTTAAAATTAAATATAATTTTTAATAACTTGGTTCAAGTAACAATGACATTGTTTTTTTATTTTTTAGATAAAAAAAGGAGATTCTATAATTAGTGTAATATCAGAACTTGCATTGATTTCTGCAAAAAAGCCTATTTTCAGTGATGATATAAAGAGAATTAGTGATTTGGTTAGAGAAGCACATCTAAAAATATTAAACAGCATGTCAAACTTTCTGGATGTGTGGCATCGAGACCATGTACTTAGAGAACTTTTAATGGTAAGTTAATCATGACTTTGCAATCCTAAATATATTAATTATATTTTATTTTATATTTATAAAGATGGAGAAGTAGCTCTTTTATCATATATAATAATTAATAAATTAAAAATTCTTCGAATGTTAGAACTAATCCATTTAATTTAGTGAAGTTTGGATGAGCTACTAAATTTTTTAAGGAATTTAATTTGTGAATAAAAATATACAAAAAATCAGTGTTTGAAAATATGTATTTTATCAGTAGATACATAATGTATGTAATAAATAACTAAACTCTGACATTCATAATAAATTCCCAACTTCATTATAACTATGTCGAAACATTATAAATGCTCATTAGGTAATAACAAAGTAAATTAATACTTTTTGATAATAAAGCAAATTAGCTTTGTAGGAAAAAAAGTAAATAGGTAATAGTAATATTAAATTACTATACTACTAAAAGCTGCTAGTATACTGTTATATATGATAGTCACAGTTATAAATATATATGTATGTATGTGTGTGCGTGTATGTGTGTGTGGGTGTATGTGTGTGTGTGGGTTTATATGTATATATGTGTGTGGGTGTATATGTATATATGTACCTTTTCTTTTTGCAGTTTTCTGTTCATACATTGAACAACATTGTTGACAGCAAACAAGGACCTGCTTGGAAAGAACTGCAACCAATTGATCAAAAGAGAATCATTTCTAATTTTCTTCAAAAAATTGATGTCAATGCTTTATTGCTCTCTGAAACTTCAAGTGAAGATAGTTCCTATAACTTAGTCAAGAGCAATGTTTGTAAGGGAAAATTATTTATTTTGTCAATCACTTATATCATTAGTGCAAAAAAATTTAAAAACTCTTAACCAGTGTAAACAGGAACTTAAGACAGCTTATTACCTTTTGGACATAAAAATCATTTGCACATTTTGTTGAAAACTAAATTAAGCCCATTTCACACCTGCACAACTACTTGCAATTCCGTTGCAACTGCAACTCGTGGTAACCTGGTTTTTCGGGTTTCCACAAAAATTATTTCTCACAATTTGGCAAGTTTCATCTTTTTGCAGGGCATCGCTTGCATCATACAGAAATTTATGTTTCCGAACTTCATTAATAAGATCAATTTCCATTTTTGCCGTCCATTTACTACCCATTTTTAATTGCGCATATTTTTACATTTTTTTGCAAGCAAGGAAAGTTGGCGTCTTAAAAAGTAAATAAACAACCAGTTGGCGAAGTCTAGTTCGCCACAATGTAGCCAAACAAATACTGAATTCTGTTTGGCTAACGGTACATGCAACTTGAGATTTTTTCGTGCTCGCATGAAAAAATCTCACGACTTGAGTGCAACTTTTAAATGCATGGTGTCCTATGGGAGTTGCAAATAGTTGTGACAAGGTGTGAAATGGACTTTAGAAGATATATGAAACTATATTAAATGGATAATATATTTTTTTCAGCAATTTGTTTCAAAACTAATCAACTTAGTGCCGATAATATTGTCTAAATTTTGAGTTTTATCTTATTTCCAGTTGTATCTAGCTTGGTACGTAATTCAAACAATTTTTTAAAAAATGAACTTAAGTTGAACTTTGGGTTTTGCACTTTCAGTATAAAACAAAAAATACTATGTAGATTAGGGGGTAAACATAACCTTGTTGTAATCATCATGGTTATGTTCACCCTTATCTATTTTTATTTTTAGAAAATAGAAATTTAAAAGAGTGTCTTAAAATTGTTTAAATAATATTTTAAAATTAGAAAAAAGACTGTGTAAAAAGACTAATATGGTTTGGCAGGCATACTGTTTAAAATTTACTAATGCTCAAAATATTTGCATTTCATTTTTTATTTAAATTTTTTTCAGGGTTGTCTTTGCAAATTTTAAAAGTAAGAAGTCAAGAAAGCTTTAAATTTCCCACCTATTCTGATATTTCTATTGAAGAAGATCGGGGATATTGGTTAAACATGAAGGACAGTATTGTAATTCCTTCTGATGCAATTGAAGACTATGCCAAAAATGGTAACATAACAATTTTAAATTTATTTTGCCCACTTTATAACTAAAAAATTAGCGTATTTAAAAGCAGACTGTCTTTGCAGTGGAGAGATGTTCTTAAAAAATATCAAAGTAAATAGTTTCCATTGCCAAGTTAAATAATTGAGTAAAAATAGGCACTGCAAATTTTAAAAAACTCTTTATTGTTTATTTCAACTTGTATTATTATTATAGAAATATTGTGTTAATTAGGGGGAAATATTGATTATTTTGTCTTTCACTTTTCTGACATAACAGGCGTACGAATGTCAAAGGAGTGTCAATAAAGCAGTCAATCGGAAAAGACCACAGTATTTCAACCCTTATTGCTTGGCATGTTCGCGATATTTAACTCCGTATTTGTGCTTGACATTGATCGTGATTTGCAATTACTTTGATTTATTTTATTTATTGTAAATTATCTCAATCTTTTACTATTTGATAATCATACCTTATGAATTTAATTTCAACAGCCTCATATAGTTCAATTCTTTTTCACTCCACACAAGTAAGAAGAAGCATTGAAATGTTTTGCAAAAACAATTGTAATGAACTTATTTGTAATTGAACTCGACAAAATTCGGAAAGGAAAATAACACCAATAAATAATTTCGTGTATATGGTGCTGGCGCAAGTTAAAACCAATGTGGTTCTTATTTTATTATCAGTTCAAATAAAGAATTTTCCTCTAATCAGATGCTCTTATTTACTTTGTTGCCTAAAAGAAGTAACTTTCAAAATCCATTTTGTAAAAAAAAAAACAATCTTGCCACAATTATTAATTTGAAAAAAGTGTATTTAGCATGATTATATGAAAATGACATTCTTAAACTTTTGGAAACAATAAGTAATGTTTAAAAATCTTGTATGAAATCTTGTTAAAAATATATTTTATGCATAATTTAAAAAAAAAAGTTATGCATCTCCAAATTCTGTGCATAAATTGTACTTTTTAAAACTTTGGGGAAACATTATCCTCCCCCCCCCCCCCCCATTTAAAAAGTTTTTCTTTGACTTATTTATTTGCCAATTTTCCCCATTTGACCCATTAACAATGTTTTTGTGAATACCATTAACGCCTTCATTTCTGAAAAAGGGGGGTACTTTTCAGTTTTTTAATTTGTTTTTTGTGTAACTTAATTTGTCAAAAAGTATGGTCTTCATTTTACTTATATTTTGTTTATTTCGATAAACTGAAAACAGAAAGCTCATTTTCTTGTGGCAAATTATTATGCCAACCCAACCGTCATCAATGAGTTAGCAATTTTTTTAAAATTAAATAGAATCTAAATAAGTGTTTTAATTTTTGAGGTAGAAAAATTAAAAAAAAATTACATAAATACACCAGGCAAAAATCACACTGAATGCCAGTAGGTAGGGTGACCTGGGGTATTTATTGGACAAGGAAAATCAGGGTAATTATTGGATAGGTCCAACAACTATAATGCATCATAATTTATTACATCTAACAAACCACAATTTTTTAATTGCATATCCAGTAATGCTCTGATTAAATATTGGTATAATATTAGTACTCTTTCTCAAAAAATATATTAATAACCAAAAGCGTTTGAAAAAAAAATTTAAAACTTTTGTTCAATCAATGCCAAATTATGCATAATTTAGTTTTCTTTTACAAGATCTAGAATTTTGTAATGCCCAGTCTTAGATATGTTTATCAATGTGGTTTGTGCTGAAAAACACCATTGTAGAATGAATAGTAATATTATGACATGCATGTTTAGTCACTGGGTAATTATTGGACAAAGTGGGGAAATCATTGTAAATGCTATGGGGTAAGACAAACAGCATTGCAATATGCTTAAATTTACTTGGTATAGTTTGTGTGATTAAGAAACATTATCTACACAATGTTTGAACTTGGAAAAAGAAGAAATTTAAATGTTTGATAATTTTTACTAGATTTCACTTTGATGCATTTTTTACAGAAGCCATGTGTTGTTAAATAATTATCAAATACACAGTAATATAGTACACACCATATCACACAATTTACCTTTTGTAGCTAGTCTAAATACTGTGCAGAACAGATTGAAAACTACTGTCCAATAATTACCCCAATTGGTGGGGTAATTTTTGGACATATGTTTATTTTTTTAGAACTTTTACTGAGGAAATAGTAAATTTCAACAATGGTACCCAACAAATATATCTTATAGTCATTCCGAAAAAAATTACTGGTTAGAAAATTACATAAATGTGGCAGCTATGGTAAAAGTTTGATTTTTGTCCAATAATTACCCTGCGTTACCCTATGGCTTCTTCGAAACTTTGCTGGCAAACCAACAAAAAAAATAGTTGTTGATATATTTTTTTTCCGCCAGACATAAAATGTACCGCAAAGAAAGCTTGTTTTATAGTATAATATATTTTTTGTTTCTAAAACTCTTTGGTATAATAATTTATTCAAATTATTTATTTGCTATGAGCACTCTTAAAATTTATTAAATATATACCTTTCTAAAGTTAAGTTTCTAATGTATGGTTATTATTTTTATTTTAGGTTTTTATAAACTAGTATTTGTGGCATTTAACAAGGTGCATATGTATTTGTCACCTGGAATGAAAATTGCTAATCATTTTAATGGAAGTTCACATGAAAATGTAACCAAAGTAGTAAATTCTAAAATAATTGGTGCAACTGTAGGTAGAAGTGAATATGTAAAGTTGAACCAGCCTGCAGTTATAACTCTTAAGCACTTAATTGTAAGTATATTTATGTATTTAATATGTGTAAGTTTCAATATTTTTTTAGCTAATTTAATTTCAAATAACAAAGTATAAGGGATTTTTATGTTTGTTTTCAATTTCATAGGCTAAGTGTTCAAAAATTGATCTTGTATTAACTTCAGTTGAATCTAATAATGAACTTCTAAACTAAACTCCTCGGCGCAACAGCCCATTAGTAGGCCAAGGCCTGCTGTGCCCAATTCAGCTTTCGTGACCAAGGGCTCTGGGGTGCTAGATATATGTCCCAGTTAGGTGGCCAACCTCATGCGGACCCCCAGTGTTTAGTTCCCTAGCATGCTTGGTCCTCATTTTATCGACCCACTTAAGGGATGAATGGTTGAGTGAACCTCGCCCAATCCGAGATTCAAACCCCGGACCTGTGGCATGGCAATGCAAAGCACTACCACTGCGCCACGGTAATAATGAACTTCACTTTAACAAATATTTATAAAAATATTTTTTTCAAATATTTATAAAAAATATTTGATTGACAAGGTATCTGATAAATAAAAACTAAGACTCAATTGATATGTTTATCAAATGATATTAATTGTTTCTGACTTGTTTTTTTAAGGAAACAAATGTCACTAATCCGATATGTGTATTTTGGGATTATAACATAAGGTAAGAAAGACTAATTCATTTTAATCTTGTCATTTAGAATTGTAAACTAAATGTTTAAATTGAAAAGAAAAAACACTAAATTTTTAAAGTTGTCATGTATGGTAAATCATAGAATTAATTTTTTTTAGTGACTGGTCAGCTCAAGGTTGTCATGTTGATTCAAGCAATATTACTCACACAGTCTGCTTATGTGATCACCTAACCAATTTTGCTCTAATAATGGATTTTAAACCTACTCCAGTAAGTTATCAAAATATTATCTATAAACATTTACATCACACAAAAATTTAATATCTTGTTTTTTTTAAGTAACTCCTATAAAAAGTTTACTCTTATAAAGTAATAATATATCATATAAAAAAGCTTATAAATCACTATCTAGACAATCAAGATATGAAAGATTTTTATTTGTTTCATGTATAAGGAATTTCAATAGAAATTTTTAACAATTACCTTTAAGTAAATATGCTATTTTTAACTTTAAACAGGAATATATATATGTATTACACTAAAAACTATACAACAGAAACATTTCCTTTGACCTTATTACCAAACATTGCCTATTACTCAACTGCAATATGAGAATACTTAGTAAACTTTTTTTGGCTTTACTTGGGAAAATAAATGTTAATCAATGTCTGACATTGTGATTTACATAATTGAATATTTTATATTTTTATCATTATACACAAAATATCTAACTGTGCAATCAATAATTCCTTTGTAAATTATATCATTTTTAAAATCTTACTCCATTCAGAGAAAAGGCTTTTCCATTTTTTTTTATTGAGATGAATGTAAAATGCCCTCAAGTTCCTCATTTTCTGTTAATAAGGAACATAATACATGTGTATCTAGCATGTAAAGTATTTGAAGGTACATATTACAATTTGTAGTAATGGCTGACGAAGATTATGCTTTTACCTCCAATTCAGTAGCCTAACCGTAAATGTTGCTTTATTTACTTATTTCCTATTTTACTCTTGTTTTAAATTTTTTAGGAAAAGGGGGAAATCTTAATCCCCCCCCCCCCCCCCACACACACAATTTCAATATTTCTATAAATGTTTCATAAAAGGTGAATGGCTTTTTATGATATTCTTGTTGTTTGGTTTTCAGGTTCCATCACCTATTATTGATTGGATGTATGTTGTCATTGCAGTTGGATGTATAATTTCATTATTTTGCTTGATTATTGCTGTACTTATCATGTTTTTTAGATTAAGGTTTGTAGTTTTGATACATTACTTTGCTTTTTCATTAGTACTTATCTTTTTTTAAAAAAAAATCTATAACTAAGCTATAAAAGGTATAACTTTCACTGGCTTAAGTATAGAGAGATGACATGTGACCTTGTCTGTCACAGTTGATTTTTTATACCTAAGTATTGAATATCTACAAGCACAAAATATCATTATCTAAAAAAAAAAATTTAAAATGTGTTGCATGAAAAATGCTAAAATGTGCAGTTCCTTAATTTCTTTTTTTATTAAATTCATTTGTAACAAATACTTTAAATAATTAGTAATTATTATCTTACCATGCACTTTACCTTTTCAGGCCCAATCAATGTGAAGACAGTACATTCATTCACAGAAATATGTTTGTGTGTCTTTTAATAGCAGAGTTGGTATTTTTGTTTGGCATTAAACAAACAAATTATGAGCTGGCTTGTTCACTCATTGCTGGAGCAATGCAATATATATTCCTAGTTACATTTTCCTGGATGCTATTTGAATGTTACCATCAATATATAACCTTAATCCAATCTTGTGAAACTAAGAAATCCAATACTTGGTGGTATTATGTGGCTGCATATGGAGTTCCAGCCATTATAACAGGAATCGCAGCTGTTGTAGATCCTACTAGCTATGGAACAAATAATTTCTGCTTTCTGCAAGCAGATAACTACTTCGTATTTAGCTTTGTTGGACCTGCTGTCAGCATCATATTTGTAAGTGTACTTCTTTATTAAAAATATCATTTTTTTGCATATGAATGCTTCTTTTTAGTTCAACCTTTTCTATATTACAAGCATGATGTAACTTTCCTCTCTCAGCAATACGAAGTATGAAGACACTGCAATTAGTTATTACTTTGAAAAGCACTGTCTTTTGATTAAGTTTTTACCACATTTATTTAAAATAAAAAAAAATTGTACAATTATTTTAGCTGATAAAAATATCTTGATTGTTTAAGTATAATATTTAAACAAAATTTTTGCTTTTTCCCTTTGTACATTGGACACGTTATATAAGTAGTAAATGTCCATACTATGTACATACTATATGTTTGCCTTTTTTCAAATGTTAAGCCCTTAAAAAATTATATACTTTTTTTAGGGTGGACTTGTTTTTTTGTTTATTGCTCTGTTGATGTTGTATCACAAATTACCCAACACAACTTCTGTTAAAGGAAAAGATGATGCTTGTCTTCAAAAGTTTAGGTAATAAATATGAATTAAAGTACAGCACTCTTTATTGTATTTAATTTTTATTACATATATTCCCCTTTTTATATTGTTATTATTCTCTTCTGTGAAAGTTAATGTCATTAAATATAATTGTGTTGATATTGGCAATGTTTCATGTATATAGATGCAAATTAATCAACAGAATCAGCATAACGTATAAAGTTTGTGATTTGCTTACATTGTTCCTGCACTAGATTGTGTTAATATAACATAGTTAAGACAACATCATGTTTTATTAAAATAAATGATCATCAATCAATTAAGTGCTTAAACTTTTAGTGTTAAATATTTTTTTTTATTTAGTGGAGATTTACTACATTTCTTTTTAATGTGTTAATTTTATAAAATTCATTTTATGAAAATATTGCCTTTTTCAATGGATAAATCAATTTTTAATTAAATAGTTTGGATGAAAAGTTATTAAGTTTGAATATTTAATTAATTTAAGCATAGTCAATTATTTTAAACTTCTAACTGTTTTAAACTATTCTAATAGAAAAAATCTTTTATTTGTTACTTTCCTTAGAAGTAAAAATAATTTGGTGTTGCAACTATTTTTTTCAGGTCTTGGAACAGGAGAAGCTTTCTGTTAATAGTGTTACTGAGTTTCACATGGGCATCTGCATTAGTGTATATTAATGCTGAATCATTTGGCTTAGCTTATTTGTTTGCAGCTCTGAATTGTGTACAAGGTGTTACCATTTTAGCCTTCTACTGTTTTAAAAATGAGAAGGTATAATTATTTTATTATTTTTATTTTGACATGCAATGTGTTCAAATATATAATTTAAGTTAGTAAACATCATTTAACAGGCTTAATATTTAAAAACATTGTTTATAAATATTTTTTAATGTTAGCTTAAAAATTGTTACCTTGTACTACCGTTCCATTTAACAATGCTCTAGAGTAGTTCTTTAAAACAAGCTTAACAAGATAATTCTTTCAGAAACCCAATTTTACTGTATAGAGCAAATGAACAACACCTATTAAATTTATAATCAATTATCCCAAGACTTTGATCAAATTTCAGTGCCTTAAATATTCCTCCATACTAAGAGGCCTACTTGTCGTAACCAGACCCTTATGCTGTTATAATTTAATCTTTCGTGTTTGTTTTTTTTCTAATTTTTGTTGTGGAATCAGAAAGAGCATTGAAAAAAGCAAAATAAGAAATAGCATTGTGATTTGCTTCTTGAATATCACAAGAAATATTATTGTTATTCAAACAAATTTCAAGAAATTTTGTTGTTCAAACAAATTACATTGCAATGTAATTGGTACCTTCTCCAACATAGGCAATACAAATCAGCATAAAATGTGACATTTTTCTATAATTTTTAAGGAGTGACAGAGCTAAAGCTTGGGTTACCTATTATTCAGTAATTTGCAACACAAACGATTGTTCGTGTATTGTGCAAGCCCAAAGATTAACTTTTCATAATCTTATTGCTTAATGCTGCCTCATCTGAATATAAATTCTTTTTTGTAGGTGAAGGAGGACATTCGAAAACTTTTTGGAGGCAAGCTTTGTTTCAAAGAAGAAAAACAAGATGAACCTCAGCCAGAGCAAACTGAAAATGTAGATAATGAAACTTCCTCAATCGAACGTGATGTAAGTCGTGTGGTTTTTTTTTAAAGACTGGGGGTATTGTTTATATTTGTAATGTAATTATATTCTATCCCTTCAGAAATAAATTCTTAAATTTAATAGATTCTTTAGGCTCATATCATGAAGAAAATAGTTTATTGTATAATTTTTTTCCCCATTATCAACATCACAAAATTTGCCTTTCTCTTACTAATGGAATCTTTTAAATATTTAATTAATCGATAAATATTGCATTAAAAATATCACTATTTTATTGTAATCTAAGTTATATGTTTTAGCATGTATTGTTCTTTCAGGCCAGAGGATTCTGGACTTTGCCAAAGGAAAGAGTTTCTACCACATCTTCAATCAATACTAGAGGTAAAAAAAACATTATGAATAGAAATCAATTATATTGATAATAAACTTTTAATCCAAATATTTTGAAATATTTAATTAAGTACAATTGTCTTGGCTTCTTTTCCACACACAAAATTACTTTTGACTATTAAAATACAATACTGATAAAAAGTAACTGTAGGTAAAGCAAACAGTAACTATTTTTAAACTATATTTTTTCAGAGTAGTAATGGTATCCTTGTAAAATAACAATTTTCAGATTTTTTTTAGTAATGATTAAACATATCAAAATATCGATACCATTCTACCTGGAAATTCATTTTAGCATTTCATTTGTATAAATTTGTTCAATATGTATTATGCTTACAATATTATAAAGTTTTATAAGTTGTATTTCAATTTATTCAGATTCAATGCAAGGTTTGATGAGAAATTCTCTGCATGACATCCAACAAAGTGCAACATTGCAAAATGCTTCGCGTTTGGGAAAGTTAAACTCTAATAGGGTTCCTCCCGCATTTGCAAGAAAAAAAATGGTTGGAGAGCAAGATTCAGTGTTACCAAATGTTCGTAGGCATCAAGCTTTAAATGCCCCAAAAGACCCAGCACAAAAATATTTTGCCCACCCTGATTCAAATGGACAATTCTTGGATCATATCTATGAAACTATAGATGACGATGCACTTCCTGATGAAGAAGAAAGTCACACACCATTTACTCCTGGTGCAAGGTTTTTACCACCTGAAAATTTTTATGGTGATCATTCAGATCTCAGTCAGAATTCCTCTTCCAGTTGTGGATATGATCATCAACCTCTCATTAATATGGTTCCTCAAATGGGTCAAAGTCTGTCCCAAATTCCTTATCCAATGTCTGTAGACAGTCATTCTAATAATGTGGAGCAAATGTGGGAACAAGGTCATTCATTGCGCCGGCACCAAATTCCTTCAGAAAATCCTGTTGCCATGAAAAGCCATTGTGATAGAATTCCTCATAATTTTCCACCTGAAAATCATCATCAAGCGTGTTCTAATAGAATGGCACCTGAAACATGGGAGCCTACTTTGCCAGATCTCTTACAAAGTCCGCCTGATAACAATGTTGTGTTAGCAGTATTAGATGGTGATAAAGTTGTTAACAGAATCCAACAAGATGATGTGCTGATTAAACCACAGTATAAGTTAAGCACTTACTGTTAGGTTGTAGACATTCTTATTAAAGAGGAAGGTACTACAAATCCTAGTCAGGATGCTCTTTGCTAGTCAAAATTTTGACCACTCAAAATTCCTTTATTATTTTTTATAAAAAATATTCCTATTTTTTGGCATTTAAATCCTCAAAGAAATTTATTTCTTAATGGCACATAATTTGTACCAATTAAAAACAGTATATTTTATTTCGATTCTAAATGAGGGAGCATGTTTTCATTTATTTTTAGATCTGTCCATTACTTGCAAAGAGATTTTACACTTTCTTTTAAACGAGAGAACGTTGTAGAAGAAAACTTGTTTTCTCTTAAAAGAACACACACAAATTCTCAGAACAAGCTAAGTTCTCAGAACATGCAAATTTATGTTGTTGACTAAGCAGAACTGTTCTATTACATGAAAACATTTTTTTTTGTGCTGTGGTGCTGAATTTCCTTTAATTGAATGATGCACAGGAAATAACAAATCTTGAAACTTTATAGAACTATATTGTTTGCAGCTTTATGCCTAAAGACTGGAAGAAATCTTTATACTATTATTAAGTCACCCCATCACCAAGAACTTAAACACTAAACTTTTGTTCAGTGAATTCACATATATTGATAAACATGCATAATGTTTTACAATTTATGCATCACAACATATAACATTGATTGGATATGGGTGCATTTTTATAGAATAGCTGGGAATTGAGTGGTATTTCAAGATATAGAAATCCTGGCAATAACATTAAGTTGTATTATTCTTAATGTTTCCATGTTTTCCGGTGTGATAATATAATTGAATGGGAACAAATCCACTTGTTTCAATCGGAAGGTTTTTCGTTAAATGTGCCGAACTATTGTACATTTTATGTAAGGAGAAATGAAATAACAGTTGAAAAGCATCTCTGTATGTAAATATTGCTTACAATGTTTGTTTAAAACTTGCTGTTATTTTCTTCAATAGCCTCTTGGTACGAATGTTATTGGTACAGGGTGTATTTTTGTTCCTATGATGCTGTTCAGTTTTTTTTTATATTACTTTTTTAAGTTGCTGATACAGTGTATTTTAACTGTGCAAATCTTTTTTTGAATACCAAAGTTTTAGATGCAATTGTAGATTGTGTCCATATTGAGTTTTGATCATCTCAATTTTATAAGTCATTAAACAAAACCAACTAATTATTTGTTTTGTACAAACAGTAATTTGAAGTTAGTTACATAAATTCAAAGCCCCGATTAAATTGTGATTTAAAACCTCAAGTTAATTAACTTAACTGATTTAATGTCATTAGTCGGTAAACTATAGACACTATTGCAATTTTTATTTTCCAAATGTTTTCTTTTTTTAAACCAACCATGAATAAAAATCAAAAATATTGGTGAACATTAAAGTCACTAGTTTCTTGATAATTTCTTAACTATACTTAGTCATGTTTAGAATAGTTATTTTTTAATTATAAAAATGATAAATGGATTTGATACAAAACTTAAAGTAGTTAGTTTAGTTTCATTACTAAGTTCAATATTTGATTTTACCTCATTTTAATCAAGATTAGTATTTTTCAAACTGTTAATTGAAATTTGTTATTTTCAAAATATGCTTAACTTTTTGACATTATGAACCTGCTTATCTACAATACTTTGTTAAAGTTTATTAATACTAAATGAATGTGGCTGTGTGCTTTTAGATATTTAATCTATCATTGATTATTCTCAGTGTGCAATTGTGCATATTTGCTTTTATTAGTTTATGGATGTTATAATTAAGTCCATTTCATTGCGGATTTGTCCTATTTCTCTATTACTGTAGAAAAAGTTAGAGACATTTCTGAAACAATCCTATTTATTAAGTTTTAAGCATATTTTTAAAATGAAATGCTTTTTTTTTAAAGTCTTACATCTATAAATAATCATTGAATTTCCTTTATACAATTATCTGCCTTTAATATTTTAATGCCCACTCTCACTTTCTTGTAAGTACTATAATCCAAATCTATTTTCATATATGTTAACAAAATGAAATATTGTTCTCTGTCAGTATTATATAAAGGGGAAAGAAATCGGCTAACCAAAGTGTTGTGTTAAATAAATTATTTTTTTTATTGCAAAAATTATCTGATCTTATAAATATTTGGTATTCCATATTTTTAAAATAAAAGACCCATAAGGACGTTACATCCTTATCTAGTGTAAATTAAATTATTTTAGTTTTTTTTATTTCATGACGCATATTTATCAGATAATAGCCCATTAGGTGCATTCAATATATATTTCCTTACCTAACTAAATTTAATGTTCTGAAGTGTTTTTAAAGTAGGTTGTTTTTTATTGTTTTTATAAAATAAAAAAAACTATCTAGTAAATTTTGAAACATTAAATGAATTGAGCTTTTAAACTTTCAAATTAACTTATCTATGAGCTGTTAAAATTAGAACTTTCTAATGGTAACACACTTGAAATGCAGAAGAACAACTTTTGTTTTCTTTTAGAAACTATATTTTTCTTCTTTTGAAGCTACAGGATGCAGATAGTAACAAAAAATTATTCACTATTTAAAGTTTGTTTCTTTATGATTTCAAAGTAAATCTTTAATATAATTCTAATCATTCTCTATATTCTTAGCTGTTAAGATCAAATGCTGTTTAGTGCATGCTATTCTTAAACCCTTTAATTTAGGTTATGCTACTAGCAATTTATTCATAAAATCTGTGATTTTACTCAGCTTTCAATTATTTTGGATTAACAACTGATTCTAAATCGGCTGTTTCTGATATGCTGTGATATGTGTCTTTTCCAACAACTATCTTGCTAAAGTTGGAATTTGCTGTTTGCACAATTCATGTTTTTTGGCTTTATACTATGTAAAATTTGCTCATTGTAAATTACATGTTGTTTTATAAAAAAAAAACATTCTAAATAAAATTGTCAAAAAAATCGGCATCATTTTTTATTATAAAACTATTATGTAAGGTTGACAGCAAAATTCTTGATTAAGAGTTTCAAAATCGTAGTGGTTTTTTTTTAAGCTAACTATTAAACTACTATGTTTTGGTAGGAACTCAAGACACCCCTCTTCATCAAAATGGTACACAACACAAACTAGGCGTCGTCAACTGTTAGTTTGTGTTATGTACTATTCTGATGAAGGTGGGTGCCTTGAGTTGCCACCGAAACATGTAAATTTGTACTAACAAACTATTTGCACCAATAATCTATGTTATTTGCTTCATGAATTTTCTCATGTACCAAATACTAATATTCCTTTTTTTTTTAGTACCTTGAAACGAAATCTCTGCTTCTTTACTAAGCAAAATATACACTTATTAAAATTCAAAATATATATAAAAAAATTATTAGTTCATATAACTGCTATTGACAGGAAAATAATATACTAATGATATGAGCAAAGCATGGCATACACATAGGGACGGGACCATCGACAGGACATGTGAACTTTCGCCAAAAATCGCCACTCTTCCGCCAAGCATTTGGTCCACATTTGAACTCACCGAGTTTGATATTCTGGTGGGGGAGCGTTGCGTCTGAACTGAAACAGCGTTCTGTATATCGTAATCAGCATCTTCAAATCGTTTTTAAATATGGAAAGTGTTTTGAATGTAAACTGAGTTTGATTCAACTGATGCCTGATTACGAAAATTATTTTACATTTTTAAAGATAAGGAAAAAGTAAATTTTATAATTGAAAGAAATACCAAAGGAAACATTGAATTAATTATTGTTCAGATATTTTCAAAAACAATTTTTTTACATTGTAAAAACTATAATACCATATTTTGATATTTTAACTACTTTTTTCAGTTCAGCAAATCAAATTAACACGAATATAGCCTGAATATTTTATTTTTTCGGTAAATTTCTTTTTTAGAATTTTTTTTTTTAATTCTACAACTAGAGTTCAAAACTTTCTATTGTGGGGATTCTATAATATGAATATCATTCAAAATGCTGAGAAATACCACGAGTTTATGGAACTATATCTGTCTTCTAGAACTATGAAAAATAAAACCAAATGATTAAAAAACAAACCTGGAAAAAAATAAATGCCACCTATTCTAAGCCTTTGGAATTGTACAGGGTGCCGCAAATAAAAGTGGCCCCGTGATGGAGATAGGAAGAAGATAGAATTTTTGCCAAGTCAAAAACTAATGCAATGCCAGGTTTGCTAAGTGAAACTATTGATCGCTTCAATATTAACCCAAACAGGGCTGGGGAGCCCAGTCGGTTAGGCATTCGCCTTGCATGCGGAAGGTCCCAGGTTCGTTCATCGTCTGCCGACCTATAAACGGCCTGTGCAGCCAAAAATGTCCGACAGTACGAATAATACCCCGTGTAGAGGGAGTGCACGTTAAATATGCTTAAAGTCCCGACGCAACGTCCGTACGATGTGTCGCTATTAACTGTTGCGTTGGGTGCCTACTCAGGTGTCGGCTCGTCACTTGACTGTGGTTCTAAATTATGACGCCCGTCGCCAATAGCCCTCGTGTAGCTCTAGTAGTGCGACACGATAATTCAAACCTACCTACCTACCCAAACAAAAGCTTGGCGAATTATTTGCCGGCAACTATGCTATGGTTGGACAAGCTATTTGGAATGCAATATAAACTAAAGGTTTATATAGCTATGCAAAAAAGTTATGAGGCCGGTATAAACCGGTTTTCTGCAGAGAAAACCGTCTAAAAACCGGAAACCGGTTTTTTCGCAAAAGCGCTATCGGCGTTTTTTTTTTCAAATTATAGAAAGATTAAAAAAGGAAAGCAGCGGCATGTTGATATGTTAAAAGAATTATGTTCACAAAGGACCGATCACTGACGAGTGAAAATGCTTTCCGTAACGTCATGGAGGATGTTTGGCAGAGGTTCACGTGTCTCGCTCAGGTCCCGTCCCTCCGTGTATGCCCTGCTTTACGAGGCGTGTACTGGCTGTTTGAGCCATTCAGCTAGAAGGGAAACTGGAGTGAAGTGTCAGCGAGCCCAAAACCCACTCACAACCTTTTGAGCGAACCGGGCAGAAAAGGACTATTTTCGCTACACTTGAATGCAAAACTTGTATGAGACCCCTCTATCATATTGACTTGGGCCCCTAAATGTATTTTATCATTTTTAGTTCGAAAGAATTAACTTTCTTTAACTTTAAATTCCAACTTTTTTAAGAAATAACCATCTGGATCACTAACTAAGAACCAGCGCACAAATGAAGCAGGTTAGAGCGGTGCATCTTGGGATACCTCAGTGCCAGGTTCGGTCACTATGTTATGCGCAGTAGCTCAAAACACCGCTGCTAGAGCGGTGCATCTTGGGATACCTCAGTGCCAGCATGTGATGCGCAGTAGCTCGAAGAACCTGACAGCCCTGCTTCAAACCATTTGAACTCATAGACCCCTCTACCTCTCCTTCCTAACTCTATGGGTGAAGCCTATTTTTGAGTCACTTGGCGACAGCTTTAGGGAGAATATGTGCCACATTTGGCATGAATTCGCGATCACAATTGACACTTCACTTGACAGTTTGCATTGGATCGTCAAAATCGCTCGCCAAGAATAGTACTCCAAGGAATTTAAGTTTTAAAGATTGTTCCTGCGATTCTATTTTTTTAAAGTACATGTTTCCGAAACTTCATTATATAAAAAACCTCCTAAAGCAATAAAATATCAATTTTCTGTTTGAAAAATTATTGAAAAAGTTGGTTTAAATTACCTATTTTAACAGGTAAAGTATAGGATTGGCGACAAAAGTTGGGTTGGGTTGCTCTTACAGGGTTGCCGGGCTTCACCGACCCTATTAGCGAGCGTTAGGCTATGTCCTGACTACGACGCTAAACGCCACAAAGGCAACAAAACTTGGCAACCGCCAAGCGATGCAATACCGGCCGGTGTTTTCGCCAAATCGTAGGTTTTTTTTTAACGCATGCGTCTGGATGTCTTTTATCTGGACATTTAAACCGATGCTGGTGTTGTGCTAGAAACGTAGAATGGGATGAAAATATTTCATCGCTTGCTTTAGCGATTTCAACATAGAAATGAAAAAATTTAATTTGGTTAGTAATATTAAAACTCAGTGTAAACAAATTTAATTGTTGGTTTTAATAATTGGTTAATAACTTTTGGTTGGTTTTAATAACTTTTATTACAATTGAATTGGAAATACTTTGAGGTTTTTTTATTAATTTTTTTATATTTTTCATACTAATTAAAGTTTGCCCAAAATGAAGAGCTAGTATATTAATGACCTACCGGACCCGTATACGAACCCGGGTTTACGGAATAAGAGCAAGATAAGCGCTAACCACTACGCCAGAGTGATTGTGCATAATATTTTTATATTAAGAGTTAAATAACAAATTAAAATTTTCCTATATATAAAAAAAAGAAAAGCCCTATAATAAAAAGAACGTGTTACAGCTAAATTTTTTTAAATAAAAAATCATTTTGATTCAAGCACAGAATCAATAAAGGTCATATAAAAAGTGCCACATTTTTTTTTTAATAAAAGACAATAATTATTCAAAATATTATATAAATGATATTTTAATAAATAAATAAAAATAAATAATCTTTACTACTAAATAAGTTTACTAATAATTTATACCAATAATATTATAATTAATAATTATACCAACAATATTATATTATTGTCTATTAAATTGATATTTTAAAATGTACTTAAAGTACCCCTACTAAATTGTCATAAAAATAGTAATGCTAATAAAATGAAACCTAATCTCTATATATTAAAAAAAAATATCATCAATAAATGTTTCAAAATATCAAAATCTAAATTTGTCCACCTAATTTTAAATATTATTTTAAAACTCCGCTGTTGACAAAATAACATTTAAGTCACGCATAAGTTTAAAAAAAGGATTAATAAAACACAAGCAAAAATACTTTGCACAAATCCCAAACTAAATGCAGAAATTTACAGTCTTGAAAATTTAAGGTAAGGGTAAGGTAAGGTAAGGTAATCGTTTCCGGCTCTCTATTTCTAGCCTCCTTCAGGAGCTTTAACACAGCCAATAACGCCTCGTAATTTAGAACCCTGGTCAAGTGACGAGGTCGACACCTGAGCCACCCAACGGAACTTCGAGCGACATCGTACGCTAACGCCGTCGGGACTTTGGACTCCACAGATTTAACGAGCACGTCTGTCCCTGTGTACTCGGGCCCATCCGTGATGAGGATTTTTTTACTATTTCCAGCACGGATCCGATTTATAGGATGACTGGCAGTAGGTGGGATTCGAACCCCCGCACTCCTGAGAAGGTTGAATCTCTAGGCTGATGCCTTAACCACTCGGCCACGGACGGGCCTCTTGAAAATTTAATTTTAATTCAATTGATTGAAAAGTAGTTTATAAACTTCTACTTCAATTACCTTTTTTTATTTTTTTTCTCTTTATTTTTTTATTGACAATAGCAACCCTACAACAAGTTAACATGGCTTTAAATGCAAAAGTTGACAAAGTTGTTGGATCTCTTTACTTGCAACTTTTTTCAGGGTTACTTGGCGAGAGTGGAATTTTAATTGCTTTTTTGGCTTCCGATTTGGTTATTTGAAAAGTTCCAAATGATAAATTCGGTTTTTCTCTCCCAAGTTACCATAGCGCAAGACACACCGAATCAGAGTATTCTCGTAGACATTTGACGCATGCGTTAATAAGCTAAAACACCGTGCGTCACAGTTGAGATGCAATAACCGTGCGCAATGTTTTCGTTGACGCATGCATGTACAAATGGCGGTGGTTGTTGACCGGTTTTTGTTGCCTTTGTGGCAAAAGTGGCGTAGTCAGGACGTAGCCTTACGATGCTCATTCCAGAGTTTCAGTTCAGTTCAGTGGTTTGCTGCCCTGTTCAGTGAATCACCACGTTTATTCTAGCTCAATAGTTTGAGCTAACACTTAGGCTATGTCCTCACTACGACATTAAACGCCACAAAGGCAACAAAAATTGGCGACTGCCAAGCGCGCCAAGCAATGCAATAGCATGGTGGTTGACTCTGCCAAGTCGCCAAGTTTTGTTGCCTTTGTGGCGTAGCCAGGACAGCCTTAGGATTATGACTGGTATAAGCTGCTGCGGCGAAGCAGGGAACTAGCAAAACCACCTCAAAAAACCAAAACAACATTTTAACAGGGGAACTGTCAGTATTTTGTTTCAAAATTTTGTACTAATAATGCATTATAAGTATATCACATGTTCAAAATTTTCTAAAAAGAAGTTCTCAGAATATTTATGAATCATGGATAACATTTGGTTTGGTTTTTCTTGGTGTTTCGGTTTATAATATTCTTAGTTCCGTAATAACAAAAGAAGCTTTGACATCGTCATTTTTATATAAATTCAAAGATTTATTGCGTAAAAGTTTTTTTTTTTGCATTTTGAGAAACATAGAAGGGGAAAAAATACCACCGCCTCTTTTATTTTTCTTCTCTACTCCGATGGATATTTTTTTAAAACTTATCTTCCGTATTTAACAACATTATAAGTTAATAAAAGAAAATAGAATTTTCTTGAGTTCTCTTCATATTAAAATTAAACAGAAAAATCCCTACATTTTGACTTTATTTTTAAAATCTATATAGCACACATTGTAATATAAAATTCTAATATTCAGATAATTACTTAATTTGGTTTTTATTCTGTATTTTTTTAAGTAACACCACAAAAATTCCTTATGAGACTATTTAAAAAAAACAATTCTTCATGTTCTAAGAATATGTTAAATATGTATGCATAGAAATCACTCATATTTAGTAGCATGGTAGTTGATAATGCCAGCTGACCAGAATTGTCTTATTGACACAAACTATTTCTTATGAACCAAAATTTTTACGACCAGTAATGTTATATATTTTTGTAAACATATTTTAATTATTTAATTTATTGTTTCAGATATTTTTTATTTAAAAACTGTCACGCAAAACATAATGCGTTTCAACTCAAAAGAAATAATTGCAGTTGCTACTCAACCATCTTACAAGTTTGATAAAGAAGGGGTCTTATTTGTTAAAGAAAGACATGATGGTCTCTTTAGAAGAAATGATGGTAAAATTTAATATTTTATTTATTACTTGTATGCATTATTTTAATTACACAGGCAACAAGGAAAACATTTTGTTAATGAATTATTAACCTTTGTAGTTCTATTTGTGCTGAAACTAAATACCCCCCTCTCCCCCAAAAAAAGCCACCCTGCATCCTATACCCTAGGAGGTAATGTTATTTATAGGTCACCTCCTCTGACTTTGAAAAAAATAATTTCAGTAGATTGGGAACAATTATGCATTCATGCTAAAAAGGTTACCATTAGTGATATTATTCCATAGAACAATTGGTAAATTGTTTCATACTTGTCCTTTTTAGTTATACTCATTCGAAACAAACAATTTTCCTATAGACGGTTTTGCTAAATGAGAAAAAGTGAGGCTTAACTTTAGGTTTTCAAAAAATCGTAACTTCCTTAATAACTTGGAAAAACAGAAAAATACATAGCGAATAAATTTGTCTCTAGTACTTGAAAAAAAATCAAAATAGAATTCTGTAACATGAACATTTAAAGCGGGGGATTTCAAGTGGAATGACTCTACTGTGGTTTTACCCCAAATATGCAAATATTATGAGACATTGAAGTTTGGTTGACAGATCCATCTTTAAAAAAAACTATAAAAATTGCTACTGTGAATTAACTTTTAACGTATCGTAATATGACTTGAGGGAAACTCTTTTACATTCTCATTTGAGCACAATTAGAAATATCCAATGTTTGCATTGGATTTTTTTTTCCCTATCAAAAACACCGGATTCCATCAAAATTTAGATGTTTCAAGGTTGATCGACTGATTTTTTTCTCAAAGTTAACCTGGTCAACCAATGCCAAGGGGGATGGCTAAATTTTTAAACAATCAACGTCAATGAATCCACAAAGCTGATGGATTGGTCTAGCCCTAATGTTGGGAATTATAAATACTGATTTTCTGCAAAAATTAACTTCTTATAAATTAATTAAAAATAGGGATGCACCGAAATTCGGTTACTATTCGGTATTCAGCCACTTTAGCCGAATATTCGGTTTGGCCGAATAGCTTAACTATTCGGCCGAATAGTGAAATTTAAAAGTTTCCAAATTTCTTCAAGTTATCATCTTATAAAACGTCGAAAAATTCCCAAACAGGACTTGTTTTCTTTTATAATAGACAAATTCTTAAGTTTTAGTTATTTATAATGTTAAATCAAGCTTTACTCAAGTTATATTAAATAAACATGTCTCTTTAAGTTAACAGTTACAATGAGTGGGCTTTAAAAAAAACAATAATTACTATATATATCACAATTGTAATTTTTTCACTAAAGATATAATTTTTTTTTTTAATTGTATAATAATATTGTAAGCCATGGTTTTATTATTTTTTCTGATTTTCATTCTACATCGGATCCACCTACTTCTGTTTTCATACTTCCGTTTTCGTGTTGTGATTTTACCAATTTACACTTTCTAAAAGGCTTGTTTTAATAACAAACGAGTACTACTTTATTCTGTGTTGCTTCAATTAAAAATTTAATAGCTATATTGTATTAAAATTATTGTGTGATTGTGTACTTATATGTTTATGTTTAATTGAAATTGATGAATAATAAATACAACTTACTTAGATCCGACAAAAAATAAAAATTGGTTTAGATAGGCCGAATATTCAGCTTAGACTTTGGCCAAATATTCGTTATTCAGTATTCGGCCAAATTTAGTATTCGGTGCATCCCTAATTAAAAACTTATACATTAAAAATAGATATCTGTTTCAAATTAAAATATTTGCATTGAAAAAATAATTTTTGTATTATTTTAATTGATATATAATAAAATAAATTTTTTTCATTAATCTAATAAAATCTATTTACTCTTATAGTATTTCTGCAACGATGGTGTAGATTGCGAGGAAACTTGTTGTTTTATTTTAAAACAAAAGATCAGGCAAGTATAATTTGTTTTAGTTAATTTAAAAAAACAGTTATCATCATTTTTGTAGTGTGTTAATCTGTTAATTTTTTTACTTAAATATCTATAAAAATCAAATAAAAAAATTATATTGTATTTTTCCAGTATTCTGAGCCAGCTGGAGTTTTTATACTAGAAGAATATGATGTTCGTTTAGATGAAAGTTCTGAAATTGCTTACTCCTTTAGCTTAAGTATGTAATGAGATTATTTTTTACCTACTAAAATCATACACAGGAGCCCTATTCATTATACTTTTTGAAAGATAAAACACAAGAAAAATTATTTTCTATAGTAGAGATAACACTCTTTCATATAATCAATTTTTTTATAATCTCAAATACAATTTTCTGGAAACATTGGCAATTATACAAAGCAATTTCTTGCAAAACTTATTGTTTATGATCAACAGCAAATTTTGCACTTTCATTTAACTGTTTATTAGTTCATAATTAACGAGTGATCATGTCGTGAAAATATCAGAATGAGTTCTTTCTTTTACAATATTAAGTTTGCAAGTTTTCAATATTTGTTGTTGATTTATGAAAGAAAGGTTTTTTTGTTTATTGCTATCATGCTATTTGTCTGCTTATAATGAATAAGGAAAGTTAAACACCTCCCATCCTTCTTTTAGTTTCCGTGTTAAGTCTATTGGGAATTTTTAGGACACTATCTGTCAGAGTCACCGTCTTTGCTTATTTCACGCAAAACTAACAAGTATCATCAAACACCTTGTTAAAACAAAACGGCCATTTTTTATTCTATGATCTTTTTTTTTCTTTCAAAACACAGACAATATCAGTAAAGTTAGATATATAATAGCCATACGGAGCGTAACAAATTATAGAATTAAAGAGCATGAACTGATACAACCCAAACATTACATTTAGAAACCTTACACTGCTTTTGCCTTTAAGCTTGCAAACTAGCAGTTTTTTGCATAAGGAAGTACAGAAAAATTCCTAGGGATTCTATTATACACTTTTAATTTTTTTTATCCTGGACTTAAAATTTATTTTTAAAACAAATTGTATAGAGTAAAATGAAATATAAACACATATGGGATATGTTAAAATATCTAGCATACTTCCTGGACATCTTTATGCACAAACCCTCTAGCTTATGAACTTAACCCTTTCACTCCCAATGATTCCATTTGGAATCATCAGCTTGTGATTTTTTTTTTCTCACTAAGTAAAACTTACACTTATTTCAAATAAATTTTATTAAATTCTCTCTACATTTCTCTATAAAGTTATATTTTCTTTTTGTATCGTTTGATAGAAGAATCATGTATTTGGAAGAATTAAATAATGTTTGTATTAGTTTTTTTTTTTGTCGTGTCCATGAGAGTCGAACTCTATACGTGTCCGTGAATTTTGATAATTTCTTCTACGACTTGCTTGATGTTGTCTCCATACGGATCTAGCATAGTCGGCAGTACTCCAATCTTTCTCAGGCTGGCGCTCATAGCCGGACACTCATAGATGTGAGTAGGCGTAAGCTGTGTATCAGGACAATGTTCACAGCTTCTATAGATCTTCTTGCCATCTCCATCTATCTTCATACCCCTGTGGTGTCCGGTTCTCAGCCTAGTTATGGTTTTAAGAGTAGATCTGTTCGCAGTTATTTCAGAGAGAAGATGTTTGGTCTGAATGGATTTTTCTCTAAGCTTATATCTGGCCACTGCATTCGCATCCTGAAGAGAAACATCATTGCAGCTAGTGTTGAGGTCTCTGCCCTCCTTGGCCAATCTATCCGCAGTTTCATTATCTTCTATGTCGACGTGTGCAGGAATCCACTGGTGGATGCAGGTCTTGTTTATAGTCTGAAGATCTTGAAGACCTGAGATGATTTCTTGGGTGATAGAAGAATGTCCTTTTAGAATTGCTTGGAGGGCGTCCTTTGAGTCGCAAAAGATTACTAGGCCTTTTGCCTGCTTGGAAGTGCGAAGGGCCGTAGTTACTTCACCTATTAGTGAAATGATAATATGAAAAACATAGTAAAATAAAATTCATTCTGGAACAACTATATTAAATAAATTGCCCCTAAATTCTTCATGCTTGCATTTTTAAATGCTCAAAAATTGAATTATAACTATTTTTAACAAATAAAGTTTTGAAAAAAGTCATTTTTATAATTTATTCAAAAAATCTGATTACAAAACTCTTTTCCTTAATTTTTTGTTAAAAAATTAAGATTTTGTTCCCTGCTTTTTACCATTTCATTCTGAATGCATAATGAGTCTATTTTACAAATTTTAGAATAAAAATAGGAAGTGAAAGAGTTAAAAGCAAAGACAATGTGCCTTAAAAACTGTGCCATAGACTTAACATGGGAAGTGAAAGAAATAAAGGAGGTTTTTAACTTTCCCTTATACAGTCTCATGCCATTATTTGTTTAAAAAAAGGGGATGTATATATCAGGGCTTAAGTCCTCTGAACCATAAGTTTATTTCAATTTTTTTTTGCCACAGTCTTATTATAGGATGGTGTAAAGAATGATTTATCTGAAGTTTTTTTTTAATTAAAAAGAAATATTGGTAGAGGTGTTACATGACTTTAGGAATGTAAAGTACATATTATTTACTTCCCTGAGCAGTTTGGTTGCTTGTGCATTTAGAAAAAAATATATTGTAATCTTATATAAAATTTTTACTTTTAGTTTTTAAAAACGATGAAGTAATCCAACAATTAGGTGCCACAACTGAGTCTGAAAGAGATTTGTGGATTCAAGCTCTTCATATGGCCAGTTTTGAGTACATGCAGTCACAACTATCTTCTTTGAAAGCAAAACTGAAAGAAATAAAAACTTATAATAATAATGATTTAGCTGAAGTTTCCAGTAAAAGGCAAAGAAGTTTCACAAGTGGTGCAAGTAAGCTAGTTTTCTTTTTATATTATGGTCTTTCAGGTTGATTTGTAAATTAATATTTCTGTATAGAGAATTAAGGCTTACAAATGTACAGACACTTTACTATAGTTCTATATCAATTGAAAAAGAAACATCATTCAAATATACAAATGATTTACTATATAAATCTTAAAAGGTTATTTTTTATTTGTTGTAAGCAATTCTATCAATTAGTTCACTCTTTTTTTACTCTGTGAACTTCACTACTTATTTGCTGGACTATTTTTTTTAATATACTACTTCCTTTTTCACTTGTATTTTTCTTGTAAATACTTACCTTGCTTTCAAAAATTTATACATTCTCTCTACATTATTTAAAATATTTTTATTTGTTCTTCTTTCCAATTTTAAATTTAATTAATGTTTTCATAGCATATTTTTTTTGTGTTCATGATGAGTTGATTTATGTGTGTTTAAATCACGACTGCTTAGGATACATTATGCATGTAGAGTATAATTTTTCAGCCCTGTTAATTACTCATAGAGTATATAAGCTTGACAGAAATGTTCACTTTATAGATATTTTGCATCTCATCTACTACATATGTTTGATTCTCAAATTTAAATAGTCCATAAAAGGAAATTTTGGTTATGTCTTATAAGACACGAGCATCTGAAAGAACACTTTCACAGTAGTCTCACCTTTGGCACAAAAGTTTCTTTCTCATGTCCGGCAAACATAGGTCAATCGTTTTTCGAAATCAGACCATTTTCTATCGTATAGAACGTGTTTTTATTCGGAATTTGTCGCAAAAAACTACCCCTGCTTGGAATCAAATCCGTATTTACTTTACCTTTTGATGATCAGCTGAAAAACATAGTAAAATAAAATTCATTCGGAACAACATTTAAAATTGAAAATTTTCATTTTGCATTTTTGAATACTCAAAAATTTAATTTCATTTTTGAGACAATAATTGACATTTTATAATTAAATTCAACAATCTGATTCCCTTTTCTAAATTTTTTTTATTAAGATTTTTTCACTGCTTTTTCCTTTCATCTGAATGCATATTCTTTTAAATGAATAAATGAAGTAAAAGATTACTAGAAAACATGTGCCTTAAAAATGGCCATCGACTAAGCATGAAGTGTAGAAATGGATTTTTATTTCGCCTAATACGTTCCAATGCCAATTGTTAAAAAAGATTGCAAATAGGGCTAAGTCCTTGAAAATAATTTATAATCTGTTTTTTCGAAGTCTTTGTTAGAGGTGTAAAGGTGGTTTATCTAAGTCTTTTTTTCAATTATTCCAAAAGACAAATGGTAAAAGGTTTAATGATATATAGGAATGTGAAGACATTTATGATTACTTCTGAGCATTTTTGCTTTTTGAAAATTTTAAGCAATGAAAATTTTTACTTTATTTAAACGAGGGTATCCAACAATACAACTGATTAAAGTTTTGATCACTCTTATACAGTTTTATACATGGTACAACATATTTGGCAACGAAAGAATAATTATATTAATTCTGTTTCCGAAAACAGGTTTACAATTGCGTAGCTAGTTTATTTTTATTTATGTCATTTCAAGTTATTTGTATTTATTTCTTAATATAGAATTATTTTCAATGTACAACTATTTACATATTCATATATTAAACGAAACATCATTCAATTACAAATTTTTATATATCTTAAATTGATTTTTTAAATTTTGTAAGCTTATAATTGTCACTTTTTTTACTCTGTGTAACTCACAACTTATTCTAATTTTTTTAGAAACTACCCTTTTGAATTTAGTTATTTAAATGACTGTTTGGCCTTTTAAAATTTACTGCCTTTTTGATTTTACGATATTTTTACTTTGTTTCTTTTTAATTTTGAGCTTCTAATCAAGCATATTTTTTGAGTAAATGATTATCTTTATGTGTTTCCAGGTTAGGTAATTTTAAAATGGAAAAATTTGTACACCTTTATATCTTATAAGTATATAATAAAGATAAAATATTTTAATGAAAATTATTTTGCATCATACAGTTGAATAGTTAGTTATACAATTTACTATATTTGGGTAAGAAAGAGAGATAGTTTCTTTTAATGTTTTATTGAATTTTTAGGTTATGATCCCCAACAATATGAGCCATTTATGGAGTTAAGTTTAAGTAAGTTTTGCAATATTAATGTTTGTTAAAATGCACATTTTTGTATCTTAAATTCGTTATCAATAAAAAAAAATTTACTTTTATTTTAAAATTGATATTATGTTTTAACTTTTAAAAATAAATATTTGTATTTCAAATTTATTTTAATAGTTCAAATATTTATTAGGTTGTGATAACCTTATGTGTGATGGTGATGGGCAACCACCTAATCCATTCATATCTGTATCGATAAACACTCTCCCTTCCCTTAAATGGTCAAGATTTACGCAGACTGAAATAGTAGAGGTCAGTAGTTTTTTAAACATAGAACATAAGTATATATGTAGTACAAATATATTCCTAAATTGTAGTTTGATGATCCAATAGACAGAAAAAACAAATATATATTTTTTTTAGAAAATTAATTTTTATGATTTTCCTGTAATTATTTCATGAACCCAATTTTTGCCATGTGTCTTGAAAGATTCCCCTGTATGATAAATTACAGATAAACTGTCAAAATTTGAGAGTTGGTTGCAGGTAGTCAACTGTTTCCAACTGTGACTGTTGTAGTTTTTTCTCCTAAGGTTCAAGCATTAATAGTCTTTCCATTTTGTTTGTGTGTTTTTATATAGGCCCAGTTTCTTAGTGGTACTGCTTCGCATTGCCACGCCACAGGTCAGGGGATCGAATCCTGGATTGGGCGAGGTTGACTCATCCCATTTTGAGTAGGTCGATAAAATGAGTACCAAGCATGCTTGGGAACTAAACACTGGGGGTTCCGTGTGAGGCTGACCACCTTACCGGGACATATGCCTAGCACCCCAGAGCCCTTGGTCACGAAAACTGAATTGGGCACGGCAAGCCTTGGCCCAGTAATGGGCTGTTGCGCTGAGGAGTTTTTTTTAGTTTTTATATAGAACTTTCTGCTCTTCTCTTTCTACCCCCATACTAGAGGGAGAGAGATGCTTTATAGTAGAAAAAGTTGTCTGATAAACTGGAAGTCATTTCTGATTATACGAAAAACCTTCCAGCTCCAAAACCAACCATTCATTTTGAGTTTTGATTTTTCTCTCTCATACAGTCTGTATGGAAAGAAAGTAACCTATGAAAATAAAAAAAGAATTTATGAATACTGAGATACTTAAAAACCTTAAATTGTATATTTTGTTTGTAGTACATGAAAAGATTATGAATATTTTATAATGAACTTGTTATCTAATGAACCCTCGCTTGTAGTGAATCGTTTTAGTGGTCCCTTCCAAACTCCTATTTCACTAATGTTATTTTATATAGATATAGTGAACTGCTTAGAAAATGAGAGTTCACTTGTAGCGAACCCAAATTTCCCTTCCGTAATATTTTTTCTTCTTCAGATCTCTATAATTTAAGTGGCAAGTGGTGGCAAGAAAAACAATCTTTAATAATGTGTCGTCAAATTTCACTCAAATTGGACCTGTTTCATACTAAACAAGCAACATACTGTTCTACCCCTCTGGGTTCCAAGAATCAACCATTCTTGCCAACCCATTTCCCCCTCCCCCACACACACATACTTCCTGATTCCTAGAAGCCGTTTCTGTTCAGACAGCAGTACGCCTGTTGCAAAATACCCTCCCCCCCAAGAGTTCAATGAAGCCATTCATCTCCCAGTCACCAACTGTATCTATTCTTTTCAACTAAGCCTTGAAAAGATGACATAAGTGGAACTGTCCACTTGTCCGTTATTTAACTTGTACTTATCAGTCACTCTCTCATTTCCTAGATGAAAGATTTTAAATGCATTTGAATCAAAGAAAACCATCTTGAAAAATAGCCGACTTCTCTAAAGAGAAAAGCCTTCACCATTGAAGGTGGAGCTAGTCAATCAAGGATATGTAAAGATTTGTCCTTTTACACAGTTTCCAACAAATGGAAAATAAGAATTTGAATAATTTTATTTTTTTGGATGGTTTCGAAAATTAATTACTAACTTTAAAAATATTATTTTAAATATTTTTTTTAATTCGATTTATTTATTCAATCAAATCAAGACGTGCAAAACCAATATTATAATTTTTTAAAGCCTTATATTGCATAAATTTTATTCCAGCAAAATTGGATCTAGTGAACCAAGTGTTTGTTCTGTAGAGTATCGCAGGGTTCGACTAAATCTTTATTTTCAGAGATCCATAGGGTTTGGCAAACCTGAAAGTTTAAGGGAAGCCTTTTCTATCTTAAAATTTTTTTGTTTCTTTTAGTATGTTTTCAACTGTTTAGCAATGCAAAGCTTCAATAATATTTATTGTGTTACTGGTTTATATATATTTTATAAATATGCTTACTTTTCTTTATGATTAAACATTTCTTTACAGAAATCAAGTAATCCTTGCTTTTTTACCACTGTGACATTTGTTAAAGGAGAAGTAATTGAACATACTCGAATCAAACTTTCTGTTTATGATGTCAAAGAAAGAGTGACTTGCACTGTAAGCTTCATTTAAAAGTTCAAGTGTTTATTAACTGATCGTATATCATTTGTAGTTTTTCAAAAACTAAAACTATCAAGCAGAATTTTAAATTTTTTTGTTTTTAAAATCACATAAAGAGCAAAGTAGAAGTAAACTAAATTGAGATGTTCCTTCAATGGCTGTTAATTATTGTAGTCATAGTTTTATAATTCAATAATTGTTCATTATTTTTTAAGAAACTATCAAAGTACAGATAAATGCATATACAGTCAAATCCTGCTATAATGAACCTGGGATATAGTTGGCCCTCGCTTGTAGTGAACTTTTTTAGTGGTCCCTTCCGAACTCCTGTTTAACTAATGTTATTTTATATGGATATAGTGAACCACTTAGAAAATGAGAGTTTGCTTATAGAGAACCCAAATTTGCCTTTTTCTAATATTTTTTCTTCATATTTCTATATTTTAACTTATATAAGTGGTAAGTGAGAAGATAATCTTTCACAACGGGTCAAATTTCACTGAAACTAGACCGGTTTCATAGTTAACAAGAAACATGCTTATCCTCTATCCTTATGTTCCAGGACCCAACCCTTTATTTTCAAACCATTCACCCCCCCCTCACCTCAGACATTTCCGGATTTCTAGAGGGTGTGTCTAGTCAAACTCCTTTTGTAACCTACCGTACCCCGTCCGGAATTCAATGAAGCCATTCATCTTAGTCCCCAACTGTTTTATTCTTTTCAACTACCCCTTGAAAACTGGACATAAGTGGAATGTCCAAGTCATTTAACATGTACTCCTCTGTCACTCTCTCATTTCCTTATGAAAGATTTTAGACATGTAGAATAGGAGAAAATAGTTTTGAAAAAAAATCAACTCATGTAAAGAGAAGATCAAAGATAACCAGTCAATTAAGAATATATAAAAATTTGTCCTTTATCCAACAACAAAGTTTCTAATGCATGGTAAAATATCTTTTCGACTATTATTAATTTTGGATAAATAATTTCGAAAATTAATTAATAATTGACTTTAATATATCTTTTTAAATAGTTTTTCAACTCTATTGTTTCAAATAATTCAAGATATATGCAAAACTATTATCATATTTTTAACCCTTATTCGTATAAAATTTTATTACAGCAGATTTGGCTATAGTGAACCATGGGTTATAGTGAACCAAGTGTTGGTTACGTAGAGGGTTCACTATAGCGGGGTTCCGACTGTATAATCAATAAATTTACTCATTTTTTATTTAGGTTACGCAGCATTTAGATTTTCTATTGGTAAAGGAATATAATAAATAGTTTAATTTATGAGTCGTGTTTAATTTCAAAAGTTGAACCTCAGCTAGTTTGTTTAGAAAATAGAATTAGGACTAGGTTTACAGGCTCAGCACTAAGTCTGTTTATCAATAGTATGTAATTAAAACTCATTTTTAGTTAAAATATCAGCCTTGGGATGAATTAAATAATGTATTAAATTTAAACTTGGCTCATTGAATAATATTTTTTTTGTAGAGTACTCTTCTTGGCGAGTCTGTGTTTACATTGGATACACTTTTACAGAGTCATCATCGTACCTTACGACTGACTTTGGTGTAGGTTATTTTCACATCCGTTTTATAAAATGCTCTTTTTTCTTAGTTAGATTTTTTGGTTTTATATTTATTGAAAAAAAATGCTTTTAAAGGTATTTTTTATTTTTAATAGGGATAAAGTAAGCATAGTTACGAGCAAAGTTAAAGAAATTTATCAATTATCTCAATAGTATTATACAGGGCGGTGCATATAAAAGTGGTCCCAACATGGAGATAAGAATACGACAGAAATGTTGCCAAGTCAAAAACCAATACAAAAACAGGTTTGCTAACTGAAGCTATTGATCGCTTCAATATTAAGCCCAAACAAACGCTTGGCGGCAACTACGCTATGGTTTGAAAAGCTAGTTGAAATGAAATATAAACAAGGTTTGTAGAGCTGATCAAAAAAAGTTCCCACTAGTGATTATTTCAGTCAATATTTATCCTAGAGAATTGGACCTTTTTGGTTTTGTTAATCCAAAACATTCTAAATTGATTGCAAGACCCAAAATCTGGTGTTCAGACCCGTTTCAGAATGTTTTTAGACTTGTTGACAGCAGATCCTGGCTGACGCCATTCCGTAACTGATTGTTTCATAGTACTCTTTTTTGATACTTTTACACCTTTAAATTCTTTAATAAACAACAGGCCACGTTTTTTCCACGAATTCATTTTCATAAAATTTTCTACAATGAACACTCTCTGCTGTACTGTGAGTTTCATCTTCACCTGTGAATTGATCAACTTACACTCACACAGTCGCAACTCACACTGACTCACTACGATCTGAACTGGCCAATAGTCCATGAGTAGCTCTAATGTGATGATAATACAATCCAACCAATCCAAAAACAGGTTTGTCAAGTGAAACCATTGCACGCTTGAATAATCTTTTATTTCCACTTGAAAGCTTTTAAGAGTCTTCGAGAGTTTTTCTCGCCAAGCATTTCAACGTATTCCTATCTCTAGACTGGGGCCACTTTTATTTGCCCTACCCTGCATAATTTGCCTTAGTTTTTAAGAATTAAAATTATATCAAGGGTTTGAAAGACCCTTATTGTATAAAAACTATAAATGCTGAAAACGCATAATAAAATTGAAGGTTAATCTTTTGATTTGATTAAGATACCCTAAGGTTTTGGTTTACTAGATTGTTTTTATAACTTTCATAATGGTACTACAGTAAATTTCCGTTACAACGAATCCCAAGGGACCAGAAAAGTTCTTCGTTACAGTGGATTGTTCGTTAAATCGAAATTGCATTAAAAAAACATTTTGTTAAATTTGATATGCTACAAAACTCAAAAACATGCGACAATTTCATTAATAGACAAGAAATACAAAAAGAAAATAAAAGGCACTCGTGAAACTTCTTTGCCTTTTACTGGAAACTTCAGCTAAGTCATTATTATAAGATGAAGAACGGAGATCCAGAGATTTTGTGCGGAGCTGCAATTTCTGCGGTGATGCTTCTGTTTGATATGTCTACTGAGTCCGGTCATCCTTATTTTTACTGTTGGATGATCGGGCTTGGTAAGTAAATTTTAGTTCCTCTATTTTTGTTCTCTTTGTTTGGTGTCGGAGGCGTCAGGATCTGTAGACTGCCGTTTCTGCTTACAGCGGGCAGTCCATTTCAGAAATGCCTCCGGAGATCTTGTCTGGCTATACCCCCTGACGAGAAGGTCAGTTGGGATCTTCGTTCTTCATCTTTTATTTTCTTTTTGTATTTCTATTCAAATTATATTGTGCAATCAAGCTGCTTTCAGCTCTGTTGTCATTATGATTTAATGTTTTTTATTTCATTAAAAATCCTACTTGTTTATATCATTAATAGACAAGTTATAATATTTATACTTTCAATAAACAAGTACTAAATAATATAACTAAGTATTAAAAGTTTGAAGATTGCTGTGTCCACATCTTGAAACTGTGAAGTCAATATCTTTTCCTACTCAGCGCAATTACCGAAATTTGCAATTGCACTTCTATTTTATTTAGGTCTTTCAAAAAGGTTGATAAAGTTAAAGGAGAGATTATAATTTTTTTTGCAACATGATATTTTTTAATCCTTTATCAACATCCGTTATTATGGTCATCTTTTCCTTTAAGGAAAATTGTTCTCATTTGGTGGATTCCATTTCTAGAATGGACAGAGTAAGACAACCACAACCAACAGGGGCGTTAGAGGGGCAGATTAGCAAAAGAATAGAGGTACGGTGATCCTCCCCTCCTTCTCGATCGATTTGACAACAATGATAAACAAACCCGCTTAAAACTTGTTTGGTGCCTTTTCAAAATAGCAGAAACAGAAAAGTGTGAAGTTGCGGGAGAAAAAATTCTTCGTTATAATGAAACTTTGAGTTTTAGTAATTTCGTTAAAATGGAATTTTTAAACTGTTATTCTTATAGGATTTAAAAAGGGACTGGGGATTTATTTCGTTATACTGGATATTTTGTTGTAATGATATTCATTATAAAGAAATTTTACTGTATTAAGATGTATTTTTTGTAGATCACCTTCTTGTGTAAGTGTAGGGTTTATATCTATATCTGCACGAGAGATGTCTAACACAAAGCAAAGAAATGCATGGCTGTTATTAGCGGAAGAAGAATCTTTATGGTCCAAGGTAAAATCGGATTTTGCTTGCTTATAATTGGTTATTTATCTCTAATTTTTTAATATAATTGTGACATACTTATTTGGTATTTTACAGATGGAACGCCCCAGGAGTTATTCTCTGCCTTCTAGGTTATCATCAGAGATTGGGATGCCAGTATTAGGCTTATTACAAGCATTGTCTAGTAATTTTACTACACAAACATATCGTTTTCATACTGGACTTGGTGCCGAGCTGCATGTTCATGAAATAATGACGGAGAGTAAATTATCATTGACAATCCCATGTATGCTTCTGTAAGTATCTTTTTTATTGCTATGCATGTTTACTTTATAGTATACTGCTATTCTTGCATTGCTAATAAATTAATTTTAATAATATCTGTAAAAGCAATATTTCTACAATAACATGGATGCCAATATTAAGTGAATATGTTTCTGTATCACTTATCTGTGTGTGAAAACTAAAAAGTGCAAGTTTTAAAAAAAATTATTTGTAAAGTCTATATAACCAAGCGGAATATAACCAATAAATGAGGATAATTAAAATAATCTTATCATTTTGAATATAACACTTAGTAGGTCACTGAGCAACTTTAAACATTGTAACTACACTCTTAAAGTTTTTGGGTCTTCAGTTGTATCAAAGGTATAAGTATTTTTTTTGTGTCGCAAAGAGAATAGAAGTATTAGTATTAGTATGAGTATTGATTAAGACAAAACCACTGCATTAAACTGCATTTAATGTTAATTAATTAAACAAATATGGCATTATTTGTTAAAGGCATCATCACAATTATTTTGTCTTTATGTTTGTTCGATGTGGTGCAGTACACAAATCATATATATATATATGTATGTGTGTTTGTGTAATATGTGTTATAAAGAAGCTGACAGACAATTGGGTGATATTTAGTTAATTTTATTATAAGTTTGGAGAGGACAGTTTTGAGTTGTAGTCCTCTTGGAAGTTAGAATGAAAGTGTCACAAAATAACATAAGTTTTATAAACTGCCGCTTAGTGATCAATCGGAGGGAAGATCAATGATGGGAACAGTGAAAAGGTAGTAGAAAGATATTTGCTTAGTCGGTATGTTTCATGGGAATCCGATATGCATAGTTCCATTGAGTGACATTAATGACTTAACTAGGTAATATTAGAGAGATATTAAAGAGATAATTTAAATTATGTATTATTATACAAGGGGCATTGAGAAAGTAATTAGCTTGTTTTTTTTTTAAAAAGAACTTGCACTTTCAAGAACATATTATTGGCAACTTGTACAGAAATCTTTCAGCTATTTGTCAACATAGCCACCACCAGAATTGAGACACTTTTATCGTGGGATCAACTTTTGTATCTTTTTGTTGTAGAACTCGTAGAAGTAGGGTGAATGATTAAAAAAACTCCCATCAAAATTCCGCCATAAAACAGTTGCTGTGCTGCTGTTTGCTTCTAATCATCCACCTTACAGCACTGATTTTGCTCTATGTAAATTTAACGTTTTCTTACATCTTAAAAATATTCCTATCCTACAGTGAGCGTTTTGGCAACGACGAAGAGCTAAAGACGTCTGTCATACGCTGGTTCCATTCATAGACGGCAGAGTTCTGCGACAAAGTGATACAAAACTTGATCTCGCGATTTGATAAGTGTCTCAATACTGGTGGTGGCTATGTTGAAAAATAGCTGGCAGATTGTTGTACTTGTTGCCAATAAATATGTTCCTGAAAGTGTGAGTTATTTAAAAAAAAAGAGAGAAACATACTTTCTAGATGCCCCTTGTATATAAATGCGTGTGTATATGCACAAACTTGATATCCATAAAACTAAATTGATACTTTTTGGCAAAGCAGAAATTAAATTGATTTTATTTGTCTGCTTTTTTATCATCACTCATCAGAGACTTATGGATAAATGAAGAAAAGAAGTTATTGGAAACAATTTTTCAACTTAGTGAGGTAATCAATGTTTGAAAATTATCTTTAAACATTTTTTTTTTATTTCACAAAGCTCTTCGTTTATTATTTCAACAATGAGGAATTTCAGCATGTTTTGATTTTTATATTTAAAAGAAAATGTTTGTCTAAAATCAAATTCACCAAAAAATTATTTAAAAAAAATATAAAGTTTTAAAGTAAACAAAAACGTCAAATGACTCAATAATAAACAGTTCCCTAAGCCCCTATGTCACTGCTTTCGTCATGCTCGCCTATCATTCGGCATGGTATGTTGAAGATTGTAAACTCCTGATAAGCTATCGAATAAAGCATTCACAAAATTAAGTACTTTTATGAATAATTGAAGAGTTGTTTTGAAAATAATAATGATAATTGTGCTTCTATTAATAAAATTAAAAACATAATAGAAATAAAATAACTTTAAGAAGAAACGCATAAATTTGTTGCAAAATTTTATGCCCCTAATCAATTGTTACATGTATTACATTTTGCCCGAGATGAGCCAATTTATTTCTACTTAATCTGTATTAATTTGAATCTGGTTTGCTTATAAAATGTGCACTTAAGAAAATATCCATTAATTTAAAGAATTTAAAACTCTTAAAGCACCATAAATTTTCAACAGGCAGTCAGAAAGTGCAGGGCCTCAAAGCAACTTGGGAACAGGCTACGTTCTCAGCTGTTTTTTTTTCTCTGGTGTTGTTTTGAGCAGGCTTTTTAGATCACCGGTTTTAAATCAATGTAATTAATTAAATATTGTGCAGAATTAAAAAATATTTTGGATTTCCTCAATATTCTGATTCAATTGAAATAAATACTGAACTTCCTAATTGTTTTTTGGTTAAAAAACAATCCAGTTTATTTAAAACGAACTTGACATATTTAATAAATAAAAAGTTAATGGCTAATTCCATTTGTGACAGATATGACATAAGACAACTTTCTTGCCCATTTTTAAGTACTAAATGTTAATTCATTGGTAAAAAATTGCCTTGGGGTGATGCAAATAATGGTCTTGATTATAAAAAACTCTAAAATTTTCATTCAAGAAAAAATACTTTTAATTAATTGGATTTAAACATGCCGTGACAGACATGACAAAATTGAGACACAGATTTTGAGTGACCATATATTATTACAATTTGCTCTTAATTGGTATGCATGTCAAGTCTAGAATTTTTTGGGAATCAATATAAGATTTCGATAGATCAATCAGAAAGAAAAAAATTAAGAAATTTATAAATAGTAAAAAATATTTATTAGCGTGACAGACATGTCAAGGTTTCGTGACAGACATAACATGTGTAAAATTTTCTATTTTTTTAAAAAAAAACTTGGAGATTGCATTATGATGTAACATAGATGCAATATGTTATGTGACTCACAATAAATTATTTAAAAAAATACTTAAATTTATTAAATCCTATATATACATACACTACTGTGGGAATATACTAGTACATAGGGAATATACTAGTGTGGGAGTTGTAATATTTTCTAGTATTTGCTCCTTGCATCCCTTTAATTTTAGTTGATACTAAATATTTTACTTGTTCTGGTTCTGTACGATTTCTGTTATCATTCTATGAAAACCCTCACCGTGTTTCACATTTACCCATTGGCCACATTGCAAATTGTGAGCTGTTGCATTTTGCAGGAGGTAGTTTTCGATACATTCAACCTGTATTGAAATTGAAAAAAGTACCCATTTTTGACTCTGAAGTCAGACTATAAAATATTTTGCCAAGTGCATATGATCAGAAACAATGCGAGTTTCTTGTACCAGGAATTGTTTTAATTTCTTGCCATGGCAGATGAAGGTTTGTTTTAATTATTATTATTATTTTTTTTTGGGGGGGGGGAGGGATTGATACGACATTTATTCCAGTACAAGTTTTTGCTGCAGGTTCAGCAAACTCACATGGTGTTCTACATTTTATACTTCTGGCTCGAGTAGCCTCTCGGACTTGACACTTAATAGTCCCACCAATGCCATAAATACATCCTTTGCCATGTGATGAGGCTGAGAAATGCCAGACAGTTGAAATCTTACTATGTCATTGCAAATGCTGTGTATTTTTGTTTAAAATGCTTACCTGAATTGCCCTAAATTTTTGTAAGGACTAAATTGCTGATCACAATAACATCATAATCACTATCAAAATAATATACCATTGCAGTATATATGGCAGAGAAAGTATTCTGCCAATGCACAGACTGAATTTTATCTTTCTTATTAATATGGGAATAGTTCTTGCTGAAGTTAGTTTGTATCGGAAGTTTCCCGTTTGGCGAATTTTGCTTTAAATTAGGGAAAACTATAGATTGTATATGTTTAACATAGCACAAGAAATTTAGAAACTGTTTCTTCTATAAAGTTAAAACATCCTTTAAAATTCCCTCTTTTGTTTTGAACTACAGCTTCCTCTTCTTATTATTTAACTTAGTGTAGATGGCAACAGCATTTCTTTACAACTCAACTCAATAAAGTGCTTTATTTAATGCTTTAAGAATACCTGTTACACATGTGATAGTGACCATGAAAAGATTAATTATGTGGATCATGGCAATGAAAAACTAATTGTGACAGACATGACAAACGTGACAGACATGACAAAGTTTGATGTTCCATATTTCACTCAAATTTTAAATTTATTTTTCGAATTTTTTACCAACTGTTTATTTTGAGATATAAAAAGAGAAAATTAAGCGTCAATAATTTTTACCCAGCAGATTTTGTTCAAAATAAAAAAAATCCATCTTTTTCGTGACCGACATGACATGGAGACTAACACTAAGTTCGGGGGAAATAGCAAAATAATTAAAAGGTTTTCAATAATTTTTTTGTGTTATTATGCATAAATTAATCTGTTCTTTAAAAAAATAATTTTGTTTTCCAAAATATATTAGTATTTAAATACTTTCAAGGACATCAAACTAAAGGTAAAAATAACAAATTTTCAGTTTCAAAGTTAATCTCACAATTATTAACTGTAAAAAATTATTTATGCATTTATATTATTATATCTTGTTATTTTCATAAAATTTGACTTATTTTCTATCCCCTGGAACAAAAAAATAATAATTTAGTTGGGATTTAAAAAATGATGTCTATGGCGCATTTTCGTGGAATCAACCAAATGTTAATTTTGTAATACATATATACCTTTTAATGCTGTATAAAAATATTTCTTGAATTTTTTTTATTACTATTTAGCTGCCTTTGGATTGGCAACAAAAGTATTTAGCTGCATCTGATGGACACCTTAGACTAATAAACCACTATACTGAAGTAGTGGATTTTCTGCTCAAACAAAAAGGGTCTTCATTTAAACCTTCTATAAAGAAAAAAGATACAGACTTTGAGTTTGTACCAGTTAATCTTCATATCCAGAGAATGTGGGTTCAGAATGTCACCACCCGTAAAAGTAAATTTCTCCTCTTTTTTTTTAAACAAAGAATAACATAAGACATATTTATATATTTTTAATTTATATATAAGGGAGCCTTGGCCATGCTTTCAGAATTTTATTTTTATAAATTTTATTTTTACACTAAAAATTTCATATGATAGCACATATTAAAGGAAATTTTATTGGCAACAAGGATATAATAGTGATAATATAAATGCTCTTTTCTTTTCTAAATTTATTGTTTTTTAAAACTTAGAAACTTGGCCAAGCCTCCCTTGGCCCATGCAAAAATGCCTAATTTTAAAGGGCAAAATAACATATCAAATTAATTTTGTTAGCATTAAATGTAAAAAAAAATATATTATATTTCGACACTCTGGATTCATTTGAAAATCATGTTTACAATAATTGATATTCAGAGTAATACATTTTCATGGTGTTTTATCTGTATTAAAAATTCTATAATTGTCCATACCAAGTTACCAAGTATTTTTTTAAAAAATTATGTTAAATATATTTTATTCAGTTTGTACACACATTAAAATGCACAAGATATAAGCCTTTAGTTTTTTTTTATTTTACCGGCACAAACTGGAAAAGTCAAAGCGCACTTTCAAAGCTACTAGTTCAGTCTCCTCCCCCCCCCCCCCATAAAGAAAAAATCTGATAATATCTTAATATTAATCTGGAGTATTATTATACTTGAATTAATAACTTAATTTTTTGCAGAAAAAGTTTGATATTTGGTCATAACTGACAGTTAGCTTTAGTTGAGGTTTTAGTTTTATTCTAAACAAGTGCAAATATTGATAATCAATCTATTACCTTCATAAAGTTATTATCATATGTTATTTTTAACTGTGTATTTGATAAACATTATTTAGATTTTCATAACTAGTTCACTTAACCAACCTTAATATAACAGTATTTATAAAATACCATATACTTAAACTTAATTGAATTGGGGATGAGAAACATTCTTTTTGTTTATTTTCTCCTCAATACTAACAAGTAGCTCAATGAAACTAAGGTGTTTATCTGCTGACAACAGTAGCTTTGAGTACCATCTATTGAGAAAGTCCTAAAATATTTTTAAACACTAAAATTTAAAGGTGGGCCAAGCATCCCTTATGGCCAAGGATCCCCAGGTTCCCTTATCCTGTTTTATGTATTAGGTAAAATATAAATAACCCCTTTCAAATATATGCTGAGATGATTGATTTGTATATTTTTTCAATTCTTATTTAAAGTAAAATTAGAAAAATGAAATGTAGTTTATTTAATATCCTTAGCTCTGAAGAAAAAGTGCTTAGCAATTTAAAATACGAAACCAGTTCTTATGAAATTAAGAACCAATAGGGAATAATAGCATTTTTTTTCTTTTGCTTTAAATTGACTTCATATAGTCCTAAATTGTAAAAAAAACTCAGTTTTACATTTTTATGAGTTTTTCACATTTTTTCTTAATTTTTATTTAAAATTTTAAAATAGCTAGTTTCGATATCAATCTGAAAAAAAGGAGTCGCATGATAGTCTGTTGAGTGACTTAGGATTAATTCCACGTAAATACATACCACAAGTGAATTTTAAAAATATTTTTTATTCTAGTTGAAACTTTTATATGTGATTTAGAAAAGTTTGAACTGCACAAATTTTACATCAAAAACTATTATTGTTTTAATATGTGGCAACACTGAAGTTTTAAAGTGGCTGCTTTTTTTTAAAGCATGTGTTATGGTTTTTCATCATTTTGAATTCTTGAATTTTAAGTTAAGTATTATTTTTTATCAGATTTGTTGGTAAAATTATTAAAATAGACGATAATAACTATCTTGAAAACACATTTTTAATCAGCATTTATAAATAAAAAATACTTAATTAGAAAGATAAACATCCCCTGTTTTGGCTGTAGTGTAAGTCACGAAAAGATCTAAAAGTTTCTATAACTTTTAAAAATAAGGCTTTGCTTCAAATTTTTTTTAGCTATTTTCGTTCTATATTAACCTCTGTAAAATTCCACACCTTTAAATTTTAAAATAAAAAGCATTTTCTCTATTTATAAAACATTTTAACTTTGTAGTGGAAGTCACAACGTAGTGTCAGTCAAAGCATCTGTTTGATTTATCTATTGTAGATTAGTTATATTATTTGTAGATTTCTTATATTTTGATAATTTTGATTTAATATGGCTATATCAACAGCTAAAAGAAAAAAGAGAGCGAAGGGAAAGACTTTAAGCATGTGGTAAATTTCAAACCTTTAAAGAAAATTAAAGCAAAAACCACTTTACGAACAACACTTTAACTAAAAATACACCATCTCTATTGCAATGTTAAAGCCGTTTGACAACATTGAATGGCATTTCTCTGCCACCAATGTTGGCCATCTTTACCTTTAGTCATGAAAAAGGACAATTTGATGGACTTGGTGATACAGTGAGGAGGAGATAAAAATACCCACACATTCCAGGAAAATTGACCCACATTCAGCTAAATATTTTTTCACTTTGCATAAGAAATCTGCCCAAACATATCACTATTATACATTTCTAACACCTGTGTAAAGGGCAAAAAAGGTAGATTAAATGATATTTGCTCATCAAAGGAAAATAAATATTTCCGATTCCTGACACTCAAAAATTACTCTGATTTTAAAATTAAACAAATACCTACCTAAAACTGCCAATGTTTCATTAAATCCCCAAAAATACTACACAGCTGATTAAACAAATTTATATGTTGTAAAAGGTTTATTGAGAGGTATTTACCTCTCAATAAAATTGTGAAAATGAATTTGATGCTGGAAAAAGAGCTTTTAGTTCTTTTTGTAGGAAAATTATCGTTAAATATTTTGTAGGGCAAATGTTAATGTAAAGATGTTTATTCAATAAAACTGAAACATCTGCAATGGTCGGGAAGTCTTTTTGCGTATCCTGAGAAGGAAGGATTTTCAGACAATGCTACTGAAGAAAGAATTAAGAAATTACCAGAAACCAACTTTAGGGGACGTTGTGTAACTTTTTCTAACTATGATTTTACCATGCATGCAATTTTTAACTTACCATGTTCAAAATTATTTACATATGTTATGTTATTATTGCCTAAATTTCCATATCTGTGATACAATTCCCATGATGTAGTGTAAGTTACAAATTGAATGTAGTGTAAGTCACACACACAAATTTAATAAATTATTTCCTATGATATTTCGATACTTTTTTGCAATTAAATTATTGAGCTTTAAACCTTATACTTAAAATAAGCACTGGTAGAATGTTGATTTACTACACTATGAAGAAGAAATTAGAGTTTATAATGATAACCAAAAATCGACTTCTTTTCATGTAGAGTAAGTCACATCACGACATTTTTATTATTTTTTTAGTAAAATATTAAATTAAAAAAGTTTTTACTGATTGCTAAAAATACTTTATGTTCAGGGGTAAACTGACATATAATATTTTTGTTTTGAATAAATAGAAAATAATTATGAACTATGCAAACGAAATTTGTTAAATCGTCCGATGTAGTGTAAGTCACGAGTGGAAATGCCCTTAGATAGTATCTCGATTTGTAAATAACACTGTGGCACTTTCTTTGAAAGTATTGAAGTTTGGTGAAGGTAACTAAAACATTAAATGTATCAAGATAATTGGAAGCCATTTTTGATTTACAGCTTTTTTTAATGATTAAAAAACAAATATAATTGCATGAGTAAATTTTTAACAACTTTTTTCCCGAAATTTTGATTTCTATCAGCTTTTTTCTATTACAAAAGCTAATTAAATGGAAATTAAAAGTGGGCTGTTAGTCTCTATTAGTGTTTTGAATGGTTCTTGGAAATGAATTTTAATAACATTTTTGCAAAAACTTTCACTTATATGGATAAAGTAAGTGGTATTAACAAGCAGTGACATTAGTTTAAATTTGAAGAAAAATAAACTATTTTTTTTAACAATTTAATATTACAGAATGGCATTATTAATAGAGGCTCCAAAGCAAATAACAGATTGTTGTTTCGGGCCTGTCTTAAAAGTGTCACCCATATGCATTCTGTAAAGTATGCAATGTTAATTTAATAACTGTCAGAGGGTTAATACATTACAAAAAATTCATATGTTTTCCTTTTAGCTGGTGTGTATGACATCATTACAGTAGGGGCATTTTCTGCATATTCCCGGAAGTTTAAACAAGGTGGCTTGCTACGACTATTAAATCAATTAAAGAGCTATTACCCTGTATTCAGGCATGTATTTTTTTAAAATTATGATTGTAAATTAGAACTCCAGTTAACCAAATCAATTGAGAAAAAATAATAATTATGATACTTGGATTGTTTCCCAAAAGTAGTTCAATTAATTACTGTGTGTAAATAGAAAAGAGAAGAAATTAAAAAAATAAAAACAAAATAAGAACTTTTAAGAATGAAACGGCATAAAACTTAAGCCTATAGATTAACATGTTAACTATATAGATTGATGAATGTGATAAAGTAGAATAATACCATTGGATTTTGGATAGTTAAGAGATTGAATAATTGGAGTTTTACTGTGTATTAAATATAATCTTTTATTTCAGCCTAATCATTTATAGATATTTTTTAAAAAAAAAAATGCCCTCATCTATTGTCATATGAATTTTTTAATGATCTTTACATTTTTAACTAGTGGAGATAATTGCTGTGCAATACTTGGACCTGATCCCATTTCTCGATCTGCCGAAGCTATATTGAGAATCGAACAACTTCAAACAGAAATCGAAGCAGACCTTCAAAAAATTATTACATTATCTGATCAAAGACATCAGTCTACAATACAAGCAGCTGTCAATTCTCTTAGTAGTAAAGTAAGTCTATTTTATTTATTAAACTATTGCTTAGTGTTTTTAGTAAAAAATGGGTCAAAAATTTGTTTTTACCACACATACAGTCCCTGGACAAATTATTATACGCCTGTATTTTTTTTTTAGTAATGATGAAAACATACCAAAGAATGCCATATCATTAAAAAAGATGTTGATATATATATGTATTAAGTATAGCAGATAGTATTTTCTATTCAATAGCTTAAGTTTAGGAACACAAATGTCCTTCTAAAGGTATTTTGTTCATCATTGATTGATATATGAAATCTTGCAGTGCGTCTAATAATTTGTCCAGGGACTGTACTTCAATATTGTAGTCTGTCCTGTGAATTGTATTTTAAAAATTTGTCATCTGTATCTGCGATAGACCAGTGGTCGCAGTGCTTAGACCTGACGGGCCACCCCACTCAAGCCATAAGTCATATCCGTTTCAATGATTACTACTTACTACATTTATACTCTTTCAAATCTGTACATCCAAAAGAAAATTAAACAGTGCTATTTTTTTGCAATGCATAATTATTTCTTCTAACTAATGATTTTGAGAAGCTGCAATCGACTGTGATATTAAAATATGTATGCTTCTTGGAATAATCAAACATTTGACTTGAAATGCAATTTAAATAATTTCTGTATGACCCTTATATTTTAATGAAATTTCTGGAGGTATGTGTGTAAAAACACAAGAAAATAAGCGAACTTGCAATTTTTTAGAAAATACTTTGGGATGTCTTATTTTATGTTATTCTAGTTGGTCAGTTGGATTTCAGGATATTTATACCATTATGATAATACAATTTATTTTTTAGGGAGATCAACTTACAAGAGTTTGTGCAACTTATCTTGTTGAAGATGTTTTATTGGTCTTAGATTCTTTGCGCTTAGGCACAGTAACAGGCTTACTTAATAGTGATAAAAATAATTCAACTAAAACTGATGTTACATCAAAGTCATCGCTTACTTTATCTGGAAAACAGTTAAGTCAACATAGTCAAGAAAGTAAAGAATGCGAAAGTATTAAAGAATTACCTGATCAAAAGTTATCAATTGACAAAGATGTACCTTCTACAGATTCCAATTCTGAGTTCAAAAAATATTTTCCGGAAATTTCAAATGAATCTTTGAATTCATCCATAAATGAAGAAATGGAGCCATTGGTAAGTTCTCTTAATATCTCATCTACAAGTAATTCAATAAAAACAATACAAAGCTCTTTACCACTTTATAAAGTACTTTTAAACAAATGCAATGCAATATATATATGTACTATACATGTACTTTTTCAATATTTTTTTTATCTAACTTTCTTCTTTTCAGGACTTAATCCATTTAAATATCAAAGCTAGCATAATGTGCATGGCTAGCAAAGTTCAGTCTCTTATCTCGGAGAATAAACTGAGTACTGCCGAATTGAAGAATGGAGAAAGTCTTTCTGGTTGGACAGAGGAACTTATGCCAAGTATAAAAAAATTGCGACAAGCTATTCAATGTTTATTAAAAACTGCAAAGCTTACATACAGTATCATATCTTTAAAGGTAAGGTGATTTATGAAAAAATCGAATTCTGTGTATTTTGTATGTACAATTTAAGAAAATGTATGATGTACTAATTCTGAATTTATTAAAGTAATTTTAGTACACAAACTTAATTAAGTACCTTAGGATGGGGTGAATCAGATCATTTTTTTGCATTCAAACAGCTATATATTTTTAAAGAAAATTTTTTTGAATTATTTCTAGGCCTTGCCTTCTAATTTTAAAATGTATTTACAGATTTTATTTATCTGTTACAAATGACTTTATAACTAACTTAGCTTTTCAATAAGCCTCCCTATTATTCATGCATTCAATGCAGCTTTAAACTTTAGTTTGAATTATCGGTAAGTGTTGTTAAGTACCCCACTGATACAGTTCACCTCACTTGACTGTACTTTGAAGACTATACTGTCATTGATGAATATCTTAAAGGGCCTAATTAAAATACAATGTCATTTTTTCTGAATTCAAGATACAGTGAAAATTTTTTGCTTATATGTATCTTTTGAAAAATTGTAGAGTTTTAGATAAAAAAAAACATGTTTTAGGGTACGTGTCAGTAAGAAAAAATTTAGTGGTGCAAAAGAACCACCAATGGTTTTGTGGTCCTTTTGCAATAAAATGTAGCAGACAAAAAAATTACTCATTCAATACATTTGTGGTTTGTTCAGTTAAATAATTGTTCTTGTTTTATAAATATTTTAATGCCAATATTTTTTTTTAATTTTTAAAGACAAATTTTTAATAAGTTAAAAAAATACCCCTCCACTATTAAGTATTCTAAGCATATTATAAAAAGAAATAAGAAAAGTTATTCAACTTGTTTGCTTCATTTTGTTTGCAACTGAAAAGAAAGTATTTCTAAATGTTTGGATGATAATTGTCCAAAAATATTTTACTGACACTTTTTAAAATAAATTTAGTTAAAAAAAACTGTTAAGAAATTAATAAAAGGTCACAAAAGTTGAAGTTTTACATTAAAGTTTCCAGATAAGATAACTGGACCAGTTGAATAATTTCACTTTTCTTATTTATAACTAGTAAACTATTAAATTTAAAGAATTAACTTGACTACCTTATCTGGTGTAAGTAACCCCATTTACCCTCCCCTTTTTTTATATAGTTGTTTGATTAGTATATCTATGTTTTACTCCTTTACATTGTACAGATTAATGTATTTGAAATTTTAAAGGAATTGTCAGAATTTTTATGAATAATCCTAAGTTTTAGATGTTTGGTAATAATTGCTATTTGATTGTGGATTTTTTGGTTTGGTATCTGGTGTTTTGTCAAACAATTTTTTATTTAGGAGTCAACAAAATGCTTACCTTTGAGTCAAAAAGTCAGACATCGAAGAGATATAGTGTTTTCTCAAGCTGTGAGTTTCTTTTAAAAACTTTTAGTACTTAACTCTTTAAATTGTTTTAATCTGTATATAAATGTATTTTAATATACTAATATAATTTCATAAAAATATGTTCTGGGGATGACTTAAACTGGGAAATTCATTCAAAGTTTGAAAAGTACCTCACTCTTCAGTGGTCATAAATTTAACTTAAGAAAAAATGCTTTTTTAAAGGTAGATTTTAATTATAAATAAATTAACACTTTTCACAAGCAATTTTCCCACTTGTCATTATGATGTATACACACTAAATTAAAAAAAAAAGCAAATTACCCATTTTGTTAAGTTCTGAAAACCAACCATTTAAGATGGCTGAGAAAAAATGGTAGGTATTTTCAGACATGGGCTAGAGAATTGTGTAAAAACCAATAGTTGAAGTTTCATAGTTACTGTCACAGTGAAATCGACGATGCATTCTAAAGGAAACTGTCCTTTTAAATTACAATGAATTGATCCTTAAAGTCGGAAACTATAATTGCACTTGGTGTTTACACCTTCCAAAACGCAATATTTAAATAAATATTCTGACTCAAGTAAAGATTAAATTCCCCTGAATATAATTTGTTTGTTGTCAAAGAATAAAAATAGTTTTTATAAACCCCTCAATTTTTCAATAAATAGGAATTGAAGAGCTTAGTCAAAGAACATGCTAAGTGACAAAAAGGTGAAAACGAGAAAATTAGATTTAAAGTTTTTCGTTTGCACTTAGATAAATTAAAAACGCCACTTACAAAGGTAAAAAACAAGTAGGTTTGTTACAGAATCTGTCACTTAAACCGCTTCCACACAATATTTATGCTCAACAGGAAACACACTATTAAAACACCTCAGAAAGAAATTCGCCTATCAGGGACTTCTAATTCAAACTTTTAAACGCCAAAATTAACTATTTTCATTAATCTTCTTTCGCAAATTAATAATTACTCATTATCGCTTGCTAAATTTGTTTGGAATTCGTAGAATAATGATACAATATTTTTTAATACATATCTTTTAGTCGCCACAATTTAATTTACAGTTCGAAAAATATATAATTAGTTTGATGCTTTAAAAATAAAAGCAAAACTTTGCATATTTTTTATGCAAAGTTAGAATTCTCTATGCATCTTTCTTTATATCTATAATAATAAAAAACAGAATCTGTTGCTTAACCCGCTTCCACGCAACAGTTGTGTTTAACAGGTAAAAAGGCGCCAAACACAGGATTAATTCTATATTAAACATTTTTATGCTAAATTTGGCTAGTTTCATTTGAATTTTATTTCAAAAATTTAATATATATTAATTATCGTTTGCGAACAGTAATCTATATTTTAAAAAATAAATATTTAATATTCCTCACTTTTAAATAGAATGAAAATATTTCATATCAACATACGAAGAATCTCGTAGTGAAATATATTTGAAGTCATTTCAAACTGATCGATGTCGCAAAAACAAATTTATTTTAATTTATTGTCTAAAAGAATTAAAGTTTCCCGAGCAATTGTTGCGAATGGCAATGGTGATTTAATTCTAATAAAAATGGCTTCCTATGCTTTTTAAATGAGCATTAAATTTTGCAGTTTTTTACATAATTGAAGTACTTCGAATTCTCTTCTGAAATTTTCAATGTATTCTAATTTTGATGCGCTGAATTTTTTGACGTATCACACTTGTCCGTAGCATTTTTAGTTTGGGCTATGAAAGTGTGTGACGGACAGACAGACGGACTGAACGATTATAATACCTTCCTCTTTTTACGTTATAAACATAGTGTGGAAGCTAATATATGTAAAGTTTATGAAAGGGGGGGGGGGGAGAATCTTGAAATCTTTGAAGGAGAGAATAACATGTTCATTGTTATAAAAATCTCAATTTTTTCAAAAATGTCACTTAGCAGTTCTGTTACTAAGCTCTTCAATTGTCAGTTATTTGCTTTACATTCAAGTAAGTCTAAATTGAAATGGTTGTTGGAATTTAAGGTTGCACTTGAGCTATAATTGTCTTAGCACAATTTTTAGCCTAATTTTTCCTTTAATTCGAAAGTATTAAAAAATGAAAAAGTTGGTTTTAACATGCTGACGATGTCCGTCTGTCTGTCCGAACCCCTTCCAAAATCGGTTCTATCCTTCGGATCTTAACAAGAATTTTTTAAAGAACTAAAATAGCCTACTTTCCTGCTACTTAAATTACTTAATAAATTCTAATCGGGAAACAACTAGGTTCATAACAGTAAATATCATCAACAATCGTTTCTACACTAGATTTACATACATTAGAAAAAAATCGCTAAACACAGCATCCAGCTATAATTTAAACTTCTAAAAGCCAAAATCAACTATTTTCCTTAATATTCTCTCACAAATAACTTAATATTATTTATCGCCTGCTCAATTTATTTGTAGTTCGAAGAATAATTAAATATTTATTAATAACAAAAATAATGAAACTACTCCAAACTGCATTAAAAAAATAAATGAAATTAAAACTAAGCAGAATTGTATGCAAAAAATATGCCTTGCCGCTTTCTTGGTTAACAATTAATGAACAATCAAATTATCACATTCCTGACACCATTCCAAACTGATTTCTGAACAAAAAAATTTTTTGCTTCAAATAATATTATTTTTAAATGAATAAAGTCTCTCATGCCATTGTTGAGTTGGCAGCAGCGATTTAAATGACTCAAAATTGAATTTCAATGCTAATTCAATGGGAAATTCGCCGACAAATAGTAGATTTATGACCGTCAGACGCAGACAGGCGGACAAAAAGTATGGAAGTTGGGTCTCTGAGGTCATAGCTTTCTAAAAAAAAAGAATTTTTAAGATCCGAATGATAGAACCGATTTTGGAAGGGGACGGACAGGCGGACATCGACCGCATGTCAATACTTTTTCATTTTTAATTCTTTCGAATTAAAAGAAGAAAAGTAGGCTAAAAATTCTTTTTTTGTTCAGGTGGCTATTGAGAGCGCAGTGACTCGTAAATAGTCCAATTGCAGCGTGAATCTCTTTTTTGCTAAGGCTACGTAATTCTTTGGCAAGTTACAATTGTGGAATAGCCGTCTTAGTCTTCCTGGCAGATTTATGTGAAACACCAAGAACAGGCTTGGGCCCTATAACAGCGGTCTTGGATCCAGCTTTCGCCAAAATGTTAGCTGTTTGTTTCCTTCAATTCTTCTGTGCCTGGGTACCCAGAATAAAGGCACTTTATTAAGGCAAGCTAAATTTGAGAGGGGCAGGTGGCATTCCCATACAATGCTAGAGGACAGTGTTATTTCAACATTGTTAAGACAGGTGAGCGAGATGTAAGCCATGTGACTGAGCATGGCATATCAAGAAAAGTTTTTTTTCTCACTGTTGTTAAATGAACATGACTGCTGTGAATTTTTCACAATTTGTTTGCAACAAAAGTTTTTTTGTTGTAAAAATAAAGTACTGTGCTTCAGAATTTCGTTTGCTTAAAGTAACATTTTACTGAATCAGATCATGACTACAAGAACTGAGCTGGTATTAAAACCGAGCCTGTTGTTCATCAACAAAATATTCAGATAAGTTGTAGCCTCAGGATGTGAATGTAGTGATATATATTTAATTATATTTTTGTTGTTAATCCAGAAAACAAATAGGATCATATGTATCAGGATCATCTAGTTCAAGATTAGGTTATATACAGCAGTATTGGTCATAATAATAGCTAATATTTAGTCCTTGTAAGCCAATCAACACAGCAATCATTACATTGTTTGGGCCCTTTTAAACAATCTTTCTGCATAACTGCATTACTTGCTGGGTGCCCATTATCTCAACATAATTTATCTCTGGTTCATGGCTTAAATTCTTGGATTAAAATCGGTTGATTCCACTGAACTGAAACTCTGGAATGAGCATCCCATGAAAAGCTGGTGAAGCCTATTTTTGGGTCACTTGGCAACAGCTTTAGGGAGAATATGTGCCACATTTGGCATGAATTCGCTGATCACAATTGACACTTGACTTGACAGTTTGCATTGGATCGTCAAAATCGCTCGCCAAGAATAGTACTCCAAGGAATTTAAGTTTTAAAAATTGTTCCTGCAATTCTATTTTTTTAAAGTACATGTTTCCGAAACTTCATTATATAAAGTACCTCCTAAAGCAATAACATATCAATTTTCTGTTTGAAAAATTATTGAAAAAGTTGGTTTAAAATACCTATTTTAACAGGTAAAGTATAGGATTGGCGGCAAAAGTTGGGTTGCTCTTACAGGGTTGCCAGGCTTCACCGACCCTATTAGCGAGCGTTACGATGCTCATTCCAGAGTTTCAATTCAGTTCAGTGGTTGATTCCCCAGGCTTAGGTACTTTTTTTTCGCAGATGTATATTACGGGAGAAAGGTGCACATTATGGGAGATATATAAAATATGAATTAGATTTTGATGGGTTCCCAGGTTGTATTATGTGCCCTTTTTGTAATAATAACTTTTTTTTGTTTTAAATAAGGTTTTTAAATAAATAAATGATGGTTTTGTTTTCTATAATCTTGGTTGAATTTTTTAAAAAATATATTTTGTGCTTACACATTACTTTAAGTTGTTCATTAACTTCAATTGTGATTTCTCTATCGTAGTATATATTGGAGAGATAAAGTTGTTACCTTCACAGAATTTACTATTCTTTATTTTACCAGGTATAATTTTACTATAATTTATTTTATCAGGTTTCTTGTTGGAAGAAACATAATTTTTGTCTATTATTTTAATAAGCAAATTTAAATGTCAACTGTCTTCATTTGAATTTATAACTGGAATTTGACATTTATTTCTTTATAATCCAATATACAAGAAAGCAAAATTGGAAGCCTTTACTACTTTGTCTTCTTTTTTAAACTAGTTTCAAATTTGAACTTTTGTTAACAATTTCTAAAAAATTGCAGTATTTTTTTATAAGCAGTATTGTATTGTATAGTCTATACTGACTTGTTTCTTCAACATTTATCTCTTTAATTTTGCAGTTAACCAGTTTAGTTACTGGATTAATGACACGTCTTTGGTGCCGTAGCCCTGACCCAATGTTTATTCACATGCTGCGAACCGTTGGAGTTCTCTGTCATTTTGAATGCCTTCTTAGTTGTTATGGAGATGAAATGGGTGCACTGGAAGATATGGTTGTGGGAATAGATGACCTTCGAAGGGTTTTATTTTGGTTAGTGCCATCATCAGCATCATGCAATCCCCAACCCACTATTGAGGGCAGCAGGTAATTACTTAGTTTTGGTATTTAGCAATGGAAGCATTAACAAAGAACCTTTTTATAGATTCTTTTTTTCCCACTTAGTCAAACGTCTCTATTATTAACCTGTTTTTTTTTTTCAAAAACCTTGATATCTCCATCTTCTGAATTTCCCTGTATTGGCAAGCTAAATTTTCAACAATTGAAATTTCAGAGTGAAATGCCATTTGTAGTAATAGACTGTGGGGCAAGGGTAGAAAAAGTGCTTTAAAAAGTTTCGTTTGCCAAGTCAGGGGACCAAGTAAACTATTGATTTTCTGAAACATGTTGATCTATTGATCAGAAAAATAAAAAGTTGTCACAAAAATAACTGCTCAGATTTTTTTAGAACCATTTAAAATGTATATTTTCAAAATAATTTATATTTGTGTGAACTTAATAAATTTCTATAAATATGATGTAATTTTTTTCTTATTTTATGATTAATAGGTAGGCTATATACCATACAATTATAAATTTATTTTTCAATAGCAGACAATTGTCAAATAAGGGTGGGGAAGGGAGTAAAAATTATGGCTACATAGGGCATCCCAAGATAAGCAAATACATCACTTAAAAAAACTTATTATAAAAATATTTTAAATAAAATCATGTCATGTTACTTATAACATATTCTTCAATAGAGGTCTACTCAAACATTTACATTAGATACTATGATTTATAAACTACAGGCAAATGAAGCTTTTTTTTTGTCTAGAAGCTTGAAATGAAAAAATTACTTTTTTGGTTGTTGACTCTTGGACCATCACATATATAAAAATTTTAATTAAAATTAAAAAAAAAATTAAAGGTATTTAAGATTAATTTGTTAGACACAAAGTCATTCCAAAAGAAGAGTTAAGTTTCAGTCAATCATTTTCGTCCGAATCATCATCACTGCATTCTACAATATCGTCATTGCATATGTCTATTTCCTCTATCTTGTCGATATTGCAACAGCTAAGACGAGCAGACATCAGTGCATGTCACGTTGCTTGCTTTGCAAGAGCACTGTTTTGTTTTGCAAGCAGTTTTCGCACACGAACATGAAACATGCTTTATCAGTGATTCCGGTATGCTGGGCATAGCATTCCATTTTATTTGCATTTCATTTCCATCAAGGCACCACCCGTTTCCATCTGGAGAAGGGGCATTCATTACTGGAACTACACATCTTCTGTGTACACATGCTTGATAATTGCTCCGCTTGATGTGCAGCAGCAACGAGTTGTAGTTTGGTGGCAATGCAACATCAATTTTGTATTTTAATTTAAAAATTTTGTAACGAAGGTCATTTACTTTTTTTAATTCGCTGTCTCCATACAGTTCACAAACAAAAGCTTCTAGACTGTTGAGGACACTGTCAGCTATCTCCCAAGAAGAGCCTAGTTCTGAGAATGCTTTAATATACCTAGGATTTGACTTCATTAGATTATACGGCTTTACTTTGCCTTTACTTTTGAATGCACTGCAAGTATCACAGCCAGTAAAAACGTGTAATCCTACCAGTGCAGTAGAAATATCTGTACCAAGTAATGTACTGAGTTCCGTAATGTTTTCAAATGACTTATCCAACAGCATGTATACTTCACACTTGAAGGATTTACACATTGCTAAAGTCATAATAAACACATCAGTGTCGGGGCATTTAATGACAATGGCAGAAGAGAAAGCTGACGCATAATTTGCATGCAAGAGGATTTTTGTATCTGCTTCAACATGGTCAGAAATACAATTCTAAAACTTCTTGAACTGATAGTGTTCTATTCTCTCTGACCATCATGTGACAGAAAAAAAGGGTTATGTCTTTAAAAAGTTGACAGTCGAAAGTTGACCACTGTTCGCAAATTAACTGAACAAGGGCTTCTTTATTTTTTCCATTTGTAAGGAACTTTTTGAATTGCTTAGGAAGCTTTTGCTGAGGACTTTGAATATTTATAGCAACTGAATTCCCACTACTTCTTTGTCTACTTTCATCATCTTTAATGCTTAGGAGAGGATAAGTATCCGTCACAAAATGTACACTCTTGCAACCATAAGTAATACCCAAGTGAATGATGTAATTCAGAATATCCACAGCTAAATCCCTGAATGTACTAGGGGAATTCTGCATCTGTTGCAAAATTGATGTTCCATCCAATATCAGAGTATTAGTAAAAGCTAAATTTGCACAAGTAGCACTTTGATATACGGAACCCAGTATTGAATGAATTAGAGTTGCCTTTTTTTGTTTTTACAAGTGTACCATCAGGATTCGCTATAGCAGGTGGAAAATCATTGAGTTGAATGTTAGAATATACTTCATGTCAAGTGAGGTAGTTTGCCCCATAACAATTATACGGGCTAAAATATATGTATTGTTCTTCAGCGAGACCTTTTGTGTGTCATTTTTAGGTGATTTTTTATGTAAGCTGGAAAAAGTTTCCAACTTCTGCTGTGTTATTTTAGAATGGATATCAGTGTTAAAATACAGATCAGTACCAATGCATTTTGCATTTAAAAGATGATTTTGAATTTGTTGTGTAGCATAGGCCCTACTTGAAATGTTGACTAATGAAATCCCATGGAGGAATCCCAAAATGGATCTTTAAAAAACATATTTTGTTATAATTTGTGAATTTTTTTAATTTCTTGTAATAAATTTGCTTACTAGCAATAGGAACATTTTCATGTAACTATGTCATTAAATATAGTTCTACATTTGACATTTAAATGTTTTAAACTACACAATTTTACACATGACAACTTTTCATTTTTAAATAAAATGAGTGTTTTCCTTAATTTTTGCAAAAAATATCGTGGTCCCTTTCATTGGCAAACGAATATTAACATTTAGCTTGCACGGCCCATGGACTGTAAGAAACATTTGCATGCAGAATAAAAATAGTGATTTTTTCTGTGAATGATGGCAAGTCCTTGGTTATTACCACAATGTCACGATAAATGTTCTCTTGCCTTAAGGCAGAAATATGCTTAAACATTAAGAAAGTGTTAAAAATTCAAGAAGGGTTCAAGTTTCACACACTTAGTTATTATCTTGTCCCCATAGTAATAGATATACATTTAAACATATGAGGCTAAAAGACATAAAACCTATCTGGTTTTGTCAGTTTTTGAATAAATATACATAATAAAAAAATTTTTTTGATTAATTTTAAAACTAAAAGTATTTATTTTATCTCTGACTGTATAAGTGTTGATTTTCTTTTTATGTGAATTCAATCATGGATTAATAACATTTTTATCCTGTTCTAACTAAATTGATTTAAGTATTAATTTCTGAACTTGGCAGAAATTTAGTGTTTCTTAAGGATTAAAACTGAATAAAAAGTCTTTCTTATATATGCAGATTGTCTATATTTACCCGATAATAATATATAATAAACATTGAATTATTTTAGATTGTTCTTAAATGTGTTTATCCCTGCACCTCCATCAGTTATAAGTTTATTACCTAATGACTGCAATAACAGTTACCGCTTCACTGTTACCTCAGTATTTTTTAACATTGGAATCAATGAACTTGCTACATTGGCTGAAAAGTAAGTTTTTACCTATGGTGTACTTATTTAAAAAACTATCTCTAACTAGTTATACATTTGAGAGAACATTTGACTTTGTGTAAAACTTTTATGGTTAAGATTTTCTCTACTAGCACTTGAATTATTATGCATTAAATTTTTTAACTGTTCTGTGTATATTTTTAAAAATTTTGACAACCCCTCTTTTTAGATTTGGTGACACTTCTTTGCAAGACAAAATAAATCAAGATAGTTTAAGTTTGCTGAAAGAGCATTTTTTAAGATTTCAAAGAACTGCAAAAGCTCATAAAGGACAGGGTAATATATAAAAAAAAATTTTAAGTCGACAAATATTTAACATACCTCATTAGTTTCTATTTTAAAGAGGGTAGGGATGTTGTTTATATCATTTTCTTTTTAGCTGAAAAGAGTATATGTTTCTTGTGTTCTTATTAGATACTGATTTTAAAATATCAACATCAAAGTTCAGGTTACATTAATAGAAGATTTTCTAACTACTAAATTCTTTTATTGGATTATTTATGTATTTCCTTTCAGTAGGGGGAACTAGGGACATTTGACAATAAGGACACATGACCCAATACCTTTTTCTCGGCATTGGAAAAGTTTTATGAGTTTTAAGTGGCATCACTTTTTTTCCTTTCATTCAGCTGATTACATGGTGAAAACAACCAGCTGAATCATTGTGTACGTGTTTAGCTATACGAAGAAATACATTTCATGCACTGAAAGTAAATTTTTAGTGCTGTAAGATTTTTCGGTCTACTATTTTTTGTTTAAAGGAAAGATTTTTTCAATTAGTTACTTGTTTTGTTTATGTTATTAGCTACAATTATGTGCATAATAGTGCTAATGTAATTATTCGCAAATGTTTTTGTTTTAGGGTTAATCAAAAAAGTGCAACTAGGGATACTTGACCCAGACCAATTAGGGATAAGTGACCCAAGTAAACAACACAAAAGTAGACAGAAGTGGACCAAGTACATTTTTTTTAAATCATGGGAGTCCCAAAAGTAAATGACTGGGTTGTTAACGGAATACAAGGTTTGTTGGGAAAGTACAAGGAATTTTTTTTAACGAGCTTACAATTCAGTATGCAGAAAGAATCGATGGAAAATGTTTTTAATGGCCTGAAATGGATAATAAATCCCAAGTTGATATTAATCAAATAGAAGCGATTCTTCAACCACCTGTGTTTTCCCTGCAGAATAAAAGAGTCCCCAATTTTTATTTGGACAAGATTTTAAGTTTAAATTTGATACGTTCATTAATATAAGCATAATTAATGTGATAAAAATAAGAAGTAATAATTTTGTCTTAAAAATCTATAAAATCTATTTAAACTTTATAATATGATGTTAGTTTTGTTATTAGGTAAAAGTATTTTGATAATTTTAAGTCTTACTACCAAATTTTTGGGTTGGGTCACGTATACCTAATGGGTGGGTCATGTATTCCTATGCATTGGGATACATGACCCAAAACTAAAGTTTTAAATAATTTATATTTTACTGATATTGCAGTTAATATTTCAGAAAAATACTAATATATATTGTGTAATACTTATTAAAGTATAAATTGACTGCATTTGCACATCCATAAATAGTGTTTTTTAAAAGTAACAAGCCAAAAACTACATGTTGGGTCATGTGTCCCTGATACCCCCTATGTATTGAACATTATTGTGGAATTGATAAGTACTTAAGTTAAAATTTTAACTTCATTAAAAAAATTATTATTATTCAACTAGATTTTAATAATAGTATAACTACATATTAAAAAAATTAAAGTTGTGTTTGAAATTTTGATGGTCTGCCTTTTGTGTATAAAATTATAATTGTTAATAAAAAAATATTCAATTGTGTGTTAGTTCAGTCAAATTGTCACAAAATTATTTGGTTAGAAATAAAAATTAGGGTAGAAATGTTCTTTTTTAATGTTGTGTACGATGGTCTTTTGACAATTTTTCGAGTTTTGCCAGCAGAGTTTAGTCCTGGAACATGCCGCCATAAGATCTTTTTGAGTCCTATATATCGAATAGGTTTTGTGATACAGTGTTTCAAAGTTGGACAAAAAAAAATTTAAAAATTGTCAATTAGATTTCCCCCTGATTTCTTCCTTAAATCTTCAAAATAACATACGTAAATAAGTGAAACACTGGTAACTTGAATTTGAAGTAAAGTATGGTTTTATTGACTTAGAATACTGTCCCTAACAACATATTATAAGTATTGATTGCTCTGAGAGAGGAAATTAGGCACTACACTGAGCACCAGCTTGCATATGTAGAACACAAGCTTCATATATTTCTGTTTTAACTCCAAATTGAAAGATTTTTGAACCAAGAATGTTAAATTTAGTTACTTTAAGATGTTATGTAATTAAAATGGAAGCAGAGCCATTTTGGTTTTAACTTTACAATCCTCAATCCTCTAATAATATACCTTAAATAAAAAAAATCCTGCAATACCATTTTAAGCTATTTAAAAATCATTTAAAGGAATAATGAAAAGTATTCTTTTCACCCATGAGGCAGGATGTCTTAAAGTATTCATAATGGATACAAAATCTCTATTATAATAAGTTTTTTCAAATTATAATAAATAATTCGTTTAAAATTTGCAATATTTTTAATAAATTCAATGGTAAAACATAAAAAAAACAATTTTCATCCAAATTTAAGCAAGTTTTAATTACTTTTTGAACATATAAAGTATTGTCGTATGAAAAACTCGGCAAAAATGTTTTGGCTGGCCAATGTCTGAAATGATGTCATAACTTCTAATTAACTTAATAGGTTTTTCTTTACTTTCACAAGAAATTTCACCATATACAGGCTGAAAGTTTCCACGTAGGTGTTTTCAGTCGCATAATTTATGGTGAAAACATCAACTTATTTTTTTTTATTATGAGCAATGAATTTAAATCAAAATTCTATTTTGATATTCGTATTTAGTGACTTGTACTTTACTGTTTCTAGTAGAGATGTAAAAAGATCATGTTTTTTTACATATATTTTTTTTTTAAGAACAGGACCAGTAGGTTCGTTGTTTTTGAAAAAATAGCTTGAAAATTTTGAAGTTACTGCAGTTTATCTGCCCACGGCAGAATACACTTTTACATACATTTTTTAAAGTGTAAAGTTCCATAAAGTATTAATTACATTTTGGACCAAAGTTACCCGCATTCTTCGGCAAAAGTTTTCCCGAGACCAATAATTAAATATAGTATAAAAAGTATTCGACTTAACATTCGATTAATTCGATTAAAACAAATGGTGTTATATTCATCCCCATGAATAAAAGAATAGTATAGAGTGTTTTATTTTGCTATTTTCAATATTTTTTTAGGTGTTTCAGAAAAAAGTTGGAAGAAATAGATTTTTGTCACTAAATTGCTCGTAAGAATTAATGATTAATCACCCCAAAAATGTCAAACAATTTAAGATGGCATCATTTTATGAAGAGAAATCAAGAAACAAATCTTTTTCCGACGCGTGGACCAAAGTTACCCTCCATGGCCAAAGATACGTGCTTCGCCGGTAATTGCATAATTTTTAATGCATTTGAGAAATTATATTGAATACTAATTTTAAAAATTGCTTTGAGGCATGGTTTCCTGGACATCAAAAGTAAAAGAAATAGAGAATGGAATCAGAAGTAAAACTTTTTAAGAAAAACGAATTATTTTCCAAAAATATGTTTACTGGATAAGTAGGTAACTAAAGTAAAATCCATAGTCATTGGGAGTGAATTGAAAAGCGTATGGTTAAAATTGGTAAAATTTAACTGGGCTATTTTGAAGATTTCAGATAGAAATGTGCGGGACAAGTTGCCAGATTTCCAAATTTTAAATTATTTTGTCCTATTTTTAAGCATTGTGTCTCAAAAACAACTATTTGACGCATAGGAGTCAACAAGGTCTTATGAGGCAAATTTAATTGGTTTAAAAGATGTAAATACAATATTATGACTAAAATGCATATTTTAGGAGTTATTAAGGGAAAACTGTAAAAAGTTAGACATTTTTGTGGTTTTTCAAAATGGTGTCACAATCCAGGTAGAAATTTTGTTGGCAAAACATGGAAAAATATTAATATGACTATCCTACACAACATTTAAAAAAACTTCTAACCTAATTTTTGTTTTTATCATCCTCAATTTGACTGGACTATGTGTGATTTTTTCAGGTTTTCATTTTGCCGAGTGCCATATTACAGATTTGTTGGATCAATTACAGAGTCAAATATTTGCCAAAAAAAGCAAAAATGTTGACATTTTACACATTTCTTCAGAGGTATATATAATTTTATTTTGTTACAGTTAATAAGTAAAATTCCCTTTTCAGTGTTTTAAAAGTGTTATGTTTTAGAGTTGCACCTATGTATATTTATAATGTACAAGTTTCTTTGTTTAATTTATGTAAGTAGGCAGAAAAGATGTGCCTGTAGCTTTTTTTTTAAAATTTTATAGTTTTATTTTAATATCCTTATAAATATAGCAGGAGTCCAGGGTCCCCAGACCTAAGTTATTTTCTCACGAATGAAATGTATCGGATTAGGTTTGGTTTTCATATACTTTTAGTGTATGCATACCCGCTTAAGTGGACCCACAGCCAATTTACAGGTATTAAAGGTATCTTTTCAGGGTGAAAAAGGTAGGTAAATTATAAGTTAACTTATGTCATTTTCTCAAGGCTGATTTTTACGCATGTTTTAGAAAATAATGTTAAAAGTTAATAATCAATAAGCCAGACATATTCTGCAGGCAGAAACTTTTGCCAGGCGCTTTAAACGTCCCTGCAAAGTTCAGATTTGCTCCACGCATTTGGTGGGGCGAGATGGCGCTGCATATTTTCTAACTGAACAAATTTTATTAAATCTAAATAATCTTTTTTCGTTTTTTATTGCTTATTGACTCAGCTTTATTTCTGTCACCATAAAAGTAACACCATAAGTACAGTCCCTCCAAAAAATTTTAAAAAGTAGAAAAATTGTCATTTCAATTTCATTAAATTTTTGTTTAGTTAGAAAATACATAGCACCTACCATATTGTGCCGCCAGATGCGTGGAACAACATTGAACTTTACATTGACCTTTAAACCGTCTGGCAAAAGTTTCGGCCAGCGGAAAGTGTCTGGCAGATTGATTATTAACTTTTAACAATATTTTTTAAAACATACGTAAAAATCAGCATTGAGAAAATGACAAGTTAATTTATAATTTACCTACCTTTTTTGCACCCGATACCTGTAAATTGGCTGTCGGTCCACTCTAGCAGGTATGCATACACCAAAAGTATCTGAAAACCGAACCTAATCCAATACATTCGTGAGAAAATAACTTTGGTCTGGGGCTCTTGGAATAAAAGAAGGATCAAATATTAATATATGAGAAGAAATACAATGCTAGTTTTTCATATATGTGATTTAACATCAAACCTAGTTAAATTTTATTTGTCTGTTCACATAATTTATGCTAAATTTCCTTAACTTTCTGATACCATTAGAAACATAAGAAATTTGTTTTCATGGGCTTACAATTCTTATATTTATATCAATAATATTAAAAATGTTTAAAATAATGTTACATTTTATCTAACAATGATAAGCAACATTATTTTTAATTATCAAAGTTTAAGAAAAAGTTATACATATAAAAAAAACTGAAATGTAGGGAATTTTTTTGCTAGTAATGTAAAAATTGAATCATTCTTTTTAATTAGTTATGTGCTTCTTGATTGTGATTTGTTATTACTTTTTAAAAAAGATAAAACATAATTTTTTGGGAGCTGTATCTAAGAATTATCACAATTAGGTTGAATATGATAAAAACTGTAACTTGTTTACTTGAACATTCTTGTATCAAACTATTGTTACACACCTATTATAGATTTGCAAATACCTTGGTGGAATACGCTTTACCAGTTGTAAAAGTGCTAAAGACCGCACATCCATGTCTGTAACTTTAGAGCAAGCTTTTGTGCTTGTAAAAGATTTCAACCTCGACGATAGAGAAATGACTCGAGTACTTGAATGCATGAGAAGGTTAGTCAATTTTTACAAATAAGTACTATTATTTTAGAAATTCTTACTGAAAAAAATATAGACGTTAATATTAGCACAATCCTACTTGTCAAAAAGTACATTTTATATAGATATGTTAATGTCTAAATATGTTATGCAAATATTGATTTCCCTTTAAATTGTAGAGATTCCCCTTATGAATTTATGTGTTTGCTTTTAGTGAAGGAACAAGACGTGAAAATACCTTAAAAAATGTTGGAATGAAGAAATATGCTTTCAATAGTTTGCAGTTGATGACATTCCCAAAATTGTATAGACCTCCACCTGGAACATATGGAAATGTACAATCTTGATATCATTTTCAATGTATTGTAATATTTTGTTACGATTAATGTATTGAAAGTTTTTAAATATTTGTTTGATTTAAAAGTGTAATTTTTTCATACTATTCCAACTCTGACATCTTAGATAACTAATGTAATTCAAAATGCTTTTCCATGAAATAGTCTAGTCAGGAACATATTCTTTACATTATATTTTTTTGAAGGAATTAAAAGAAAATTGCTCCTCTATGTTGACCTTCTTTGGACCCCATTTCGTTTCCTCCCAAGTAGGTTTATAATTCATGCCAAATAACAACAAAAATTGTATCTAAATTTTAGTTATTGTCTAGCTCATGTTATGGCACTTAAAGGCTTGTTTTGTGGATCAGTCTATTTGAAAACTAGGTATTATGCACTGGAAAAGTGGGCTACAGCTTTAGAAGCCCACCCATCTTTTAAAACTGTCCAATCGGCAACCAGACACCATCTAGCATACTGTTTTTCAAAGTGAACTCTTCTACTATCTGTATACGTATATTTTTACTGAATTAATTTGAAGAAAACAGATTTTGCTATTTAACTAAATTATTAATGATATTTTTTTTAGTTTTAATTTCAAGGTAAATTTTTTTAGATAGGAATTTTTGAAAATACCAATATTTTTGCAAACTCAGATACAATGAAAATTAGTGTCTAGTCCTGCGGTAATTCATTATAGTGGGTTCGACTGAATTACATTAATTCTAGGAAGTCTGCTTATGTTGCATAATGCTTATGTTTAAATATTTTATCACTATACCACTTTCGATTGCTTCTTTATATATTTGTTTTAAACAACGTACGAGTTATCTCTATTATCATGCGCTAAATTAAAACCATTTCATTTTAATTAAGAAACAAATTACTGATATAAGCTATCAAAGACTAAATAGTAATTTTCAGTTCCTCTATGTGAAATCACTACAGCTTTTTAATTTTGAAATTAAGTAATTTGTGCTATTAATTAAACAAACTTATTGTCTGTTATTTGCTTTATGATTCATTGTTTTTTTTTAATTACTTGCACCTGCCTGATCTTTATTACAACTTTTTTTCAACCAAACCTTTTCAGGGAAATTTTGTGATTTAAACATTTTTTATCTAAAAAAGTGTGACGTGCTAGATTTGAAGTTACTTATAATTTGAATAAAACTGCATGTATTACCTTTTAAAAACTACACATGCCTGCTTAACTTTCTAGTGCAATATGTTTCAAAGTGCAGCCGTTCTAACTTCTTAAAAAGTTTTATGAATCATTCTAAGCCCATAATTTTAAATACCTTCCTGCTAATATTTCATTTATGTTATCTTAAAGGATTAAGCAACTAAATCTTTATATGTTAAGTAAATTACTTTATTTATACAAAAGCACAGAATTCACTGTTGATACTTTTGCTATTAAAAGTTCTACTTTCCACCATATCTTCGAAATTTTTTTAAAAAACGTTTAAACAGCATTAGCAATTTTTTAATTATAAATGTTAAACAGTAGTGTAATGTGCCAAAATAGAATATATTATCGAAATGTGCAATTTTAAATCGGTATTTGTGGTAAATATTATATTATAAGCTTTTTATGTAAAAACGTGCCATATTTATATATTTTTGTTATATTTTGCTTTTTTTCAGGAAAATGTACATATAATTTTTGTTAATGGAATAATATTTTTTAGTTTGTTCAAATTAGTTTGAATTTAATTGACAATGAACGTTTAAAAACTCTGCATAAAAATAATTACTGTGCAGTTATAATATCAGTATAACGCCAATTAATTAAAAACAAATGCAGCACATATTCTAAACATAGATTACATTCGTTTTCAAATAAAAAAAAAGGAATATTTTAACTAAAGTGGAAACTCAGACAATATAAGCGCATGCTTGCGTTTAATAAAAACATTAAGTTTTGGTATTCTTTTAATGTTCTCCATCTTCATAAATGAATGTGATTATGTATGTGAAATAATTTTTCAAAGCTTACAAAAGAAACTTCTTTAGATAACATAATTTAACAGTTTAGTTTTGAACAAATTGTGCTGTCAAAATTTGATAAGTCTTTATATTTTGAATTTTGTAAAATAAAACTTATTTTGAAATATGAAATCCTTTTATTTCGAAATAGGTCGAAGTATGTATGTACTGTTCAAAATATAAAACGGTAAAGCCCTGGTATCCTAGGGAAGTGGAAACTAGCAACCAGGACAAGTATGGGAGGGGGGCTTTATATGAACTACTCTTTTGAGTCCCAAGATACTCCCAATCATTGTATGACAACCCAGTATCTCATATATAGTGATTTGCTGTTGAGATAGTTGGAGAAACATTGGATATCAATGTGTTTTGTCTGTTGATTGCTGCCGAAAATTTTGTCTGAAAACCGTGAAAACAGAATGAGGAAGAATTTAATCGCAAGGTTTAAGGAGATAGGTTTTTATGCTATTAGAAGAGGATCTTTTAATTTATTTTGTAAAAAAACGTGATCATCCAACATTGAGTGGAGTTAAGCGTTTGAATAGAGTTGATAAGGCCACTAGTTTTCCAGTTTGTTAATGTAACGTTCTGGCGAAGCGGTGGCTGTTTTTCAGTTTATGGTGTGGAGTCATCAATAGTTTATAGAGCCAAAATTTCTGGTATCGTTTCCCTAAGAAACCAAGGCTTTAGTTAGTGTCATGTTTTTTTTGTTTCGACTGAATCTGTACTTTTTGGATTTCAAATAAACTTAATAGTTTGTACCTTATAAAAATTCACACATTTTTAGTAATTTCTGTTAATATTGTGAACATTAAGAATGCAAAAGAGCATAAGTTTATTTCTGTATTGAAGTTTTAGTTAAAAGAGGAATTTATTGAGAAATCCCACAAGCCCTCCCCCCCCAAAAAAAAAAATTGGTTTGTTAATACAATTTTGATTTTAAAACATCAAATAGAAGTATTTCATATAAAACAAATGTTATGCTTTTTTTAAACAATTACAATAATCAAAATAAAAGGTTGATTTATAAAAGGCCTTCCAATTTCATGGACATTTATTGAGAAGTGTATGTGTTAAGGTTTTAAACTGATACTCTTTTACAGCGATTGTAGAAAGTAAAATTTGTTTTCTAGGAGACATTCACATATCAATCTAATTAGATAATTTATAACTTTGAACTTGAAATTTTAAAATATAAAACAATTCGTCAAAAATAATTTTATTTTCATGTTTTGCAATTTATATATATTTTACACACATAAAAATATATCTATTAGAAATTTTTTCAAAATTTATTTCCAACCTTTAGTTTTTTACATCCCCAAGATATGTCTTGTGTATAATAGTCAGGCACTAATGCTTTCAAAGTATAATGCAAAACAGCAGCAGTTAAACCCCAAATACGGTGATTACCAACAATATATACTGGAAGAGTGTAGCCAATTTTGAACTGAGTGTAATGCCAATTCTTCGGATTACATAAAGACTCGAGAGTTAGAGTAAAAATATAGTCGACTTCATCTTTGTTAAAAGAGTATGTTTCTAAATTTATATCACCTAAATAAGCTACAACTGGTATAACTTTAATTTTCCCTGTTCTTGAAGGCATAGGTTGCATAACTGTCCATACATCAATGTTTGAAGATGCCCCTATCTCTTCTTGGGTTTCCCGTAACGCCACATCTATAGCACTTTTATCTGAAATTTCTTTCATACCCCCAGGAAAACTGACATCCCCTTTATTTCTGCCCATAGTTGCAGATCTCATAGTTAATAAAATTGAAGGTTCTCCATTCACTCTGCATAATGGCACCATTATAGAAGCATCTCTAGTATACTTATTGTGGTTAAAAGGCATAATTTTCATCTTTTGTACAGAGTTGATAAATTGTTCCTTTGAAGAGTCTGAAAACACTCCATCAAATGTTAGTCGATGGAAAAAGTGATTCTTGCATAATGAATGCCTTAGGGGTATAGATAGTAGAAACCACTGTGATGATAATTCACCCTAGAAGAAATAATGAAAATTGTATAAATTGTATTGTATTATGAACAGTTTTCAGCACAGTTATATCTAGGGTGATTTGGGGGTAATTATTGGACAAAATTCAAACTTTTACAACGCCTCCCACATTTACGTAATTTTCTAACTCGTAATTGTTTTTGTAATGACTATTTGATATATCTGTGTGGTACTATTGTTGAAATTTACTATTTCTTTGACGAGTTGAAAAAAAAAACTCGTCAAAAATTACCCTGCCTTAGGGGTAATTATTGGACACATTAGGGTTAATTATTGGACACAGCAGGGTAAATAATGGACAGTTGTTTTCAATCTGTCTGCACAGTATTTAGAAGAGCCACAGGGGGTAAATTGCGGGCACTGGTGTGTAGTAGGGTGGGCCGAAAAAACACTTTTTCGCAAATGTTTAGGGGCACAGAGATAAAAAGGTGCCAAATGGTCTCAAATTGACATATGTAAAATTTTATTGCATTCGGATAAGTCTTTTTGCCTCCGAATTGGATTTGAAATTCTGAAAATTATTCAAAATATGCACAATATTCAAACAATTGTCGAAAATCAAAAAATTCATTAATTGAATTGCAATAATGCAAAATTGGTATATCTTTATGAAAAAAATATTTCTGAAAATTTTTAGAATCTTAGGTTGATACCTTCTATTATCTTGACAGGTCGTGATTTGTAAAAATTGAGCTATAAATGCTGCAATTTTCAACAAATAACCCAATTCATAAAATGTTTGTATTTGATAGCGGTGTGATCACATTGTAATTTCTTTTCGAAAGCAAAACATTTAGCATTCTTTTACGTATAGGTAATTGATAAAAACACATATATTTTTCATTTTATTACCTCCAGTTTAATGGCATTGCTCCACCCCCACAACGGCCCTGTTTTAACATTATTACCCAACTCTTCGTGAATAAATACAAAAATGAATGATTAAGTATTAAAACCTATTATCACTGTAGTATTAATACTAATTGCAATGGAAGAAAATATTCAGACAAACGATAAAACAGGGCTGTTGAGTAGGTGGAGGGACCAGATAATCTTCGTTTAACTATCAATAAAGTAATGAATTTCTGTTAACAAGAATATTTTAAATTTGGAACTACAATTCCAAACAAAAAAGGCTTAATTTAAAACATCTTGCACGAACAGCAGGAAAAAGGAAAGCCGGTTTCTGAACTTTGTTGGGTTTGGGGGATATGACCAGACTTGAAAACTTTATTTTTATTGACGGTAAGGTAAACGTATTAGGTGGCCAGGTACCTTCACTGTGAATGATGTATATTTATAAGAATAAGGACACCACATAGAATATTACATCACTTTATCTGAAAGTAGCTAGTTTGTTTTAATGAATTTCTGACAGGAATGCTTTGAAGCATAATGCATATATTGCTTAACCTTTCTTCTTCCTTACTTCATTATTATTTTAAGTAGCTCGAGTATATGCAAATGTTGAAAATTAGAAATTGCATTAAAAATATATTTTGGGTATTAAATGATACAATCCCAGATTATTACAAAGTTTACTTAGTTTTTTTAACAATCTCCCCATGCTTTCTATGGGTCCCCTACCCACTTCACGGCCCTGTTTTCTTATTTATAAATGAAAGTTTTCTTCCACTACAATTTAATAATAATTTATCAATTCTGATATTGATGAAAGTTTGTAATTTTTCACAAAAAGTTAAGAAACAATTTAAAAACAGTGCCGTTGTGTGGGCGGAGCACATCCAAAAAAGGGATAATATAAGGAGGAAAAAAAACTGTCATTATTGAGTACCAATAAGTGATAAATTGGGAATAGGTTATTTTATTGAAAGAAAAAAAATCATTTGAGGGCACCTTTATCAAATACAAACGTTTTGTGTCGATTGGTATATTTTAAAATTTGTAACATTTTATAGCTCAATTATCAAAAATTATGCACAAATAATTGTTTTCATAAAGATGTATCAATTATGTATTATTGCAATTCAATTAATGAATTTTTTGATTTTTGAATTTTTTTTTAATATTGTGCATATTTTGACTAATTTTAAGAATTTCAAATCCAATTAGGAGGCAAAAAGACTTATCTGAATGCAATAAAATTTTACATAAGTCAGTTTCAGACCATTTGGCACCTTTTTATCTCTGTGCCCCTAAACATTTGCGAAAAAGTGTTTTTTCGGCCCACCCTAGTGTGTAGTATTAGATACTTTGTTTGGGGTAATTATTTAACACCGCATGACTTTTGTAAGAACTGTATAACAGTGAAATCTAGTAAAAATTCCCAAACATATATTTCTCATGCAACTTTTTAATAGTTTCATCTTTGTCCAAGTACAAACATTGCAGAAATTGTGTTTTATAATCACACAAACTATAACAAGTAAATGTAAGCATATTGAGGTACTATCTGTCACCAAACTAAAACTTATTGAACTGATTAGAACTAAAAAAAATACAGTCATAACTATAAACTAATTACAAAACTTAATTTCATACTGCCGGTTATTTGAAATGGATTAACTGATATGGTTTGCACAGAACCATAAAACACACAAGTGTTTTTAGAATTTCAGTTTGTGGTTGCTTACCAGTACCCTAATTTCCCCAACCATAAGACACATTTAATTTCAACACTAAGTAATTTGTCTGGGATTTCTGCATCGTCTTCTTAAAACATATTTGGGTATTTTCCACAATAGTAACTTGCATCATAGTACACTATCTAAGGCTTCTGTTAAACTAGGGCTTGCTACAAACGACTGTACTAAGAAAATTAATTCAAAAGTTGTTTACTTTAAGTGTGGTTTCCTTTTTCATGTTAGCATTTGCTGAAGGATGACTTCTTAGCCTATTATTTTGAGCAGCTACTTGGCTAGCTTTAAATATATTAAACAAAACTTATTAAATTACTAGCTATCACAAATTAAAAAAAAATAAACAAGAACCATAGTAAACTTATATAATTTTTTAAAACTGTTAGGTTGGGGTTCCGGACATAATCGCGACAGGTTCGAAATCTCAATAAATTAATGCTGTTATGCTTAATTTAGGGCAATTTAAGTATTAAGTTTTGCATTAATATTTTTGCATTTAGGAAGATAGATTTTTCTTTTATTACTATGTTAAGATAAAATACTTTTGGTACGAAAAACGTGCGATATATTTGAAATGCATTTTATACAAAAATCACAAACATAATTAATCGGAGTATTTTAAATAGTCCATTGTTTATGTTTAATTTTTTAGTGTTTTTATTTTATAATTTGAACTTATTTATTATGTGGTCTGTTCCCGAAAGCCATAATTTTTTCTTATAATTGGTAATGTAATAAGTTAATGGTGTTTTTCGCGCTGAGTTCAAATATTTAATAGCACAAACTAATTTTTAACAACAAACAGTATATAGCATATAAAATAAACACTCTAAATTTAAAAAAAATTACAAATGAACAAAAAAAAAATGTTTCTAGGTTCAGGATTTTGTTCTTGTGGGGATTCTGTCTTGTCAAGATTATGATCTGTTGGGATTATGTCCCAGACCCGTTAGGTTGTTATATATTCAATCATGATTTAACTATGATTGTTTTTTTGCTTTCATGCTCAATTTTAGTTGAGAAAAATTATTCTAGGCTATTTTACTCTATATTGTGTTTTAATTTTTTTGTACAACAAATAATTCAGTTATTAGATAAATATTTTAAACATAACCTTATGGACAAATGCAAAGAATTCGTATGCCAAAAATATTCTAATAATTAGTTGTCAATTTAACAGTAAGCATCACCCTTTTTTTTTAGATTTCCGTATGGCTGCCAGTACCCCATTCTAACCGTACTATTTAAAAAATTCTTGTATTGTTCGAAAAGTATGACAGAAAAAAAACTAGCTTTAATACTTTGTGTCCAGCTGTCAATCTTTGCAACAGAACATGTTTTTAGTTGGAATATAATCATGTCTGTCTCTGAAGTGATGTAGTGGTAGGAGCCACCCTCAACACTGACGCTGAAGTGGTCTTTGCTACCTTGTTTGGTACGGTAGAGGGCAGCCCTACTACTACATTCTCTTGTTCGGACCTACTACTTAGGTTACCTCGTTATAGAGCAACATGATAGAGGGCAGCACTACCGACTGTAAGTAGATACTTTTAAATCTTGAGACAGAGGTCAAGCTGAGGATTCCAGAATTGGCTTGTCACCTCCGGATGTATTTATTTGGTTTGGGAACTTAGAGGACTTTGTGACCATGCAGGACTTTAATGTAAACCAGTCACCATTAGTGTACACATGGGTCTTAGGCAGGCAGGGCTTGAATCTTCAACCTAAGAAATGCCAGTCCAACACTCTACCAAGCAGGCTATCCCCATCCTCAATCATTAAAATACTTTTGGCATCAAATACCAAAATTCTTTGCAAATGTCATGAGATTTAAATAAAATTTACTAAGCAACAATTATTTTTTGCGAAAAAATTCATCTTGCAAGGACGACCAAAATAGAGTGGGATTTTTTTGCTGCTAAAATTGAACACAAATATAGTTAAATAATGAATAAATATATCACAAGTGATGCAATTTAAATATTCCGAATAGAACATACACAATGATTTTTCAAAGTTAGAGTACAGAATTTTTGGGGGACCCCATTTTTATTGGGGGTATCTTTTTAAAGATAAATTCTAACTGTATATGCTATTCACAATTTTTTTTTACAAAAAATATTAAATATCTTTCGCTATATACCTTTGAAATCTAGGAAAACTAAACTACATTTTGAAGTCAATAGCCAAAATGAACACAATTATTCAAAAGTAATTAAAATAAAAGTACCTCATGATTTATTTTCCCCCTTTAAAATGTTTCCATTTATTCATGAATGCTAAGAGCCTATTTTAATTATTGTATTATCACCGTTTAAATTAAAAAAATATTTTAAATAATAATTTTTACCTTATTAAAAAAATTTCCCATTCAAAACAGTAAATTTGAATAGCAGTTTGGAAAGCATATTCATAAGTACTTACATAAGACACTATGGAAAAATCTGAATTCAACAAAGACATGGCGAATGAAAAGGGACTGGGAACCTAATAAACATAATTAGTTAATTCGACAAAAAAATTGCAGTGATTTTATAAGACTTCTTAGTTCTTAATATGCAAAAAAATTAATAATTCAATTTAAATCATTTGTATTAAGAAAAGATAAATAAAATTCTTTCAATACATTGTAAATGCAGATAAAATTTATTTGAAAGCAAAGTACGAAAATTAGCATGCACGTGCATAGTTATTAACCTCTTAAGACCCGAGCAAAAAATCCTACACGTTAATCTAAACATACTTTTCATACAAATACGTATATGCTAAAAAGTATGTTTTGAAAAGAAATTTTTAAAAAATTATGTTTAATAGTTACCGAGAGACACGCCTTAAGCTCTAAAAATACACATTTTTTTGTGCTATAAATGCAAAACAAAAGGCTGTATCACTTATTTGTAGTTAACAGTTTATTTTAGCATTGTTTTTAATGCAAAACGCCTTTAAAGTTAACTACAAAAATAACTTTTTTAAAAGTTAGAAAAAAATTTAAAATAATTTTTTTAAGAACTCTAATATCGTATTGACCTTGTTCAACTTCATTTTTTTATAGAAATAAATGACTGATACCCGTAATCAAAGGTTGTAAACTTATATTTGAATCTTCTTCTATCAACCAGGTCAATTTTGGAACTAATTAACTTGTTAATTGTTTGTGGGGAGGTTTTAAAAAATGTCCCCGACTGGGGACGCCAGGTCGCAAGAGGTTAAATGAAAAAAACTTTTTGCTCTCTTCGTTAATATCGTGTAACATAATATTTCTTTATTTAAAATGAACTTGCAAAAAGAATGCTTTGAAATTTCTTTCATGTAATTCTATAATTCTAAAAATGCTACTTATTATGCAATTATTATAAAGTATATACATCACAAAACTTGTCTATTAAAAAGCTTGTTTAAAAATACATTTAAAATTTAAAGATTATTACCTGCATATTTTTGTTGTAAAGCTCCAAAAAATATGTTTCTAAATACTTTGTTACAAAACATGGTAACTTGATTGATGTATTTTGTCTATAAGAAAGTATGTTGTACTGGTTAAAAATCAATTATATTAACTTGTATAACTAATTAATTTCAACTTTACACTAGTAAGCAACATAAGAAACCTAGTGTGAAACTTTACTACAGCCATCAAAAGAGTAGCCCCTCCTCGGTTACAAAAGGTATTTATTCATTCATTCAGCAATCCACGATTATTATTCATATTTTTTAATAATACTAATTCGATTAAAAAAACCATTTTAACATATTTATCTATATATAACAATGAAATAAATTTTTTATCTTCAAATGCCTTTTCTCAAAACTGCATCTTTCAAATTTTCTCAGTTATAACTCCATTGCAAATCATCCGATCAATGAGCTTTTTTCCTGCTTATTTTGTGTATGTCTCTCTATGCATTGACCTACAGCTTTTTTATTGTATTTTTGAGTTTTTTTTTATTGTATAAAAAATGCAATTTTTGCATGCCAAAAATCATCAAATTGTTTAGCAAAATTTTAAAATCTTATTAAAAAAAATTGTCATTTTCTAAAATTTCATTTTTTCACAATACTAGGTCATTGTACAGGTAATATACCTTCCAGTGTTCCTTTTTAATTTCAAAAATTTATCTAGCTGAAAAGCATTTTTTTTTTATTAAAAGATGTTACTATGTATTCATTAGTTATGTACAAATATATCCTACAAAATTGAAAACATATGATGCAGTACTTTTTTTTAGGTGGTCACACAAGGTATTGCCCTTTAAATTGATTTTTATACTAAGCCTTGTGCAACCAAATGTAAAAGTTTTCAATAGCAAACCAAATTTGAAATACCTCCATTAAACTCTGAGGAATACGCAATTTGGTTGAAGATTGTTTTCTCTGTATGATATTAAAATTTTAACTATAAATTAATTTTTCAAAAATTGTTTCAAATTGTTATTTTGTAGCAGATGATTATAAATGATGGCTCCACACTTTAAATTTTAAAATTTAGTAAAATTATAAATATTTAAAAATTATGTGTGCTGTTGGAAAATTTGACAATCAGATTATGGGTTTATACATCTATCCCTCAGAGGGTTAAGTGATACCAAAGGGTCTATTTCTAGTTCCCTGTGCTTCTTGGTTGGCAATGTGTACCTACATTTGGCAGATTTCAAGAGGGTGATAAATAATTATTACTGTCAACATAGCATTTTTTTGACAGCTGCTTTCTTGTTAGATAACAAACTGTGACATACAAGCATGGCCAGAGCTATTTGTAATTTATATTTATACTAAAAATGATTTACAGCAGCATTATCCCATGAAACGTGGTCAATATCTCTTATGACTTATGACTTATGACTTATGACTTGAGTGGGGTGGCCCGTCAGGGCCAAGCACCGCGACCACTGGTCTATTGTACTAACCCCATCGTTTAACCTTGAAGCAGGCCGATTGCTGAAATGAACTTCAGAATATCCCTGATTGATAAATTATCAACCTCCCAGGCATCGATACAATGGTACCCAAGATACTCAAATCTTTGTGCAGAGTAGTTGTCACATTCGCAGAGAACGTGAAACGAACTTTCCTCAACCTGTTGACAAGCCCTACAGAGAGGGTCATCTTTCACACCCATTATACTCAGATGTCTATTGAGAGCACAGTGACCTGTTAATAAACCAATAGCTGCACGAATCTCTTTCCTGCTAAGGCTAAGTAACTCCTTGGCTCTCCGCCATGGAGCACTCTGATTAAGCTCCCTAGCCTGCCTTTGATCGGCTGCCCTTTGCCAATTTGTAAAATTATAGGCCTGGAACAGCCGTCTAATGGTCTTTCTAACAGAATTATGTGGAAGACCTAGCACGGGCTCAGGCCCTATGAAAGCGGTCTTAGATCCCGCTTTTGCCAAAATATCAGCCGTTTCGTTTCCTTCAATCCCTCTGTGCCCGGGTACCCAAAATAAGGACACTTTATTAAGGCGAGCCAAACTTAAGAGGGACAGGTGACATTCCCATACAATGCTAGAAGAGAAACATTGTTTGGACAGTGCAAGCAATGCTGCCTGACTATCTGAAAAGATCCTAATCTTTTGGTCCCTAACATTCCTGTCAAGACAGTTGTGTGCACAGGCTAGAATAGCGACAATTTCAGCTTGGTACACTGTGGCAAGGTTCCCAAGAGAGAAAGAAATCTTTGTGTTATTAGAGACACAATAGGCCCCAGCGCCTGTTCCTGAGGACGTTTTAGACCCGTCTGTGAACCAGACCTCATTAGCACTCTTAGTGTTAATCTGGCAGCTATCCCATTCCGTACGTGTGGGAATATGTATGGAATAGCTGTCCGCAAAACTGTATCGCTTAAGAATCCAGTCCTTGTTTGCATTAAGGCAAAGATGCCCTTGAACATGAGTTCCAAGGTTTTTAAAAGTAGTAGTTTCATTGGCAGTCTTCCAGTCACCAGTAAGTTTAAGCCTATCAGCACACAAGACTGCCTCCATTTCGACTTTCTTTGGAAGGGGTAACAAATCAAGTAGAATCTCCATGCTTTCAGATGGTGTGGTTCTAATTGCCCCTGTAATGGCTATTGTGGCCATTCTTTGGAGACTGGTAAGTTGCATTCTAACAGTGTTATTAAGAGTTTTACCCCACCAGACAATGGCCCCATACGAGACACTGGGACATACAATCGCGGTGTATATCCAGTACATTACTTTAGGAGATAATCCCCATGTTTTTCCAATAGCCCTTCTACATGCCCAAAAGACCCTTTTTGCCCTATTGATGCAGTGTTGAAGGTGGCTTGAAAAAGTAAGCGTTTTATCAAAGATAACTCCAAGATATTTTACCTCGTCTACAAGAGTAAGGCTTTTTCCGAAGAACTTAAGAGCATTAATGTTATTGATTTTATTAGCTCTCATTCTAGTGAAGGGAACCAGGTGGGTCTTATCAGGATTTACTGTCAACCCAACAGTATTACACCATCCCTCTACCTTTTTTAGGGCACTTCCCATAAGATCACCGACTGTGTTTGGGAACTTCCCTCTTACGACAATGGTGATGTCATCAGCATAGCCGATGCAGTGAATGCCCATGGTGTTAACTTTGCAAAGAAGTTCATCAACAACAAGGCACCAAAGAAGCGGGGAAAGTACACCCCCTTGTGGACAGCCCTTACAGCTATCAACTCTGACCACAGCACCTAGAAAGCTGGATGTAACAATTCTAGTTTTAAGCAGATTTTCCACCCAAGAGCAGACAATCCCATTTGTTCCAACTCTATGTAAGGCTCTTACAATGGCTTCAGTTGGAACTCTGTCAAAAGCCCCTTCTATATCAAGGAACGTAGCCAAGGCCAGTTCCTTTTGGTTGACTGCCCTATCAAGAACCGTAAATAGGTCGTACAGAGCTGTTTCAGTTGACTTACCAGGTTGATAAGCATATTGAAATTTCGATAAGGGTTTTTGTGGTAACACCTCATCACGAATGTATCTGTCAACCATTTTCTCCAGTGTCTTCAGGAGAAAAGAGGAAAGACAGATTGGTCTAAATGCCTTGGCAACAGAGTAGTCTGCTTTACCAGGCTTTGGGATGAAGACTGCCTTGCTCTGTCTCCAGGCCTCTGGTATGTGTCCATAGACAAGGCAGGCCCTGAAAATTTTACACAGGTGAGGAGCTAAGAGGTCGATACCCTGTTGCAGTAGCACAGGGTAAATACCATCCACTCCCGGAGATTTGAAGGGTTTGAAAGTGGAAATAGCCCATCTGATCCTTCGATATGTAACGATATCCTTTACCACTTTCCATTCATCCTTGCTTTTCCTGGGAAGAGAAGGTGGATAGTAGGTTATCTCAGACCGACACACTTTTGATTCAGGGAAGTGTACATGCAATAGCTCTTTAAGTGTATCTTCCCCATCTTTGGTGAGTTCTCCGTCCGATTTACGGATGGAACCCAATTGACTATAATCGTCTTTAGTCAGTATCTTGGTTAGCTTTGCGGCACAGGAGATACCTTCCATTTGGCTACAGTAATCCTTCCAGGAGTCCTGTTTTGCCTTTCTGACAGCCTTATTGAACGCTGTAAGTCTCATCTTATAGACAGACCAGTCACCAGTCTTTTTGGCTTTATTAAAGAGTTTCCTACACTCTTTTCTTAGATCACCGAGATCTTTACTCCACCAGGGCACTCTTCTTGGCAACCCTGAAGAAGCTACCCTAGAATTGGAATTAAATGACTGCACAATAGCACTCTGCACATTGTCAACAGTCATATCTATATCGGCAAGAGAGGGAAAGTTAAAGACATTACCTCCAAGAAGCAACCCCAGCTCCTCCCGGTAGGAATCCCAGTCAACCTTTCTGGGATTCCTGTTGCCCGTAGGCGGTGTTAACAGCGGGCCTGAAAGGTTAAAAAGAATTAGTCTATGGTCTGAGAGATAGTCTCTCTCGGATACATGCCAATTCGAAATGCAGTTCACTGCTTTGGCATTACAGAACGTAACATCTATGACCTCACTTCTTTGAGAAGTGATAAAGGTTGGACTATTTCCCCTATTGAGAATTGAGAGCCCATTGCTTAGAATATATAAAAGCAGTTCCTCACCTCTATTGTTGCAGTCTTTACTGCCCCAAATAATGTGATGTGCGTTAGCATCACAGCTGACAATGACTTTCCAGCCAGACTGAACACAATTGTCAACAAAGCGTCTGGCAGGAGCCGATAGAGGCACAGTTTCCTCGTATGGGAGATAACAGGACATTAAACATGTTATTTCACCTTTGCTATCTGTTAACTTGATGGCAACATTGTCCCCATCTAAAAAGTTAACCATAAACATAGCATTAAGAGACCTACTAGTAACAATGCATGCTCTGGGTCTCTCGCAAGTGCGGTCGTAAAAAAGATTACCAGTGCCTCCAAGGCCAAGAATTTTTCCATGGTGCACCCAGGGCTCTTGAATAAGAGCGATATCAATTTTACCCTCAATCAAATCCTTGCTAATAAGAGCAGTAGAGGATTTGCTGTGATGTAGGTTGATCTGTGCTACCCTAACAGGGTTAGCACTACCTAGGTCATTTGAAACATTGGTTGTAGTAAGGGCCATTAAATAAACAGTCAAACAGCAACCAGTCCCTCTAGAAACTTAAGTTTCCTTTACTCCGCCAGTGAATTCATCGGTTTCCCTCAGAAGCTCACTGCCTGAAATAACTGTAACATCCGAGCCGATCTGAATTCAGCAAAGACATGGCGAATGAAAAGGGACTGGGAACCTAATAAACATAATTAGTTAATTCGACAAAAAAATTGCAGTGATTTTATAAGACTTCTTAGTTCTTAATATGCAAAAAAATTAATAATTCAATTTAAATCATTTGTATTAAGAAAAGATAAATAAAATTCTTTCAATACATTGTAAATGCAGATAAAATTTATTTGAAAGCAAAGTACGAAAATTAGCATGCACGTGCATAGTTATTAACCTCTTAAGACCCGAGCAAAAAATCCTACACGTTAATCTAAACATACTTTTCATACAAATACGTATATGCTAAAAAGTATGTTTTGAAAAGAAATTTTTAAAAAAATTATGTTTAATAGTTACCGAGAGACACGCCTTAAGCTCTAAAAATACACATTTTTTTGTGCTATAAATGCAAAACAAAAGGCTGTATCACTTATTTGTAGTTAACAGTTTATTTTAGCATTGTTTTTAATGCAAAACGCCTTTAAAGTTAACTACAAAAATAACTTTTTTAAAAGTTAGAAAAAAATTTAAAATAATTTTTTTAAGAACTCTAATATCGTATTGACCCTTGTTCAACTTCATTTTTTTATAGAAATAAATGACTGATACCCGTAATCAAAGGTTGAAAACTTATATTTGAATCTTCTTCTATCAACCAGGTCAATTTTGGAACTAATTAACTTGTTAATTGTTTGTGGGGAGGTTTTAAAAAATGTCCCCGACTGGGGACGCCAGGTCGCAAGAGGTTAAATGAAAAAAACTTTTTGCTCTCTTCGTTAATATCGTGTAACATAATATTTCTTTATTTAAAATGAACTTGCAAAAAGAATGCTTTGAAATTTCTTTCATGTAATTCTATAATTCTAAAAATGCTACTTATTATGCAATTATTATAAAGTATATACATCACAAAACTTGTCTATTAAAAAGCTTGTTTAAAAATACATTTAAAATTTAAAGATTATTACCTGCATATTTTTGTTGTAAAGCTCCAAAAAATATGTTTCTAAATACTTTGTTACAAAACATGGTAACTTGATTGATGTATTTTGTCTATAAGAAAGTATGTTGTACTGGTTAAAAATCAATTATATTAACTTGTATAACTAATTAATTTCAACTTTACACTAGTAAGCAACATAAGAAACCTAGTGTGAAACTTTACTACAGCCTTCAAAAGAGTAGCCCCTCCTCGGTTACAAAAGGTATTTATTCATTCATTCAGCAATCCACGATTATTATTCATATTTTTTAATAATACTAATTCGATTAAAAAACCATTTTAACATATTTATCTATATATAACAATGAAATAAATTTTTTATCTTCAAATGCCTTTTCTCAAAACTGCATCTTTCAAATTTTCTCAGTTATAACTCCATTGCAAATCATCCGATCAATGAGCTTTTTTCCTGCTTATTTTGTGTATGTCTCTCTATGCATTGACCTACAGCTTTTTTATTGTATTTTTGAGTTTTTTTTTATTGTATAAAAAATGCAATTTTTGCATGCCAAAAATCATCAAATTGTTTAGCAAAATTTTAAAATCTTATTAAAAAAAATTGTCATTTTCTAAAATTTCATTTTTTCACAATACTAGGTCATTGTACAGGTAATATACCTTCCAGTGTTCCTTTTTAATTTCAAAAATTTATCTAGCTGAAAAGCATTTTTTTTTTATTAAAAGATGTTACTATGTATTCATTAGTTATGTACAAATATATCCTACAAAATTGAAAACATATGATGCAGTACTTTTTTTTAGGTGGTCACACAAGGTATTGCCCTTTAAATTGATTTTTATACTAAGCCTTGTGCAACCAAATGTAAAAGTTTTCAATAGCAAACCAAATTTGAAATACCTCCATTAAACTCTGAGGAATACGCAATTTGGTTGAAGATTGTTTTCTCTGTATGATATTAAAATTTTAACTATAAATTAATTTTTCAAAAATTGTTTCAAATTGTTATTTTGTAGCAGATGATTATAAATGATGGCTCCACACTTTAAATTTTAAAATTTAGTAAAATTATAAATATTTAAAAATTATGTGTGCTGTTGGAAAATTTGACAATCAGATTATGGGTTTATACATCTATCCCTCAGAGGGTTAAGTGATACCAAAGGGTCTATTTCTAGTTCCCTGTGCTTCTTGGTTGGCAATGTGTACCTACATTTGGCAGATTTCAAGAGGGTGATAAATAATTATTACTGTCAACATAGCATTTTTTTGCCAGCTGCTTTCTTGTTAGATAACAAACTGCGACATACAAGCATGGCCAGAGCTATTTGTAATTTATATTTATACTAAAAATGATTTACAGCAGCATTATCCCATGAAACGTGGTCAATATCTCAGCATGGTAGAATCACCTGCTTAATGACTAAAGCGATTCGTTACTTCTACTCTGTTCTCTCTCATCAGACAAAATATACATCATCGAATTCCATGTGTCGCTCCAATCCTTAATGTTAATTTATGTCCTCAACTGATTTCAAAATTTCCGAGTAGGCTTATATAAGGTCTCCTGAAAGAAACCCAGTAATCCGAAAACTTTTTAAATATAAAAATATTTCAATATATGTTTTTTAAACATCAAAACTTAAATTAAAGGGCCATATTTTGTGCTGGTATAAAAAAAGCATGAAACATTGCCTTTTATCCAAGTTTTAAATAGTATAGGTCCACAATATTTCCTACCCTCTAGAACAGCCTCTGCTGTTGGGCACTGAGGTTTTCAAGAGAAACCAATATTGCCTGGAGGCCCCAACCAACTGCCTATAAGCTGTCAATGAGCCACAAGGTACTGTCAACTGATGGTTACTGATGTTTTAAGAGAAAATAATAATAATGCTTGAAGCCATTTGTAAGCAAAGCGAGGATCGAGTGAAATGGGCAAAATAAAGGTATGTTTATTTGTAAAATGTAGGATTCGACAATAAGTCAAACTAGTGTTCTGTATTGACAACTAATTCAGTGGAGCAAGGGTTAATGAATCAGCACAGTATTTTAGACTTCCGACAGCAAAAAACAAAATTTTTGCTTGTAACTTCTTCAAAAAATTGGCAACATACTAAAATCATATGTTGTTGCAATTCTTAAACACTATGCCGATACATAAACCCTAGTTCCACTAAATTAGTAGTCAATAAAAAAGCTTTACTAGGGACCTGCTTAATAAAGTAGTACAAAACAAAGTAAAATCACATATTTTCCTGTTCATACTTCAATGCTACAGTAATACATAAATTTTACAAGTTTCAGTTCAATCCTGTACTGTAGTACTATGTCCTACTTAATAAGTTAGCACAGCAGAATGTGCTAGTATAAATCTTAGATTAGGTATTAGAGGTAGATCCACCAAGTCCATTGAAATTCTGTTCTTATATAAATTATTGCTGAAAACAGAATAATATTTTTTTACGTAAAGATCCTTTACTGTTTACCCCTAGTAACTGAAGAGAATTACGTACGAAAAAACTAACAGAAAGTGTGCAATAAATAAAAAATAATTACCTTGACAAAATAAATACAATTACAATATACATTTTTTTGCTAAGCTCGTATTTTCAAATATCACTTAGTTTAAAAAAGCATTTTCTTCTAGAACAAGTCAAAACGACACTGTTACAAGCATCTGGTTTGACGTTTCAAGACCTTGTAATGCATAAAACAATTTGCCGAAACTTTTTGTCGCCAAAATAAGATATGCATACCGTTAACTATTAGTTTGAAAAACCAAATTGCCGATGAATTAAAAAAAAAAAATTACGAAATAAGTTAATAGGAAAGTCATCCAACCGTTTTGGTTAAGAATAACTACAATTTGAGTAATTAATCGTTTCAGAATCAAGGTTGTGTTGTTGCGTAGGCTCTATTTTGCGTTAGTAACAAACAATATGAAATAAAGTTCGTAAAAGAATTAAACCTGCACTATAATTTAACATTATTCTTATCAACAGAAGACGATTGATCCTATTTTAACACATATTTTTGATCAAGATAAGAATGCAAGTTCCAAACAGTTTCGGCAAAAATATAAGGAAGAATATTCACTTTTGTTACCTATAACAGTTTTCCCCATACTTATTTCGATATATTTAATTACTTATAAGAGAATATTTTTAATTATAAAAACCACATGGAATTATTAATTATATAAATTAGATTATAATTACTTTTGAGTTAACTTACGGATTTGGTAGGTAGGTAGGTTAATCATTTTCGGCTGTCTATTTTTAGTCTTCCACGATAAGTTTAAACACAGTCAATCACGCTTTGTAATTCAAATCTCCAGTCAAGTGACGAGTTAGGCACCAGAGCGAGCACTCAACGGAACTTCGAGTGACACCAGGGTTCTAAATTACGAGGCGTGTATTGTATAGGCGTATTTACATGAGCCATCGAATCCATGGAATGAAGAGTAAACTCCGCAATTTTTCCCTCTTGGGGATTTTTCGCCCAGGCAGAACCGGAATTGCAGGTTTCATTAGGGGGTTTCGCAAACCCTCCAATCAAGGAGGGTTTGCGTTTCATTACATGGATTCGGCCACTTGTATTAGCTTCTTCTCTGTGGATTAAAGTAAGATAAGTTATTTTAGTTGGTATTTTTAAAAATTACAACTTCTTGCTGTGCTGTTGGTTGTGTTAATCATTTATCAAGCAAAACTTGCATTGAAAGAAGTTGGAATTTAAACAAATTAACAACTAAAATATTCTCTTCGAAAACTTACTCCCGAATATCAAAACAACAGTAATTCGAGAGACATGAAAAACAAAACCGCAGAGCTATTGCCAGATCCTCCGTGAAACAACCCCATTTTTTTAATAAAAATTATTTAATTAAATATTTTAATTTAATGGGGTTGTTTCACGGAGGATCTGGCAATAGCTCTGCGGTTTTGTTTCAGCCGTGTCTCGCTCAATGTTAAGAAAACGCGGCCGTTTCCAAAAGCTGGGCGGTAAACTATTTGGCTTCTTTTCTAATTTGGCGTTTTTACTTGGCTCTAATTCTTCCAGCGATTTCATCGATTTATAAATGTTACTAGATAGATCAAAATACTTAGGAAAATGAGGCCACTGCCAGTCTATGTTAGCGACTGCTATTTTTTCTATTTATTTTATTTGGAGGAAGGTGTGGTAAACGAATGTAAACAATATGAAATTTAAGTATTATTTTTAGGAGTAAAAATGCATTTGGTATACAATTTTATATTCTCCTTCGATCGATTTTCGATATTTTTTTGTAATTTTAGAATTATTCTAAAATTACAAAAAAATATCGTAAAAATATTAGCTGAATTTTGGAATCTTTTTAGTGACTTTAAAAACACGTGAAACGCTTTGCTAGTATTTTTATGGTATGTTTTTGTAATTTTAGAATTAAATGGTATTTTTTTCGTAGTTTTTCTCCTAAAACTGGTGGCAACACTGTTGAAAGGCATCAAAATACAGCCGTGTCTCGCTCCAATGGCGAAGCATCTGAAAAAGCGCGGCCGTTTTTTGCGATCCAAGGCATGCGCAGTAAAGAAAAATGACGTCATTTGGCGGTTTTTATAAACTTGACCGCCAAATTCAAATTTTTTTAAATTTAAATTTAATTTTCGAACTAAATATAACTGGAAGTAGCGATCTAGTGTCAACACACATATACTTCTGCAATCAATACTGTACTGATGAAGAGGATTAGTGAGCATGCGAAGAAATCAATCGTCGAATATATTAATTTTCGTTTCTATATTTATTATCGTTTGCTAATAAAAATCAAATAAGGAGTTTTCATTTTACACTTCCACTAAACGAAAGACTTGGGAATAGCATTCATCATGTACGGAAGGGAAGTTAAATATTTTTATTGCTATATCTTTTACGATTAAATAATTAATTATGAACTTTTCGAATATTTGTGTTCTTTTTTAAAAGTTTCTTTCTATCAGACAAAATTTTTTGGAAATGATTAAATTTCAAAACTTTTTTTCGTAAAAATCTTTTATTTCCTTTAATAGAACAATAGATGATACCCAACGTTCAAATTTTCTTATGTTTAAATCTCTTATAGACTATAGCTCGAAAGTTATTATTTTAATTAATTGGATTATTTTTAATTTCTCTAGTAAATCTAATTTGTGTTTTATCATAGTAACAGAAAAATAAAAAATTTGCAATTCTTGTGTTCTGTGTCGGCGGACTTCACGGACAAATAAAACGTTATTTAAGAAATTATTATTTATGAAGAATGATTTTTTTTAACGATATTGTAAATCAATGTTATTTAAAATTATTCATTTTATTTTTCAATTGAAACCAAATGTTTCCCTTTTTCCAAACCGTCAATAACAAAATGAATAAATACTAATATAACATAAATGCATTTTCGAAGGAGAATATAAAATTGTATACCAAATGCATTTTTACTCCTAAAAATAATACTTAAATTTCATATTGTTTACATTCGTTTACCACACCTTCCTCCAAATAAAATAAATAGAAAAAAATAGCAGTCGCTAACATAGACTGGCAGTGGCCTCATTTTCCTAAGTATTTTGGTCTATCTAGTAACATTTATAGATCAATGAAATCGCTGGAAGAATTGAAGCCAAGTAAAAGCGCCAAATTAGAAAAGAAGCCAAATAGTTTACAGCCCAGCTTTTGGAAACGGCCGCGTTTTCTTAACATTGAGCGAGACACGGCTGAAACAAAACCGCAGAGCTATTGCCAGATCTTTCGTGAAACAACCCCATTAAATTAAAATATTTAATTAAATAATTTTTATTTAAAAAATGGGGTTGTTTCACGGAGGATCTGGCAATAGCTCTGCGGTTTTGTTTTTCATGTCTCTCGAATTACTGTTGTTTTGATATTCGGGAGTAAGTTTTCGAAGAGAATATTTTAGTTGTTAATTTTTTAAAATTCCAACTTCTTTCAATGCAAGTTTTCCTTGATAAATGATTAACACAACCAATAACACAGCAAGAAGTTGTAATTTAAAAAAATAACAACTAAAATAACTTATTCTTAGAAAACTCAATTTCGAATATCAATAAAAGTAATTTGAGAGACATGAAAACAAAACTGCAGAGCTATTGCCAGATCCTCCGTGAAACAACCCCATTAAAGTTACTTTAAAATAATTTGTAATTAAATTAAAATAATATTTAATTAAATAATTTTTAATTAAAAAATTGTTAATCAAAATCGTTTTTTTTATTAAAATGATTTTTAAATAAATAATTTTTAACTTCACCGAAGCTAATTCAAATTTTTAAATGAATTTACGACGCAATCGACGAAGTGAAATAATTATACAAATTATTTGCATTTATGTTGTTATATAAAAATCGCAACTATTTCATATAAAGCTTGTTTTAAATATTTAAAAACAATTAAAATTTAATGAAAACAGAACTAAACAGCTATTCCTGGATTTATATTTAGCATTCAGACGAAAACAGTAAAAAAAGAAGAAAAAAGCGCCGAAGTTAACTGCAAACCTACTATCTTATCTTCAGATACTTTAGTTTTGTGGTTTAAACAATGAAAAATAAATATTAAAAAAAACTTTGACATAAACACCTTAGCATGTAAACATCTAAATATACCTTTAAATTTTTAATTTTTATGTAACTCAAGCTCTTAATTTATATAACTTATATATAACTTTTGTTCAATTTGTTTTTATATAACTTAAGCTTAATTTTTATATAGCTCATCAAAATATTGCTAATTATTATGAAATGAAGGTCTTATAGAAAAGTATTGCTAGCTAAATATACGAGTCAACATTTTTTGGAAATGATTAAATTTCAAAACTTTTTTTTCGTAAAAATCTTTTATTTCCTTTCATAGAACAAAAGATGATGCACAACGTTTAAATCTCTTATAGACTGCTCGAAAATTATTATTTTAATTAATTGTATTATTTTTAATTTCTCTAGTAAATCTAATTTGTGTTATTATCATAGTAACAGAAAAGTGAAAAATGGGCAATTCTTGTGTCCTGTGTCGGCGGACTTCACGGACAAATAAAAAGTTATTTAAAAAATTATTAATATTTATGAAGAATGATTTTCTTTTTTACTATATTGTAAATAAAATTTTATTTAAAATTATTCATTTTATTTTTCAATTAAAACCAAATGTGTCCCTTTCTCCAAACGCCGTCAATAACAACATGAATAAATACTAATAATATAAATGCATTTTCGAAGGAGAATATAAAATTGTCGGTTTTATAGAAAAGTATTGCTAGCTAAATATACCAGTCACAATTAATACATTACTCAAGTATAGTTGTCAAGAAATGTCAGATGTCCCGCGCATCTACGCCATCGTCATCAACCCCCGGTTCCCATGTAAACGCCTTATTTTACGAAGGGGGGGGGGGGTTGATTGCGGGGTTTGGGTTAGAAATCCTGCTCGATTACTTTTTCCCCTAATGGATGGTTTGGCATTCCATGGATTCGATGGCTCATGTAAACGCGCCTTATGTGTAGAGTCAATATAAGTATAAGATGCATGTTCAGAAATACTCCGGATGATGTATGGTATAAGCACGTCTCAAGCGGAGCAATAAACCAGCTATACAAACCCAACCAACCAGAGTTGTTCAGTCTGTAAATAAATACTGCATTTGACGAAGGTTTGGGAGGTCTTTGTGACCAAGCACACAAGCCTGAAAATATATGTCTACCAACCAACTAATCTAAATACTGCACGGGGTTATTTCACGCCGTGATTTATTTTCCGTTTTTTTCCGTCGTTTTATTTTCATTTTTTTTTGTCGGGAATTACTTTTGTTTGGGTGTTCGAAAATCAGTTTTAATACAAATACAAAAATTGTCGACCAACAACAGGCCAGAGGCCCAGCAAGGTTGGTCCAAAATAAATCTAATACTTTACCAGTTTCCAATGACTATCAAGATTCATCTTAAAATCTTCTACTCTCTTCGAATACACAACATAATCTGGTAAAGCATTCCACTCATTGACAACTCTATTGTAAAAATATTGTTTTCTTACCTCCCTTCTAAAGCATGATTTATTCAATTTCTGATCATGTCCTCGGTCCGGCTATTTAAATTAAAACCTAAGCCCTCCATGTCTCCCTGTTTTACGAATTTGAATAACTGAATTAAATCACCCTTAACTATTCTATTTTCCAGGGAATACATGTTTAAAGATCTTTATCTGTTATCATAATCAATACCAGGAAGACCCTTAATCATTTTTGTAGCCCTATGCTGAACTTTTTCAAACAACTCTATATCTTTTCTGAGGAAGGGAGACCAAAACTAAACAGCATATTCCAAATGTATCCTTACCAATCCCCTATACAATGGCAAAATAATCTCCTTAGATTTAGAAGTGATACCTTTTCTAATATATCCCAACATTCAATTGGCTTTCTTACTTGCTTCAACACACTGTTTACTCATTTTGAAATCATTGCTCACCAAAACTCCTAAATCTCTAACAAACTCATTATCTTGGATACTTTCTCCCTGTAAAACATAAGAATGTTTAACATTGTTCTTACCCAAATGCAAGGTTTGGCAATTGTTAACACTGAACGACATGCCCCACCTTGAAGCCCATTCAGTAATTTTCGTAACATCATTTTGTAACTGCTCGATTTGCTCAACAGAATTTACTGTACTCGTCACTTTTATGGCATCTGCAAAAAATGTTAACTTGCTATTCAACCCCCAGCTGATATCACCAATAAACATAATAAATAAAATTGGCCCTAGTACAGAGGCATGAGGCACTCCACTTACTCTACTTCATTCCAATCAGAGTACTCACCAATAATGTGAACCCTTTGTTTTCTATTGGTCAACCAATTTTTAATCCAACCGACCACGGCAGTCCCTAACCCAAATCTTTTCAACTTAAATAACAAAGCTTCATGATAAACTTTATCAAAAGCCTTTTGGAAATCGATGTAAATAACATCAACCATATTGCCTTTATCAATCTCTTCTGTAACAATGTCATAAAATTTTAAAAGGTCAGTTGTAGACCTACCTTTTCTAAAGCCATATTGATTATTTGAAAGCAAATTTTTAATTTCCAAAAAAGTGATTATACGCATTTTCAAAAGTGTTTCAAAAACTTTACCTGAAACAGATGTAAGACTAACTGGTCTGTAATTACTCGGATCAGATTTAGGCCCTTTCTTGTACAATGGAGTAACATTTTCCAATTTCCAGTCTGCTGGCACCTGCCCAGAAATAAATGATGACTTAAAAATAGTTAGAACTGCATCCCCCAACTCTTCTGCACATTCAGCTAAAATTTTAGGATAAATATCATCAGGCCCAGGTGCTTTGTTAGGTTTCATAGTTTGTAATAGACGAATAACCTCCTCTTTAGAAAAACCACACTCAATACATTCCTGTCCTTCAGTTATGTCACCTAAAACATGCACATTTTTAAAATCAGTATCAAAAACACTAATAAGAAAGTTATTCAAAAGATTTGCCATTTTCATGTCGTCCTGGATTAACTGTCCTTGACTATCTTTATGATCCAATGGAGTTACCCTGTTTTACATTACCTCTAGCATAACCCAAATCCTTAGAGTTATCCTTAATACCCCTAGCTAGATTCTCCTCTAATGCAGGTTTGTGTTTTCTACTAGATTCTTAAACTCTCTCCAAGCAACTCTGTAAGCTTCCTGATCAACCTCTCTACCAGTTTGTTTAGCATTTTTGTAAGCCTTCTGCTTTAACCTAAGGGACTTTTTAATATCCTTGGAAAAGCACATAAGATACAATTTCCTTCGTGAACTTTTACGCTTGAATTTAACATGTTTTTCCACCACATCATTTAATTTTTTCTTGAACTCATCCCATAGCTCAAGAGTATGGGTACCTACCAGCCCTTTATCAAAAGCTAAAACTACATCATGTCTCAATCAAGTTGTCAAAATTAACATCTCTGAAACATGGGACGACTCTTACACTATTAATCTATATAACCTGAAAAATAATATCAAATGTAATACTATTATGATCACTCTCCCCTAAGTGATCACTGACAATAAGGTCATGAACTCTATTTTCACAGCTACTTAAAACTAAATCCATAATAGCATTATCTCTAGTACACTCTCTAACTAACTGATACAAAAAGCAATCATCTAAAACTTCCAGAAAATCTAAACCCTGTCCCTTTGCAATCACATTGTCCCAGTTAATGTTTGGAAAATTGAAATCCCCCATAATAACAACTTCATTTTTGTGACAAATCTCTCTTATGAGGTTCTACAGCATGGTATCATGCTCCACATTACAGTTGGGTGGTCTATACACACCTATAACCAGATGGTTACCATTCACATTAGTCAACTTAACCCATTCAGTGTCAACACCTTGAGTATCACACTTGAAGTTTAACTCTATGCAGTTCAAGCCGCTTCTAACATACAACAACACCCCACCCCCTTTTTTGTTGAGTCTATCACGCCGGAAAAGATTGAAACCTTTAACGGTGAAAAAATCAGGTACAGCTGGGGAAAAAAAAAAACGATCCACCCTTCGTTTTTCGGCTACTATTGGTCAAGGAATTTTGTGAAAGGTGTCATTTTTCAGGAAATAGGTTAAGGAATTGAGAACTGGCAACCAAAATTGTATAAGGGGTCGTCTACATATTAAAATGAGTACCAACTTTGAAAATTCCAATGGCAACACCCAATTTGTTTTACATAAAAATGTTCAGCACCTTCAAAATACCCTAGGTATAAAAAAGAATTATTTGTTTTGCATTATTTGCCGATATATTAAAGCATTAATTTTGAACGCGATTAGGGGGAAATCTCCAAATTGAAAAAGGTAAGATTTAGGTTGTGTCTTTACAAAACGACAACCTAACATATTCTCGCCAAAAGGATGCTATAATTGAACCTTCTTCACTAATACGGTGATTTATTTTGGATGCGTTTTTTAAACAATTTTTGGATTTTAAAATTCAGAAATAAAATAAAGGCTAGAAGATGAAATTTTAATTTTAAATTAAATCACACATATAACGATTATTTAAAAAGCACATATTTTCGAATATACTAATTTATTTACAAAGCAAATATTTACATGAATATGATTATTTACATGATATTTAAGTTCGGTTCAGCTCGATATTTAGTTGGTTGGTAGACATATGGCTAATTCCATATAACTGTAGTGTAAGTCACGATTTAAGAGGAGATTAAAAGCTTTTTAAATTTAAAAAATAAACCAAATTAAATAACATACATTACATTATTTAATTATAATAAGTGTATATCAACTATATTCCACAATTTTTTTCTCATTTAATGTTAACAGTTGTAGTGATAATCACTATTTACAAACGTAACTTACACTACAGACAGGATAATTTTGCATGGAATTACCCATAGATATTCAGGTTTGTGTGCTTGGTCAGAGACCCGCTTATAAACCTTCCGCGATATTTAAGAAAAGCAAAAATAAAAAAAAATACCTAAAATGATTTGACAATGATTGTTAACAAAAGCAGCGGGCACTAATAATTTTAAATAATCAATGTCGTAACAATGAAATATACTGAAAACCGAATTCCAATAATATTTTTAGAGTATTTAATTTTTAATCTTAAACACACTTTTTGAAATTGTATTGGAAATAACATACATTTAAACACATAGTAATCGATATAATTTAATGTTAATTATACAAAAAAATCACATTGTATGCACTAGAAACAAGAAAAGATTTTTAGACATTTGACAGGCATCAATAATTTGAATAAACATTTCCCAATAAACGCTTTTCAACCACCAAACGATAATGCAAGTTAGGATCAAATTTGCCAAGTAATTTTGTACACGGTCCCTAAAATTCGTTTTTTTCAGTTTTTTTACAATAACTCGGCAAATAATTGTTGTTGAATTAAAAAATTCGGGAATCTGGTTCTACTTGATCTACTTTATCGATTTATGTAAAAAAATATTGGGGTTGCTATTCATATTTTATTTTTTAAAATTTAAATAAAAAAATAATAAAAATAAAAAATTGATGAAAAAACTTATGTGATTTGTTTTTGGAAGATTAAGAAGTATATAATGAAAAAAAAATCTTTGTTTAATTCATTTTATTTGTGGAGGTATGAATAAAAGTTTGTGAAACTTTTTTAACATTATGGGCGTTCAAGTTTGAATGCTTATATCTCAACAAATAATGCAAAGTAATTAATTTTCTTTTGGATATTGGGTATTTTGAAGATAATAAATATTTTTATTTGAAAAAAATTGGGTGTTGCTATTGGAATTTTCAAAGTTGGTACTCATTTTAATATGTAGACGACCCCTTATACAATTTTGGTTGCCAGTTCTCAATTCCTTACGCTATTTCCTGAAAAATGACACCTTTCACAAAATTCCTTGACCAATAGCAGCCGAAAAACAAAGGGTGGATCGTTTTTTTCCCCCAGCTGTACATCATCAGTATTTGCCCAGCTTTCTGTGATACCAATAATGTCGAGATCCTCCATTGCAATGATTCCCCTCAACTCATCCATCTTGTTTCTAATACTTCTAGCATTGCAATAGAAAACCTTCAATGTATTTTCCCCACATTTACTCGAACCGTTGCACCTCTGTGAGTATTACCTCTTACCGAATCCCCCACTGTGGCCTTCACCCTGGCCACTCCTCCGCCAAACAAACCTAGTTTTTTGAAGCAAGACTAGTAAGATTTTGTAAGATTATTTTACTTATTACATTTTTAAAATATCAACTTCTTGCCGTGGTTGTTTAAATCATTTGTTAAGGAAAGCTTGCATAGAAAGAAAAATTTCTTTCATCTATGACGGTCATTTTGAGAGTGAAACCGAAACCAAACAACCAATGAAATCACATGACACTGAACAATGAAAATAAAAGCTTTACATCGTCTGAAACATTCCTGTTGCAAACCATTCGAAAGTGAAGTTTATTATAGTTTGTGTTGATTTCAGATGCCATTCCAAGGACAACTTTTAACTCACTCTATTTGTATTATAAACTTTGTAATAAATTTTTTTGAATAGGGTAGGGTGTAATTAAGACCAGACGAACTGCATTTCACAGTACAGCTTTGTTTGTTTTTAACTATCTATAGATATAAACGTTGTGCAAATAGTCTCAGTTTAATTTTTTTTATAGTTTTTTTCAAACAAAATCAAAGTAAATAATATATATATTATGAAAATTTAATGGTTTTGTCATCTGACTGACAATATGAATTGAGTGATAAGCTACTTAAAATAACTCAATAGACATAGAGGAGCAGATCCAGTAGTTAACAATTAGTAGTTAAAATATGTCCAATGATTGTGTTTAAATGAATAAATTAATAATAAATTTATAAAGTGGCATTAACATAGATATGAAAGCAATTACCATCCTTAAACATGTAGATGGACGTTTTTAAAAAAAGTTCGTCCATTTGAAAAATTGTATATACAAGAAAATGTTCGATATAACATTTTATTAAGTTACTTTTAGAATTTTAGTAGAATTTGAGAGTATTTATATTGAGAAACAATGCAGCACTAATAAAATAAATAGTGTACTTTGGCTTAAATATTTTGCTAAATACTTTAAGAAAGTTATTCATACACTTGCTAAGTGTTAGATTATGGTGGAGATATAAAAAGTTATTTATCAAATGAACTTATTTTTAATTCTAAAATTATACTTTATTTCCTGGGGCTTCATAACGGTAAACTATTGAGTAAAAAATTATTAAAACATTATGGAAGGCCAAACAATTTTCCAGTTTGTGTGTTTGATTACCGGCACGCTTATAAAGCGAAGGCGGGAATCGAGCTCGCACCCGGTACAGTGCGCAGACTATTAGCGTAATGGGCTACAATCAAACCCCATAGGCCACCCGAGCCCCAAATGCACTGTTAGGTGGTGAATACAATTAGAAGCAAAAGTGGCAACAATTAGGAAACAATCGCAAAATCGGGGTGGCCACTTTAGGTATATTTTAAGGGTTTCGAAAAACACCTTAAAAAATCATTTTTATTCGAAAAAGAAAAAAGAGAATTTTGTCAGCCTAAGAGTTCTTAGAATACAAATAAATCGAAAAAAATGGTAAATAGTGATTTTTTTTACTAGTTAAAGCGATTTTAACACTAAAATCGTAATTTAAGTGGCCAAAAAGGACACTTCTCTTATCGACAGAGGAAAAGATACAAATAAACGAAGCTGCAAAATTGTGCATATAGTGACAAGCAAATTACACAATTGTAATTGGGTTATTCCTCAGAAAACGTACACTTTGAGGCGAAAAATCTCGAAAAAAAAACATTGAAAGTTTTTGAAACATATTACATTGAAATTATAACATCGGCCATCGGGCCAGACCATACAATTACATTTCTCAATAAAATTTCACGTTAATTTTTTTTCTTTCGGCGGACATGATGAATCATAAGTTTTCGAATACTTAGAACGTATTTATGATTAAGATAGAAAGATATAATATGAGCGTATATTTGTATGAAACTCAAAATAAACTAATACTCGAACATTTTATTTTTATTGATGGGTCAATAGCGAAATAACGAATCATTTGACCTTTAAAACTAAAAAAAATTATGTCTTAAGAAAAATGTAAAAACATTTTTACAAATAGGTTTTGCCATTAGCATTTCCTCTGACACAAAGGTAGAGATCGTTAAGTTCAATTTAAGGATATTTTAAAATTTATACCTCTCCATAGACGTGACCAACATCAGCCACGGATGTGACATTATTTTCCAAAGATACGACTAACTGATTCCGGAATGTAAAAGGTTTTAATAAATAATGCACATATTTTTTTTGGACACAAATAATTGTGATAACAGTGTATGTACCTTGAAAAAATATCATTACAATTTCTAAATGTATAATTGCTTAAAATATAATAGAAGATGGTAACTCATGATAATTCAATGGGTAACTTTTCCAACATCACAGATGTTGACTTTATAACAATAAATTAATAACAATTCAAAAAGTTTCAAATTTTGTTATTTTGCTTAAAAATACTATAACACTAATGACGACAACACTACTGACGATCACGCACATCAATTCTATTGAGGAAATTCATAATCATTATTTATGATGCGAATTCCTTTTGTTACTTTCGTCATGGCTGTTCTGTTAACTTTTTTGATTTTCCCATCTTAAAAAATATCTGCAGAAAAAAAATTAGAATATGTTTCTTTGTAATCACAAGCTGGTTACTGACAGCTGAATACACATTTTTAAACATACAAATAGAAAGAAGTTATTAACAGTCAATTTAAGCAAAATAGTTTAGAATGCAATGTATAATTAGCTAAATTTTCTAAATTTTTCTTTAATTTTCCGTGTTTTGATAATTTATCCATAATCAAGGGTAGTCAATTTTAATCAACCCTCTGTAAATTAAATAAATCTTATTCCGGTGTTATTACTTTTACTTCTAAGTAGTTACTCTAGCCTAAACATATACGTATATTTAGTACTACAAACGTAGTATAGTCCATAAACAGTCAAATAAGACATCATAATAACATCCATGAACAACTGATCATGTCTGTAGACATACAGAGTCCACGGATGTGAATTGTGATGTCCACAGACGTAACAAATTATATGTTTCATCCTTGTAAAACATGGTATGTTTATATTTGAAACATGAGTTTAAAAAATTGAGCTCTCTGTATCTAATGCTACACATAATTAAATAAATACACTTGATTAGCTTTCCTAAGTTCTTTCTTAGCCACAGATGTGATGCACTGAACTTGATGCTTTACTAAATTTGAAGTTAAATGAACAACAAAAGGACTTAACAGCTAAAAACAAATGGATTTTTTTATTTTGTTATACAAGATGGCTACTAATGAAACTAAAATGACATAGACCCTGCGTTGTACTGTCACTCCACCTATTGAATTCAATATAAGTTTTTGCTTATATTTACAGAAGTCACTTCAGTATTGGGGACAAGCATTAAATATTCAGTAAAATAAATACAAATTTAAAGATAAAAATTGCAGAGTCAAAAGCGTCTCGCCCCCCAAAGATTTTTTTAAATGGTCATTCGGCAAATTTTATATTTTTTTTTATTTTTATTTTAATACCGAACGGTGAAATTTTTTAGTGAAATATGTACATAAATTGAAATCCGAACACAACGCAAATGCCAACTTACATAACTCGTGACAATCCATAAAGTCATTCGGCAAATTTTTAAAATTTGTTGTATTTTTATTATCAAATATGAATTATTCAATTAGATTAAGATTTCTAAAATTTTAAATTGCTATTATATTTTCTTTAATTTTTGTTATTTATCATGTAGTCACATACTCACATGTTTGGGACATTTTGGTTTCCGAAGTTGAAGTGTGCAGATGTAGAGAAAGTGTAAAGTCAATCCTTAATCAACCGACTAATTACGAAAGTACCAAAATCCTGACGGGACGCAAATGCAATTCACAAAAATCCTTATAAGTTATGTGTATTCCGACATCAAAGTTTAGATCATGCAAATCTCACGGGAAAGGACTATTTAAAAATGGATAAAATACAACATAGTGTAGCATTTATAAAAAAAGACGCCTCTTAATTTGATCACTTTGAGGGCATGAACAAAACCCTATTGATAACAATAATGCAAAAATAGCTGATGAAATATTAATAATAAATCATTTGCCATCTAATTTCCAACTACAAAACTGACAAGCAAAGCCATATTTCTCGCTTCCCTTATACTATTGTATTCAGAAATAGATAGTGTAGATAATAGAAAATTCGACGAATTTTTAGAAATGGATGACTTGAAAGCAAATGCGGATTAAATTCTCAGAGCCATCCCAAGTCTAGTTAAGTCTTAGTTATTCTGAGGAAATATATAGTTTTTGGAATTATTCAAACGAGCATTGTTTGCAAATCCGAGTACTTTTTGAGCAGGAAAAGACTGCTTTTTCAAAAAATGTATTTAGATAATTGAGCTCAGAATTAATTCCACACGACATGATAAAGTTTCGTAGGAAATGAAAGAAAATATGTATGTGTTTGTAATGTATATCAAAAACCGCTTCTTAAATAACGCCTTAAGTACAAAAGGAATAAGCCAATAAAATTTGGAATCTGTACCTCTAATAGTTTTGACTGAGCGTTGATATGTGACTCAGTCAGTCAGTCAGGACTTCTTCCTTTATAGATATAATGGAAATAATCAAAGATAACTCGTTAAACTCTTTTATTGAATTTTCATACGTGTGCCACAACCACAAACTTGACATGAGCAGTCAGAGCATTATTGGATATGTAATTTGCAATACTTATTAATTTTTTATGTCATTTTTATTTATACATAACTCAACACTTTCAATGTAATAAATCTCAAAAAGTGTTTGAACAATTCTAAATAACTAAGTCTATTAAGTAACGCTTCTCTTCTCTCGACATTAGCAGGAGTTGGGTCACATCTGTACCAAACATTCAACCAGCCTAATTATTTAGAACGAAGAAGTATGCTAAACGCAGGATTTTAAAAAATGTAATTATGTAAAAGCAATTAAATGTTTATAAAAAGAAATTAATAATCTTTAATCGCTATCAGTTTAGTTAAAAGTAATAACATTTTGATTTTAGAAATCCACGAAAATTATAAAAAAAATTAATTTAATATTTTATTCTGCAAAAGTGTGCCGCCGATTCTTGACAGCGACGACCCTGTGGTGTCGCAAAAGAAGTAAATCAATCAATGCTCCAAATAGTGGTGGCACCGTGGCAGAAAGTTCCAAGATTCCAGAGCAATCTTGCTCCAATTTCTTAACTGTGTAGAATGCTTAGGTGACGATGATTTTAATCCACGTTCAGAAGTCCTTTCTCTAATGAAGTCTTTTCCCACATAAGTTGACCATCCCCACTTCCGTTCTCCCCCACAGTATAATCGCAAGGGGTCGTGGGGTTACAACTGGGAGTCCGATAAGCAGTTCCTGGAATGGGTTGGATCCCCCCATTTGATTACGTTTTTTTTTAATTAACAATGAACTGTATGAAGTTATTCACGAACACTTGAAATGTTCAAAATATTTTTTTTTACAAATATGTCAAAATAATAAAAAAAAAACTTAAAATTAACTTTCAATTTATAAAAAGTAAAATTTTATTAAAAACAAGATTTTTTAGAACTTAATTTATATATTTTTTTCAGATAGAAAACCCTGACCATCCAATTAGTATTGTTTTGAAATTTTAAGGGGGTCCGGTAACTTGAACAACTTTTTCTTTGTTTTTGCACTTGATGAATCCAAATTTTTTCCTACGTAAGCAACATCTTAAAAGCAATACTTTTAATCTTTAAATTGTGTGCCAAATTTGACAAAATTAAAATTTTTTCATCAAATTTTGACCTATTTTCAAATTCCTACTCCTCTTCAGTTTTTTTTTTATTTTGTTTAATCAAAAATGTATTATAGGTTCTTTATTAATATCCTAATGTAAGTATGCATTTCAATTATAGGTAGCACACACTACTGTTTTGGAAAAAAGTATTAACGAAAAAATCACCGAGATTTTCATGGAAAAAAACCAATATTCAACATCAAACATTGTTTATGAAAAATCAAATGTAAAAATAAACAAACTGAATGCATACTTTTATTAAAAATACTATTTTGTATTTGAAAAATTAAAGAAAGCAGTTTAAAGTGCTGTAGTTAAAAAGCCTTAGCATTTTGAAGCAGCTCAAAATCTGAAAATCTCGTCCGGAGATAATAGTCTCTTAGGTTTCATTTTAACGTTGCGAGAATACAAAACTATTAAATTATATGCCTCATAATTCTTTTGATAATATAAATTTTGTTATTTAGTTTGCTGTGAATTGAAGATTGTTGGCAAGATTATGTTTCTATGTAATAAAACGAAAAAGTACAATTTCGCCAATTTCAAGGTACTGGACCCTCTTAAGTAAAGTAAATAGAAAATAATAATAATAATAATAAAAATCTTTTTTTACTAGGCAAGTTTCCTAAAAGTGTATGTCACTAACCTCAAAATGTTCGGCAAGTCATTTGAAAAATAGTCGAGTGTTACTGATTTCTTTTTTTTTGCTTCATTATTTGGGTAGCATAGTATAGAAAAAGTTTGTATCAAAAGTCAATTATTGTAAAATGATCAAGTGTACCACAACAAATGAAAAATTTATATATTAACGTAGTTTTCATAATATATTACGTAATTAAGTGATGACACACATATGATCTGAAAGTTGACACATACTGCCCATTAAACGTGCGTTGGACGAGCTTATGATAAAACACATGGCAATGTCTTCAAATATGTATGATATTTAATTTATAAGTAATGAAAAGTAAAATGTGTTCCTACAAAGTTAGAAAAATAAATGTAAATTTATGTGTAACTACTTAAATGTACTTATGGTTTTCCATAATTAAAACTAAGTTCTTTTAAAGTGTTTTTTTTTTAATCTCAATTTTGTTTGTTGAAAATTAAAACTTTTTGGCTTTTTTTGAAAATTAAAGCTTTTTGGCTTTTTAAAAAAAAATCTTTCTAGTATTTTGTTGAAAAAACTATCAGCTTAAAGTTTTACATTGTACATAAAAAAGTATCATTATAATTTTGTATCTCGTGACGCCATCTACATCCTTTTAACATAAATGGTAAAACACGTAATTTTTTTTTAAATCTCAATTTCTAAATTTAACAAAAACGAAATCACATTTTTTCGTTTAAGACGTATTTATTGATTTAATAAATTTGCATTGATATCATAAGTATTGGGAAAGCCTATAAATTTTGAATTTTGAGGCCCTATTTTAAATATAAAAATAAAATATCTTATACAAGAAAAGGTGTGATTTAGATTTTTTTTAAATCCATAAATCATGTAAAATTTAGCGCTATATATGCTTTTTAATTTGGGCAATAAAGTTGCTTATGGAATTTTATGCGAATTTATAAGTAAATTATTTTGTTCTTATCAGGTAAAACTTTAAGAAGAATAAAAATAAAAAATGGTTAATTTTCCAAAAACTTTTAAAAGATATTATTCAGATTGACAATGAACACGATTTTTTCTGTCATTTGGATAATCACATTTTAGTAGGTTATTTCATAGAAACACATGTAAGCCATAAAGTTGATGGTTTTACGATACACTGCAAAAATAATAAAATAGTAGCAAAAATTAATTATTTTTTATCTAAATTATGTATTTGAAAAAATTACAATTATTTTCTAATTAGCTAAAAAATGTGCTTTTGTAGTCAACTGATGCAGAATAGAAGTTGAATTATTTCATCTTTGAACGGTCTAAAACGTAGAGTTGATAGTCTTACCGCAAAATACAAAAATGTAGGGCAAAAAGTATCAAACAATTTTTTTCCGAAAAATCATAATTTTTTTGCAATTATTTGAAAATGTGGATTTTGGCATCGATTGTGAAGGTTTGATGTTCATTATTTCTTCTTTGAAAGTCTAATACGTATAACTTATAGTTTTAAGGTAAAATGTTTTTTTTTTAAAAAGTGGTAACAATTGAGTTTTGAACCAATTTTTTTTATCGTAATCTACCGATTTCAGCTCCAAGAAAAAATATTTCCGAATGAGCAGGTTATACGCTTTCAAAAAATATTATATTTTTTTATTACCTATGTCTAATACCGAAACTTTTTATTTACCCATCTGGGTCCTTCGCCTGAAATATACTCGGAGGAACGAATGGAGCGGTTCTGTAGAAGTGTTTTCTTGGTTGTTAGTGTTCACATGCAGCAAAGGCAGTACACAGGGGGAAAATAGTTTCAAAGACTATTTACGATAAACTGTTCAAATATGTCCTGAAATATATAAAATATTTGAAAGAACTTTTATTAAACGTTATTAAAACAACTGGCATGTTACTTTTCAGCCAGAATTTTTCAAGAAAAATAATAATATTTTAATGGTAATAATCTTCGCGTGGTAAAATGCTCTTTTTAAATTGCATTGAAAACATACATAAAAATTGAAGGAAAGATTTTTATTAAACTAATAACATATTTACATTAATTTGGTAATATTTTAATTCAAACCCTTTATTTTCATAATTAAAATTGATTTTCCCTTCTAATTTGTTTTACAAACATGACTAAACACATTAGATACACATATTACAAACAATACTAACACAAAAATCTTCCCATTTGTAAAGAATAAGAAATGCAACTACAGTATGTTGTATAGCAATTATCCTCTGTTATCTATTAAAAAGCTTAAAATGAAAGTATATATTTTTCAAATACATTAATTATGCATTCGAAAAGCAGTATGGTAAAATATATATTATTATTTGTATCATGATTAGTTAGTTATTTTGGTGTTACTAACTATGAATGATTGGCCACTTATGAATTTTTCACCAGGCTAGGATGTAATAGATTGTTTTTATAGATAGTAGTTGAGTTTCCAATGTTAGATCCATAACTAAATACTACCAATTAATAAGTTTCAAAAGTAACTTGCACATTTTTTTTTGAAATTTATAAATGGCAAATAAATATTACAGTAATAAGAGTAAAACTATAACAAAGAAATTATTTCATTGAATATATTAAAACTCCATGTATTCAAATTCTTTTATATACTTTAAACGCTAAAATATTATAAAAAAATATACCTCGGAACGATTAAATACTTAGGAAATTAAATGTTTAATATGCATATAAATTGAAAATCATTAAAAATGTTTAGAGTGTTTACATTCGTTTCATGGAAGAATGAAAATAATTATACTAAATTATTTTTTAAATCAATACTTAAATTATTATCTAATATTTATTGTGAGTATGTTGTAATTGAAATTATTAGTTATTTAACTTAGACAATTTAAAAATGACATTTTGCATCGGGTGTAGTTTTTAGCCAGTACCACCGTACCAACCAGTGATCCGATTTACTCCAGGCGCACTCACACCCTACTTGTCAATGAACAAAATGCCCGTCATTCACATGTAAACATTCGACTCCTCGACAAGCCATCCCACGTACCTGAGCCACCTTTGCACAACTCCTCTGGAAGCTGCCGCAAACTCGCCACCTGATCAGGTTTCAACGACAACGAACGTCTTCAGAGCAGCGTTCGTTCGCACGCATGAAACCGGAACAAAGACAAGCGATCCACCATTGCGAACAATCTTCCTCCCCGCTGCCTCTGACCATCCTCCCCCTCTTGGGCTTCCGACCCCCCGGGAGAGGTCGCCACCTTCGCAGTGACGTCACCCGATCGATTCTGGCTAGGGCCGGCAGGACCCATTCGCTGTTTTGCATTCGCCATCGAGAGACGGAGTTTCGGAAGCCAGCTGTTTCTCCGATTTTTTTCCTGCTATTTTTCGGTAAGATTCTCTTGTTTCATGTGTGTAGGGGGCTTCGAATCAACATTCGGGTGGGTTGGTGTTTGGTTTCCGAAAGGTTCGGCCAAGAACGGGCCACTTGTGGGGGGAAACGCTGACCATTGTTCTCTTGGCTCAAGAAATGGCGATCCCGGATCTTCTTTAAGTTATTTCGTCATCAGACGGACATTTTAATTTTATGGAGAGACAATGGAGGGCATTTAATTTTTAATAAGTATATTTTTATTGAACTACTAAATCTTTTTGGGTAGTTGTCATTAGGTTCATTTTTAATGAATTTTATCAAAGAATAATATTTAAATATCCTGAATATAGCATTTTTGACTTCAATGTGATATACCATACGGGGCATATTTGACAAAAACGTACTTCTATAAGATATGTATTCTTATTTTCTTTCAATTAAGAAATTCTAGTTTAATTTCAATTTAGTCGAATTTAGAAATTATCTCAAAAATATTTTAAAAAATTAAAAAGTTTGAGAGATTTATAATCTTTACTTTTATTCATTACTTTTCTTTTGACTAAAGAAGAACTATATACTTTAAAAAACAATTGTAATTTTGAATTACAATGTTTATTTATTCATTTTATTAAAACAAAATGTTCAGAAGAAGGCGAAGTACTCAGCTTCGATTGAACTGCGTTACTTCGAGTACCATTTTACTGAGACTCTCCTGATGTATATAATTTAATGTTAAAGTTTAAAAGAAGGACAAATAATAAAATTCATTAAAAAAAACTTCTACTGAAATTAGTTAGAAAACATTTTTTAAAATAATAAGACATTGATAATAGATTGTTTAGACGAATTTTGTGATCGCACATCATGTATTATACAAAATATTACAACTAATTTACTATATCGAAAGCAGTGCTATTGGAAAAAAATCAAAATGCCCAAATGCTGTACGGCTTCACTTACTTTTCGACAATTTTTCATCTTTCATTGTACACTAAACGATAAAAACTTTTAAGAAGTAGTTGAAATGTGTGTGCCTCTAGGGTCGGATTATTTTTCAAATCCCTCTATATCTACGACTGAGATGATCTAAAGTTTGTAACTTCTAAGCAGGTATCATTAGACCGACCACTTTCTACTAAAACTATTTTATGTGCTTAAAATAATAAGTATGTCAAAATACAAGACTTCAAAAGAAATTAAACTGACCCCAGGTACAATACCAGAATTGTACCTAGGTCTGGTAGCTTTTGCACCTAGGGCCATTCTTTAAAATTTAACTTTAACTCTGCAATGAGGAAAAAAGAAATTTAAATGTGCTTTTCAGAAATGAGGATGAAACTCATAAGCAACGAAATATTAACGAATTTCTAGAATATTTGAAAAGTTATTCTTAATCAACGTTTGAGAGCCTAATGCCTTAAATGCTGCATGTCTGCTAATGTATTTTAAATTTATTTTTCACATTTGCTTTAAATGATTTTTACATTTACATTAAAATAAACAATTACTTCTGTTTTTAATTTGTAATTTGTTGTCAACGTATTTATTGAAGTATTTTACATAGATTTTTAAAAAAAATGTAAAACCACATTTTTTTTTATTTCGATACAATTTCACATCGAAGTGTTTTGTCTGAGGCTTTAATTTATATCCATTTGTAATGTTATGAAATTACATATTATAAAAAATTTAATGTTTACTCATTTATTTTTTTAAAACTTTTAAACACACAATCGAAAGCTTACTTGCAAAACCCTAAGAAATGCCACTGTGACTAACACTTGATTGATTACTGAATTTTACAATTAAACTATCGACACACTCACTCGTTGTTTAACTTTTGATTTCTCAAGACTCATGAGAAGTTGCTCTACATGTAGAACAAAAGAATTTCAAGAGTATTTTTCGGATTATTCAATAAAGGCTCGTCATTAAGTCAAAAGTACTCCCTTTTGAAATTTAGAAGAGTCTGCCAGAACTTATTTCACCCCGACGAATGGCAAGATAATTTCCCAAAATAAGCTGAAAAAAGTAGAAGGCTAATGTAGGCTATAGTACTGAACTATTTATGTCGGACCAATTAAGTGACACGAAAAACAAATTTTAAATACTTGAAGTTAAGACATAGTGGATTTTAAGAACATGACTTTGAACGTCATTTTTCAGAGTTTAATTTTAAATTGTGCTGAAAGATAAGCTGATTTAAGTGTAAGCTTGTTTTCACTGCATAATACCAAAATTTTAATTTTAACTGAAAATTTAATTTCTTTAAATTATATTTTTGTGGCTGATAATTATAAATGACTCCTTCATACTTCAAATTTTAAAATTAAATAATTTTTTGAAAATTATGTGTGTTGCTGGAAAACCTGATAGACAGGTGTGGGTTTATACGGCTGTATCCCTCAGAGGGTTAAATTTGAGATTTCGACTCATTTATTTTAGAGAATATTGTCACTTACAATAAAAAGAGAACATCTCCTAGTACTCATTTTTGATAGTTTTATTTTACCTGCTCTTAAATTTGAGATTTCAACGCATGCATTTTTGAGAAAATTAGGTTGGATTGAGTTGAATGATGGTCGCACTAGAGCTACACGACAGCTGTTGGCGACGACCATTGCAATTTAGAACCACTATTAAGTGACGAAATGTCACTTGAGTAGGCACCCAACGCAAGTGATAAGAGTGACATCGTACGCAGCGTTGGGACTTTGGATCATATTTTACGTGTACTCCCTCTACGCGGGGTTTTATTCATCGGATTTTTTTTTGGCTCCCCGGGCCGTTGATAGATCGGTAGTTATTTTGGCGATTCCGAACCTTTCGCTTGCAAAGCGAAGGCTTTCACCAACTGGGCTCCCCAGTCCCTGAGAAAATGGGTTCTCACAATAAAACGAGAACAACCTTGCCCTCTGAGGAATACAGATGTATAAACCCGTCACTTGGCAGTCAGGTTTTCCAGCAACCACATAATTTTTTAAAATTTATAAATTTAATAATTTTATTAAATTTTAAAATTTCAAGCATATAGGAGCTATTTATAACCAACAATTAAGAAATTTAATTTTCAGTTAAAAATGTTAATTTAAATCTCATGCAGTGAAAACAAGTTTACATTTCAGTCGATTTGCTTATCCCTCAGAGGGTTAATACCACTTTTGTAGCAATTATTTTAAACACTGTGTTTTTCTTGCAGATTTAAGTTCCTCCTACCCTTTGCTATGGCCGATCAACAGCCATCTACGAGCGGAACCTCCTCCCGCGGCGAGCCCACCCGGCAGTCTCCTCGTACTGCCCCTCGCCCTACTACTGCGGCCCGTCCTAGGAACGTGGCCAAACGTGGATCGGGCCCGGCATCCCGCACCAACCGCCCGCCCGCCACTTCCCCGACCACTGCTGCAACTGCCGCCGCTGCAACTGCCGAGCCGAGTCGTCCAGTGGCTGTAGGAGTGGCTGGCCCCTCCCGACAGCAGCCGGCGCGCGGTCGACAGGTAAATGTTGTAGTGGTGAGGGGTATGTACTACCTTTAAAAAAAAGTACATATGCTTTTCGACTTGTATTAGTAACATGTGTATTGTGTTTGATGATGCCAAATGATGTGTGTATCTTATTGTTCTTTAACCCATGAACATTGTGAATACCATTAACACCTTCACTTACGAATAAAAATGGTAACTTTAGCATTTTTAAAATCAGTTTTTGAGTCACTTAGTTTGTCCTACATAAATTGTTCAGGACTTTTATTTATTTTTATTTTTCTTATATTTTGTTCATTTAGATAAAATTTTAGCAGAAAGCTTATTTTACGCGTGGCAAATTTTCTTGCCAACCGGCGTTAATGGGTTAACAAGTAAAAATTGAAATCGATAATAGTACGACACAATTCTTGAAAATAAGTTTTGAAAACAGTGATTTTTAAAGAATTGCAAATTTTATAATTAACAATTATAAGATGACATCAGAAATTGTAATTGAAATTCATTTATTTTAGGAGGTACAGGTTTTAAGGTGTAAAGTAAAATGCAATTATAGCACAGCTCTCTGTTTCTGGATGCTAGAACCGGTTGTGGGGAAGAGGTAAAACTAGTACTCGTGAAGAAACAAAGGGAAACAATAACTAATTTTATGTTAGAGTTCTTTATACTATCAGTCATATACACTTCAAATAAATCCCGTCAAATTTATGGTTTTAAACTGGCTATTAAGTTACCAGAAAATAAGCGTAAAAAACGAAGAAACTTTTTTAAATATTAAATACCGTAAACTCCAGTAAATCTATAGTTTTGTTCCGTAAAATATTCGTACTTTTTAAAATTGAGAAAAGGTTTTGCGCCAGTAGCTATTCAAACCCGCAATCTTTAAGTTAAAATCATATCAACTCGGCCACTGAATCTCTCCACGGATTGAAGTCAAAATAAATAATGTTGTAGACGCTAAAACGTCCCCGAAGGGATTCATTCAAAACAAATTTTGGAGAAAACGGTTGTAAATTATGAACGAGTTTACGAAAACAGTTCAAGTTATAAAGCAAGCGAAACAGTTTTAAACCGTCGAAAATCCAGGGAATTTCCGTAAAAATGACGGGTTTTATCTTTCGGCGATACTTCCAAGGATAAAATTAAATTATAGTGCTGAAACTCTATATTGCTTTCTTTTGAGACCAAAAAGAATTGAAAAAAGTTCTTTGGAGGAAAGTTTTTGGAAAATAGATTTTATTCATCTTAAATATGGTGGTACGAAGATTAGTTGTAGTTTAGCTAGCATATTTTTTTCCTGTTCAATATGCCATAATTCCCAACATACGCCATACCGTGTTTTTTTCAATGGATTTTTTCATTACCAATTACTAAGAAAGAAAATGCGAGCAGGACTATTTCACAACTTATTATTTGACAGCTGTTTATCAGATGTTTGCATTAAACAATTATTATTTATCAAGCTTATATTTCCTCTCTTTTCCTCCACTTTGCTATAGACCATACATAAGCTAAACCAATACTAACTGTAACATAATTTTCTCAAAAATTAAACTTGTAGAACCATCACAAACATTTGTTCTAAATTAAGAAACAAAAGTTTATTAAAAGTCTTTCTGTATAGCGTTTCACTTGGAGTACTAATGCTACTAATTGCCCATGCCAACTAGCTACTTTGGCAATGTATTTTCAGTTACACTTAGAAAAATGACGCTTTCAAATATGGGTAAATTTGTTTTCATTTTGAAATAACACATTTTATTTCAAATATGACGTCCCAATGCTTTAAATTCTGAAATAACAGACATACTCAGTTTCAAACAAAATTACTTCTCGTTAGTTAAAAGTAGTAAGTTTCACCATGGTAGTTAGCCAAATGGATAGAATATTGTGTTCGAAATACAATTTTCTGTGGAGGGTTGAGATTCGTATACCACCTACTACCACTGTTTTGATACTCAAATTTATACTCAATTTTGAAATATGGGCATACTCGAATTCGAAGCAATAACCTAATTAAAATTGAACACCGGGTGTTCCATTCTTGAATATATGCAAGGTTTCAGAAACGAGTATATGCAAATTTCGAACTTGACTAAAATTTACTCGAAGCCATTTTAAATGAGCGACGCAGTCATATTAGAGTATTTTTTACTCATTTTCGAAAATGTTGTTTTAGAGTGTAGTGATATAATGCCATAAAATTTTTCATTGAATAAGATTTGAAACTCAAGTGTTAATTTAATGAATTTTGTTAAGTATTTTGTAAGACAAAAATACCGAAAAAATTTTACAAAATAAAATGTTGTTGAACAAAATAAAATGAAAAACCTGTTCAAAAGACTTTACTAAATTGACTGCATTTTTTAACTGTGAATGTACCTTTCAAAAAATTTTCATGAAAATACTGTTCAAAAGAAAACTGAAACTGTATTTTTTTAACTGTGAATGTACCATCTAAAAATTGTTCACAAAAATACTGTTCAAAGGACTTTACAAAACTTACTGTATTTTTTGCTGCGAATGTACCTTTTAAAAATTGTTCACAAAAATACTGTTCAAAAGAATAATAGAAAACTGACTGTATTTTTTAACTGTGAATGTACCGTCTAAAAATTGTTCACAAAAATACTGTTCAAAAGTTCTGTTTAAAATTCCTGTTCTCGTTTCAGATCTGTCCCCATTGTAAGAAGAGGAAGCCGCTACCTCGTAAACCTATTAAAATTAATGTTAAGCTTAAGCGTTTAAATTGGGACAGGATCTTGAGCAACCCTTATGTAAGATAAAAAAAATCAAATTGTGTGAACTGTTTGTTAAATTTTGAATAAATTTAAATGTTCTAAAATTTAGTGAATATCTTAATTTCATTCTTATTTACATTTATGGTTTTAAAAATCAGTTTTGATTGTATTTTTGAATTGTATTTTAGTGAACAAAACTACTTTTACAGCTGCAGAAAAAAGTCACACTCCTTGAACATTGACTTCATCCTACTTACCTAGTTTATAGCTCTAGGTTGAACAACAAAATTCTGAATAAAATTTTCAAAACAAATTTTCATAAAGTGTCGTCGATTTAAAAAAAATACCAACTTTAAAATGGTATGACATCATTCCATTTCGGCTTTATATTAGCTTCCACACTACGTTTATAACATAAAAAGTGGAAGGTATTATAATCGTTCAGTCCGTCTGTCTGTCCGTCACCCACTTTCATAGCCCAAACTACAAATGCTACGGACAAGTGTGATACGTCAAAAAATTCAGCGCATTGAAATTAGAATACATTGAAAATTTCATAATAGAATTCGAATTCGAAGTACTTCAATTATGTAAAAAACTGCAAAATTTAATGCTCATTTAAAAAGCATAGGAAGCCATTTTATTAGAATTAAATCACCATTGGCATTCGCAACAATCGCTCGAGACACTTTAATTCTTTTAGAAAATAAATTAAAATAAATATATTTTTGCTACATCGATCAGTTTCAAATGACGTCAAATATATTTCACTACGAGATTCTTCGTATGTTGATATGAAATATTTTCATTCTATTTAAAAGCGAGGAATATTACATATTTATTCTTTAAAAAATAGATTAATTTTTGCAAACGATAAGTAATAATTATTGAAGTTTGGAAATAAAATTTAAATGAAACTAGCCAAATTCAGCATAAAAATGTTTAATATAGAATTAATGCTGTGTTTGGCGCATTTTTACCTGTTAAACACAACTGTTGTGGGGAAGCGGGTTAAGGCTGTAGCACATTGGAGCGGCGAGCGATAAGCAGAGCGAACAATCGCTGCGACAAACCGGTCTGAGGGTGGTTTTCCCTAATGCGCATGCGCGATTTGACCGCCGCTTGGAAAACCGCGGCGAACAATTTTCAGATCGCTCCCCGAGCGATTTTTGGGAGCGATTTTTAGAAACCGCTTTCGCGCATGCGTAGTTAGAGATATTAGAGTTTTTCTCTGTACACATCCAAGGAGCTGTTTATATGCTTCCAGTCATGACGTAAAAGAATATTATTTAATAATGCCTTGTTAGTCGTATCATTAAATAATCAGATTTGGCTTATTAACAAATAGTGTTTAAAATTGGTTGTAGTTTTGCAATAAAACTATAAATTCTTTTATCATGTTAAATATTTCTTTTAATTTTCGACGTCAATTTAAGTACAACAAAGGAAAAATTGTATGTTATTTTCTGAACCAATTTAAATCTTTTATTAAAATGATGTTATATGTTTTAGTTAAAAGTATCACATGCGCTTTCCCAGTTAAACGTACTTTGAATTTAAAAAAATTCCATCTCAATTAAATTAGAAATTTTAAATATCTTTCATTCAATAACTATTCAACTATGTAAAAAGAAAGAAACCCAAGAAATTCCATGGTTTTTTTTTTTTAGTGAAGTAGTTTTCAAGTCCTGGATGTCCAGAGAACACTAAAAAATCTAAATTTTTCAAAAGTACAATAAGTACATACTTACAGATGATTAAAAGCTTATTGGTAAACAAATTCCACCGATATATGTAAGAAATAAATACTTTGAACAAAGAGTGACTAAGTAATCAAGCAGCTTCTTACATACTGAGCATGCGCCAAAGCGATTTTAACAACACCAAAAATTCTGCCGCTAGGGCCTGAGCGAACAAAACGCGAGAAAAATATGTTCGCAGCGGTTTTTTTCACGCATGCGTAGTGCGAAAAACCGCTAGCGACAAATCGCTAGCGAGAAATCGCTCCAATGTGCTGTTAGCTTTAAGTGACAAATTCTGTTAGAAACCTACTTGTTTTAAAATTCTGGCATATTTTGAAAATAAATACAGTTTTTTCCATAAATTCTCGCAATATTTGTTGAGTTATGGACTTTCGAAACTAAGCAACTTAATAATAAATGAGTTCCACATAAAAAAAATTCTGATCTTATACAATATTAATATTTTCATAAAGTTGATCGGTTTTCGAAACTACTTTTCAATAGTGCAACAAAAACTGCACAAGTTTGTTTTATTATAATTAATTTATACTTAAAAACAGCTCTTATTTAAAAATTATTCAGGATGTTGTTCATCAACTAAGAACTAAAAACCATGTAACTAAAATAAATAATAGTCAATTAGCAATATGTAGGAACTCTTTTTCTGCAGCTGTACATTAGGTGCCTGTCGATACAAGATTATTTGGCTTAGTAAATACATTTCCACATAATTTTGGTGCTATTCGTACGAAGTGATTTTTACTTATGACCCCACATTAATGTGTTCTTTACAAGCAAGAAATTACAGGAGAGGAGTCGCAGAAACATTAATTGTTCTAAATGTGTTAAACATCTCGGAAGTTGTCAAAAGTCGATTCGTTCTGATAGCACCCTAATACAGACAATGCATCGCAAGTTAAAAATCCAAACATATTAGAAAATATAGTCATTAAGGACTCGAAATGAGTTTTTATAAAATAGGAAGGTACAATTTTTATGAACAAATACACGATTTTTTTTTATCGAATAAAGAAGAGAAGCGTCACTTAGACTAAATTAGTTATTCAGAATAGTTGAGATTAATTATGGAAGAACTTGAGATTAATTATATTAAAAGTGAGATAGTTCAGAACTTGAGATTATTTATATTAAAAGTGAGATAGTTCAGAACTTGAGATTAATTATAATAAAAGATTAATTATGTATAAATAAAAATGGCTTTAAAAATTAACAGCTATTACAAATTACGTATCCAACAATGCTCTCACTGTATGCCAAGTTTCTGGCACTCGTATGAAAATTCAATGAAAGAGATAAACGAGTTATCTTTGATTATTTTCATTAGATCTATATCGCTAAAGAAAGACGTCCCGACTGAGTCACGTATCAACGCTCAACAAAGCTACTGGTGGTATAGATTCCAAATTTTATTGGCTCATTCCTTTTGAACTTAAAGCGTATTTAAGAAGCGATTTTTTAACATGCGAATCTAATGTGTCTAGGATGAAAACGTGGGACAATTTCTCCATAGGAATAGCATTGTTGTAAACATATAATTTATGGATATTTCTAATTTGAAAGAAATTTCAAAGAGAGCTAAAATTAAATATAAAAGAACACGAAAAAGTAAAAGAAAGCACGTGGGTTTAATATGAAAGGCTGAAATTAGAACATCATGTATTTAATTCTTTTTTTATTTATTTAAAAACTTAATTTGATTTTAATGCTTGGTCAAATGTACTCGACTCGATTCTAATGACATTTCTAAATTTGATTTCAATCTAGAAATCGTTGTTTCATTTTGCTGTTTACAAATGGAAAGAAACATTGAGGAATATTTATGCACAAATGTGGAGTTTGTACTTCACAAAAAGGGCCGATATCCAGTTGGGCAAACAGGACATCAGTATTGGAGGGTTATAATATCCTGATATTTATTAACCAGTGGGGAGATCGATTGACATAAAGTAAAAGTTGACATAATATATAAGTCACCGTTATTAGGTGTACACCTCTGAAACGCCGGGTTTATTAAGCTAGTCAAAGTATAAAAATTAAAAATATATAATTATGAGAGATATAACTAAAATTACTAAAAATGACAAATTGACCACATTGATTTTATAAAATTAGAAAGTATAATAGTTGTAATTGATTTTAATTAACATTAACTTACAGCTTTCAAACAAAAAATATTTTCTTTCATCACAGACGAAACTTGATCACGTCGTGAGGAATTAATTCTAAGCTCCATTATCTAAATACATTTTTTGAAAAAGTCGTCATTCCCAGCTCAAAAAAATATTCATATTCGAAAACGACCAGAAACTATATTTCCTCAGAATAAATTTTAATACGTTGGATAAAGTAACTTTAAAAATACTATTTACAGGACTTGACTAGACTTGGGAAAGCACTGGGAATTTAATCCGCCTTTGCTTTAAAATCACCCATCTCTAAAAAATTTCGCGAATTTTCTATTATCCACACTATTTCTGAATGGAAATAGCATAAGGGAATTTAGGCGAGAAATGTGGCACGACTTTTCAGTTTTGGAGTTGGAAAGTAGATGGCAAATGATTTGAGGATTACAATTTTATCAGCTATTTTTACGATTCGATAATTGTAACAATCGGATTTTGTTATTAACATGCCTTAGTCCCAAAGTGATCAAATTAAGGAGAGAGAGGGTCTACTTTCTTTTTAATAAATACTAACGCTATGTTGTATTTTATACATTTTTAAATAAAGTCCTTTCCCTTGAGATTTGGATGATTTAAACTTTGTTAGTGCCGGAATATATATAACTTTTCAGGAGTTTTGTGAGTCGGCATTTGGGTCCTGTCAGGATTTTGAGACTTTCGTCGTTAGTCAGTTAATTAAAGATTGCCTTTAACCTTCCTACCCTACCTTCCTTCCTAACCTGCCTACACACTTCAAGTTTTTAAACATGAGAGTATGTAACTACATGATACGTTACATATACTAAAGAAAATATAAATAGCAATTTACAATTCTAGAAATCTTAATTTAATTGAATAACTCATATTTGGTAATAAAAATACAACAACAAATTTCAAAAATTTGCCGAATGACTTCATGGTTTGTCTGGAGTTTTGTGAGCTGGCATTTGCGTTGTGTTTCCTTATTTTGATCATTTCACCGAGTGGTATTAAAATAAAAATAACAAAAAATTCTAAAATTTACCGAATGACGATTTTTTTTTTAATTTGGGGGGAGGGGGTTGAGGCGGAGGGCGACCCCCCCCCACGGCCCTGTGGTGCATCAAAGTCATGTTTCTAACACAAAATTGGTAAATTCCTCCTCCAAATAGTGGTGGCAGTCTGAAAGCTCCTGGATTCCGGTGCAATTTTTCATCAAACGTTTTAATAGAGTAATTGATATTATTTATTTGAGACTAGCTTTCTAAGCCCGGCGTCGCACGGGTTAACCTTTAATAACGGTGATTTGTTTTTGACACAGCTGTAATAAAATGGTCGGTCTGTTCATTGGCGACTTTTGGCAATATTTAAAATTTAACAACACAAATGTGTGGTAATCATTCTACAATCAATAAATGAAAAAAAAATAATGATAGTCAAATAACAATCCTACAAATTAAAACCTCTTGATATTTCGTGTTTATACTTAATTTTTGCTCGCGTTAAAGTTTCTTTCAAATTGAAAATTAAAAGTAGAAATCGAATTTGTGTCAATTTTTTAACGGCTCTTCTTACTGGATTTCATGTTTATCTACGGATGACGTCAAGCCCCTGTTTCGGCCCGGCCCATGTGTTTTCAAGCCCCAGTTTCGGTCTCTCACTCTCAGGTGGATGACGTATTTTTGTAAATAATTATATTAATTAAAAATCATAATCAAATTTGAGAAAACTAAGCCTCAGGTGCACACGTAGGTATTACAGGGAATCTATATTAAAAATTTCGAATTTTTTCGAGCAGTATAAGTAGGTCTTTCACGATCCACAGACAAACTCTTTTATTATTATAGATAGCAGCATAAAAAATACATCATTTCGACGTCAAAATTAGAAAATATCTCTATTCAGAAGTCAAAATGGCTCATATAAAGAGCCTTAATGATGTTAAGTGTAGATAAAAATTTTCAACATTTATAAATCTTCATGGCGTATTTTTAGTTTTACAAAGAGATGATACTGCGATGACGTTAAAATTATTTTTTAATAGGGTAAGAAGAAGCCTAAATATTTTTCTTAGTCTAAATGAAAATATGATGATTACAAATCATCCGATCCATTACATTTATTTCTGGTAATTTTTTTATATGTTTCTTTATATAAGGAACTACCAGTTTTCGATTGTATGAAAAGTGTAGTTTTGGCACTTTTTGCCTAACTTTAGGAACATTTTTCTCAGGAACTATATGATATATCATTATGAACTATTTTATATTTTGTTCCTTACATATAGCTCTTTGATTAAAACTGAGGATATTTCACAGTATAAAAAAATACCTTTACAGAGATTTTATTTAAATATGTATTAAAAAACCCTAAAAATCAGATATCTATATACATAAAAGGCAACTTCCGTTTGTCTGTTTGTATAAGACACGAGATCTAAAGAACCACGCAACAGATCGTCACGAAATTTGGCACAAAAATTCATCTCATCTCCGGAACAAACATAGGCTAAGAATTTTTCGAATCAGACCATTCCTTCTATCGTTTTGAACGTTTTTATGTTTCCCATTCAATGCATTGAAGACCTTAGAGGTTTATTGCTCCTTCAACTGCACGTTTTCACGGATTGTTTATTTAGTTTTATTTTACACATTTTTTAAAAACGATTTTATCACAGTTAAAAATAAAATACAAATATAAAAAATACAAATCGTTTGCTGTTTGCTGGAGTAGCTTTATAACATCTAAACAATTAGATCATGTATTCGATTTCATTAAGAATATTTTATTTTCTGCACGCAGACCAAGAGTGATCAGTATTATTGTACATATATGCATTGCATTATTATTGTATTCATTTTCTTTGAATTATTATTGTATTTAAATTTATTATAGAACTCCCTTGAATTGCGTTAAAATAAATGTTAAATAAATTGAGACCCTTTTAAGATTTAGCTGTTTTTCCATTTTTAATTCTTACTGATTATTTTTTACTTAAATATGTATTCTTTTTAATTTGAGCTTCTTATCAAAGGTATTTTTGAAATTAATATTAATCATTACTATATCTAAGTTGGGTAATTAAATGGAAAATTACTGGGTAATCTTCATATCTTATGTAACTAAAATGAAAGAAAAAAAATAGTTAAATTGACTGTTAAATTATTTTCCCACCTCTACCCGTGCAACGTCGGGTATAACAGCTAGTAAAGTTATATCACTTTTTTCTGAGCAGAGATATTTAAAATTCTTCAGTTTAAATAAAAGAGCTATTAATTAAGAATAAATAAGAAAACAAAACATGTTGATATCTTTTATAGTTCCTGAGAAAAATGTTCCTAACTATTGAAAAACCTTATATTTTAAGAAACGCAAAAGAAATGTAAGGTTTAGGTAAAAACTGATGTTCAGAGTTTCTCAAAAATGCTTATAAAAGAAAACCACTTAACAGAAATCGATAATCTTGGTCTTAAATTAAAGCTAAAAATATGTAGAATAGAAAAAAGGAAAAACAAAAAAATTTTAATTTTTGACCCAAACACACATCCGACTCCCCTTAAATTAAAAATCATCATTATAATCTCTCTATATTAAAAAAAAGTAAGCTTTTTTATCTGTACGTCACAATTTTTATAGTGCAACTCCATTTTTTACTGAATATCTCAAATGGTCTAAATTTCATACCCACAAAATATTTTTTAAAAATTCCAATTAATTTTTTTATTAAAAAATAACAAAGAAGCCAAAAATGGCGTTTTTTGCCGAAATTCGAAAAAAAAAATCTGTCATATAAAAGTGTCTGAATTTGTAGTATTTTATAGATTGAATATTTATTAACAAATTGGCAAGACAGGACAAAAAAATTAGTAGGGTTTTTAAGTTTTGGGTTTTTTAAAATCTGCCTATATTAAATTAAAGTAAGACTTTTTGATCTCTACGACAAAATTTTTATAGGACAACTCCAATTTTTTTTCTGAAGGGAGGGAGGTAATAATTTTTTAAGGTATGAAGGGGTTGGATGGGAATTGGAGACAAGGTTTTTTTTTTTTTTTGGGGGGGGGGGGGGGGGTCGTTAGCTGTGGGGGCACCTCTGATTGACGCCACTGCTTCTATTTCAAGCCCACGGGTATCCAAAGGCTATTTAAAAGTTTCCTTGACTCAAATTATCAATTTATAATTCATTCTCTTGAAACTTAAAAAAACAATATTGTGAAAAAATTCAAAGTTTATGATTATAAATTCCTTTTATAAAGATTTTAATCTTTAAAATACAGCAGCAGCTCCAAATTTTTTCCCAAAGTTAATTTTTTTTAACGTTTTACTGGATTTTCTTTTTAATGTCGTGCATTTTTGAACATCTGTTTCAGCTCTTAAAGACCTATCCAGTGAATTTCACAACTCGTTCAATTGAAACAGCGTAGAGGAAACAATATAGTCAGGCCGCTAAACCCCAATTCTTTGCAAACCCTGCACTGATAGTTTTTTTATTGCCGATTCTTATATATTCGAGGGTCTAGATTACAAATCCGGAAAGTACTTTTTTTTTGGTACCCTTGAGCATTCTTAGTTTTTCAAGATGACGTCTCCAGCATCTTGAATTTTGTAACCTTAATATTTGAAGATCTATTCGACAAAAGTGAATATTTTTTATAGATACATTTTGCAATAAAGAATCACTATTACCAAAAAAAAAAAATTCTAAAAATCAAGATGGCAGATTCATCCATTTCATTTTCCGCCAGAAGCATTTTGTAATAAAGAATAAAAATCCATTTTTTTTTGATTTTTCACCTCCTAGTATTACGTGATCCATTGGCCCGAAATCAAAAATTCTTTGAATTTTACTTGTATATTTTGTTGTTTAAAAATACTTTAAAATCATGCATTGTGAAGGGAAAATATTAAAGATGGTGTTTTCTATCACATTGGACTGAGACATTTTAAATATTTTGCTTTTCATTTAGGCAAAATTACACACACAGCGAAATTTTTTTTAAAACCCTCCTCTTATAAAATACTTCCTCTTTTCAAACAAGTGAACTTTACACTCCGAAACAAAAGGTTGCATAGGCTTGTATCCTTTCAATGGACAATTCCCATATTTTTTAAAAACTACTAAAAATACATTTTTTGATAAAATAAACAACGCTGGTTTCAAATATCTAGGTTAAAATGTACACAAAAAATTGTGTTATTAAATATTCAATGTTAAAAATCTTCAATTTTTAGTTCTTGTTTGAATCGTTCTGCTATTGGCTGAGCGATTGTGACGTACGTGTACACTAGGTAGCGTTTGTTTACTATTTCAGTCATTGCGATTTTTCGATTCTCCCGTGCTTTTTTGCGGTTCATTTTTTGCTTTATAACTTTCTTATCTTTTGCGTTAATTTTCTATTCTTGTTTATTTTCTTTTAATATTCATTTAATCATAAGTTTTTTTAAAAAAATAATTTTTAAAATATATTTTAAGGGGATAGGTACGCTACCCAAAACATTATTTTTAGTAATAATAACATAAACTTGTAAATTATAGTGTTTTTATATAATGTTTACCCTAAATAAACATTTTCCAGCAATAAAAACAAATATTTACAAGTAGTTTTTCATTTTTTAAGTCAAAGTTTTGAACTTTTTTAAACCAACTCCTCTTTCAATTTTGAGAATAACTCCCCCAAACTTTTATAGTTTATTTTTAGAACTATTTGTTAAGATGTTCTAATTCCACAGGTCATTCATAACTAAATTATCGTTTTTACAAAACACAACTTTCCTTGTCAGATTAAATATTATAATTTATTCGTAGGATTTTAGTATTACTCTTTTAACTAGGGTCATACATTAAAATAATATGAATAAAGGTACAACTGTAGAAAGCAAAAAGTCGTCGTTCTGAATTTTCCGAAAATTGCATGGTTTCGTCTGAACGTGTAAAAAGCGTGACATATTTTGTTTGCGCAACTTTTAACCATCGAAATAAAAGGAAAAAATTTGAAAAAATACTGAACTTTTCAAAAATAGTAATACTATTAACGTGGAAGTCTGTAAGTAAACATTGTTAACAATGTTTTGAGCTATCCCAAGTTGCTACATTTGACATGTTATCCGTAGATAGACTACTTTAAAAAAAAAACTTAAATCTAATTATTGTGCCTTTATGGCTCTGCCTTTTTTTGCCATGTGTTACCTGTAAATTTATACTTTTAAAGAATAATTAAGTCAGTTTATAATCCTATTAAATACTGGTTCTTTTTTTGGATCACGTCGCATGGCTGAAATCCATCGTTTTCGCTGTACCGATTCTGTTGGTATAAGTGAAAATATCCTTTCTGAAGCAGTTGTAGTCGTATTACGACACTCGGGAACTAAGCAGTAGGGTTAATTTTAATTTGACGGTACTTCTGTCGCCAAGGGATTCGGCGCTTTTGTAGGGAGCGATAAACAATTATTTTTGGTGGTGCGGCATTTTCTGGTGAAATGCGTTGTGGCGTCTTTGTTGTGGCTAGGTGGCGCTGGTTATAAGCGCGGATGTTATGCGCGTGGGATTTATTTGTTCTAAATTAGTTTTTGACCAATCGCCGGCGCTGGTAATACTTGCGTGGAATTTAGGTTGCGCAGATGTTGTGCGCACGGAATTATTTTTATTCTATTAAATTTCTTTTTGTTCTATCGTCATTACGTTTGGGGTTACGTTTGGCTTTTGAACATCCGATTATTATGGATGGTGCGTATTTAAATTATGAATTTTTTATCGGTTTGAAAATGGCTGGACAGCTAGCTGTCATTCAGTTTTGAAAGAATAAAACTAAATTTTTTTAGTTTAATTTTTTTGTTTTGCTTCGTAAAACAAAACTGCCCGGGGCCCCAAACCAATATTTAGGCTTTCAATGGGCCCTACAATACTGCCCCATGTTGGATACTGATGTTTTTTTAGAGAAAACAAAATTGACCGGGACCCCAAACGGGTATTTAGGCTTTCAATGGGCCCTACAATACTGCCCCATGTTAGATACTGATGTTTTTTTAGAGAAAACAAAATTTCCCGGGGCCCCAAACGAGTATTTAGGCTTTCAATGGGCCCTACAATACTGCCCCATGTTGGATACTGATGTTTTTTTAGGGAAAAAATAATTGCCCGTACCCCCAAACGTGTGCGTACTGGATTGCCACTCATTCGTGTAGCTCTAGTGCGACAATAATTCAAACTAAACTAAACTGGATTGCACTCGTGTAGCTCTAGTCCTACGAAAATTCAACCGAAACTAAACTGGATTGCCACTACTAGCCCATTGTGTAGTGTAAAGTTTGTTTTGTGTTGCCCAAAGCAAACCAAAACCCTGAGTCTGTTTTTTTTTCAAAAGTAACTAGGGTTACTGCATCGGCGGAAAGGAATCTGGCAATGCGGAAACACGCGAGTTTCGCCAAGTTGTTGTTGTTTCTGGAGCCGCGCCAAGCAGTACCGTGAAATTAAAATTTACCAGCAGTAGCAATATGCCATTATTAAATAATAAATACAAACTTACTGTATTAAATAAAACGAAAATCGAAAGTTTTGCGAAACGATTTGTGAAATATCCCGCCTATCGCTATATGCAACTGACGAGTTTTGGTCACGTGTTACGTACACGTACGTCAGTCGATTCCCCGCGGAACCTACTGATTTTCGCGCGCTTTTTAAAAGCCTAACTTTTAACTCAATTAAAAAAATAACTACGCATCGGAGAGCAAAGATTTTTCGGCACGTATTTTGTCACCTATTTACGTCGAATAAAAAAATAATAAAATGTGGGAATTGTCCATACCCCACATCTTGAGGGTAAGGAATCCCCCCCTGAGCCCATAAATCGCAGTAACGGCTTTGGACTTGCTGAGATCTCGTTGAGCGGCAGAATTCGAAAAATATGGGTTCAAAGGTCAATAAACATTCAGAAAACTCGACAAGAAAGACAGTATCCAACCACTAGGAAGTCGTAACCTATTAGAAAATTTGAGGGTAGGACGCTGAGTGTCAACACAGAATAATACTGTAACTTTATGATTTTAAATTGAACACTCAGCTACCGGTTATAATCCGTAAGAATTTTATTTTTTGTATTTTTTACAGCACAATTCGTTTACAGAAAAGTAGTGTCGAATATTATATTCTACATTAGAATATGGTTGTCTAAAGACTAACGCCTTAACAAGTACCTACATTTGTAGAATGTAATTTTTGAAAGTAATTAACAGTAATATACATAAGAATATGGGATCAAAGGTCAATAAATATTCAGAAAACTTGGCAAGAAAGACAGTATCCAATCACTAGGAAGTGGTAACTTAGTAGAAACACAGAATATACATCGACTACTTACATTACCTATAATATACATTGACTACTTACATTACATATAATATACATTGACTACATTCCTGATGTAAGAATGTAATGTCTTTAAATAATCATAGGCCCGAAGCTAGAGAACTATTACGATGTTTATTAATTATAGTAAGTTACAAGTTAGTTACATGATTTACGGTGGGAAGCATGGTTGAGTGTCGCGGGCCGAACCATAGACGCCAGCCGAGTTGAGTGGTGTTTTAGCTGCTGCATTGAAGTAGAAGTTCGTGACACAACACCTCTTCCCCACTTAAGAGAGAGAGAGAGAGAGTCCCGGAACCTAACTGGAGGCTTCCTGGTCCTTGTGGAGTCCCCAAAAATGTCGCACAAGAATTCACATTTATCCCTTTTAACCTTTAACCCAGAATCCTTTAAACGTGTTAGGACCTCTTTTAAACTACTTAAATGGGTTTCTGTAGTACATCCAGTAACAAGGATATCATCCAAATAGACTGCTGTACCTGGTATGCCTTTTAGAAGAGTCTCCATTACCCTTTGAAAGATTGCTGGCGCCGATGACACACCAAAAGGCAAACGCACATACTCGAAAAGTCCTAGATGTGTGTTGATCACGGTAAACTTCCTACTCGCCTCGTCCAGCTCGAGTTGGTTGTATATATGCTTCTGTTAAGTCAAGTTTACTAAATTGTACTCCGCCTGCCAGACTAGCAAAAATATCCTCGGCTCTAGGTAAGGGGTACTGGTCGGGGTCAATCGCTACATTAGCAGTTAACTTAAAATCCCCACAAATGCGAATTGATGTTTTGTCAATTTTAAGTACAGGGACAATTGGGGCAGCCCATTGTGAATAACGAACAGGCTTGATTATCCCTACATCCTGCAATCTCTGCAGTTCGTCTTTCACCTTATCCCTTACAGCAAATGGTAGGGTACGTGCCTTATAGAAGGAGGGTTGTACATCAGGTTTAACAATCAAGTTAATTTGATAATCTTTAAATTTTCCTAACTCAGAAGAAAATACATCTTTATGGTTATTCAACAAGCATTCAATTGAATTATCATGTGAAACATTTGGACAGGAGGAAACTGGCAAAATATTAAACAATTCAATCCAGTTTCTCTCCACATAAGTTTTGGGCCCTCCCCCTCTACAACCAACAGAGGCAGCTTTAGGATTTGATTTTTGTAACCAACGTTACTACTGATGGTCCCTAGCACCAAAATACTCTGACCAGTAAATGTAGACAAAGCTGTATCTGCCGGTCGCAGAGCCGGAGCGCCTAACTTTCTGTATGTGTGCTGATTAATTAATGACACAGCGCAGCCTGTGTCGATTTCCATGTTGATTTCGTCATGGTTGATTGTAAACACACATGTGTATGGTTTGGGAACAGGGATTGACGTTGCATTATGAAAAACTTCATATTCATTTAATTTATCGTGCTGATGACTGACTACCCTGCCCTAATCCCTGATTTGCACTTCACTAGGACACACAAGCTTTTCACTTTCACTAGAAATACAAAAGAACACACACACATTCACACACAACATATAATATTCATTGACTACTTACATTACATATAATATACATTGACTACTTACATTACATATAATATACATTGACTACCGTCAGTGCGGGTAACTTTGACCAAAATCATTGTTTTTTTTACAAAAGAAGAAAAATTAAACTACAAAATCGATTTAAACACTTTAAAATCACTATGCATTTTAAGTATTGTACTTTTAGGAATAATTTGCAGGCATTTTTGTTACTTTTTATAAGTTAAAAAAAATGGTACTAGTTTAAAAAAATTAATAGGATACGATTCGAGTCCAGGAGGGTAACTTTGGCCACAAGCACGAAATACTCACCAAACGTACCATTTACTGCTTTTTGGGCTGTGTAATAGATTTAAATTGCAATAATAAAACTACTAAACATTAGAATTATTAGTTTTTAAAGTTTATTAGGTGATTTCAGGATAAATACAAGAAAATTCTTATTTGTTTCAGTTTATGCTGCATCGCCCAATGATTTAGCCGCAATACTTCAGAACACTTTCAGCTGACATTTTTAAAAATTAATTTACATTTCTAAAAAGAAATCGCATTTTTGAAAACCAGATTTAATGATAATTATTTTCATAATCAAAACGCAAACGATATTATAATGAAAAGAAAAACATATTATTTAATTTGGAATTCTAAAAAGTTTACATTTCTAGCATTAGCAATTTTAAATGTCGTTCTATATTATGTTTAAAAACAGTTTTAAAAAGACATAATATAGAATACCATAAGAATAAGATTAAAATGTATTATTTAAAATAAGTTAAAGAGAATCTCGCTTTTCGTTCATTTTTTAAAGTGTAATATAGCATAAGGAAATCATTGTAGCTATGGCCAAAGTTAGCCGCATTCGTGGTCAAAAGTTTCCCGGTGATCAACAATTAAATACAGATTTTGAAATATTCAACATAGAATAAAATAAATGGTGGGATATTATTCCCAATAGATTAAAGAATCGCATAGAGTATTTTCTTACTCAATATTCAATGATTTTTGAACAATTCTAAATGAAAGTTTACTGAAGTAGTTTTTTGTTCTTCAACGCTTGCCGAAATAAAACACACTTTTTTGGTGTTGCCAAAACTAAAATAGAAAAAAAGTCTTATATTAAATTAAAGCCAATGTTGCCACCTTTCTAAAAATGCTAACTAATTTAAAGTCTGATGATTTTGAGCAGAGAAATTTTAGAACAAATCTTTTTCCGACGAGTGGCCAAAGTTACCCTCCATGGCCAAAGATACCCGCTTTGACGGTACTTACATTACATATAATATACATTGACTACTTAAATAATAAGGTAAACGCATACAAAAATTTATATGAATAAAATTAGTACTAATTAATTATTATAACTATTGAATTTGAATATTCGATACTTTTTTTAAAAAAATTATAAACTTTATTTTAGTTATTGCTTACAAAATAAAATAAAAACATATAAACTACGGAAAAAACTAAAAACAAAAAGCTCGAAATAATAATAAAAAAATCTAAACAAATAAGATATTTAAAAATATTAAAACAAAATGCGAAGAAACGTTAGTATTAAATCTATAAAAAGCAAATGCAAAATATAAAAACCGAAATTGAAGTAGACCTAAAACTTCTGCACTACCCAAAGAGGCAGTAAAAAGATGGTCCCTATTTTGTGAGAAAAAAATCCAAGACAGCGGAAATTCCAACTTCGATGATAGAATGTTAGCACTGCAGACATTTATTTATACAACCCCGAAAAATTTATGACAATTCGGAAACTTCAGAAGGCGCGATGAAAAACTTATGGACTTCAGAAGAAAATCAGTGTAAGTCGCAACTAATCCAGTTTTTCGACTGAAAGAATAATTTGTTTCTACGCTTTCTTATTTCTAGCTTTTATGTTAGACTGTTTAAAAAAAATGAGCTTTGTCATATTGCATTGGAATTTTTATGTTCGAAGACCAATCATAAAATGGCTTTGGAAAACATTATAAAAGAGCAGTATAAATTGAGTCGTAAATGTCTGTGTTAAAGTTTCTCGTGGAGACTAGAAATAAACAGCAGGTAACGTTTAACCAAACCTACAAGAAAAGCATGCGAATAAACTATTTAATAAGAAAAAATATGAGATATCGATGCTATTAAAAGTTTGGTTCAGTTTAGTTTTAATTAACGTCGTACTAAAGCTACATGAGAGTTATTGGAAACGGGCGTAGTAAATTAGAACCACAATTAAGTAGCAAGCCGACACCTGAGTAGGCACCCAATGCACCGGTTACAGGGCGACACTGTACGCAGCGTTGGGACTTTGGAGCATATTTTCACGTGCACCCTCTTCACGCGGGGTATTATTCGTAGGACATTTTTGGCTGCACGGGCCGTTTATAGGTCAGCAGTTAATTTGGCCGAACCTCGGACCTTTCGCATGCAAGACGAACGCCTTTACCAACTGGGCTCCCCAACCCTAATGTTATAAAAAGATATGCTCTTTTAATTTTTGCAAAATTAATCAATTTTTAACTAGACATATCTAAAAGAAGCTCCAGCCTCCGAACCTCCTGAGTAGCTTATGTGCACTAATGAATGATACAAAAGTTTTAATGGGGCCTCTTGCCTTTTTGAGCGCGATGGTGCATTGGTTGGCATGCCTGACTACCATGCGGTCAACCACTCGGATTTATATGAAAGTTTGGGCAATAGGTTCACTCTGCCCTTCATCCTTTTGAGTCTATAAATGAGTACCAAGGTTGCTCAGAAAGTTAATTAGGATTTACCATTGAACTAGTTACTTGGCATGGACAAACACTAATATTGGCACTTCAGATATAATGGATACAGAAACGGAGCATATGGGCACCGCCTCATGGGCCAATAGGCCCGCTTATGGGCTATAACTTAACTTCAATAGACTATAACTGAAACTTCATAGAAACATGTGTCTCTGGAAACGGGAGTTGGTATTGGAAGAGCGTTGGTATAAGTTCCAAATAATGTCCCTTCTTTTCAAGGGCCAAAAATAAACGATATCATGAATGATTATTGGCGATATAATTTTCGCCAAATGCTGTAAACTAGGATTTTTTCTTTTGTTTTCTTATGTATAAGATTTTTAATTTCAAAGTACATATTGTATGTAATAATAGAACAAACCCCAAATAAGGAAAATTACTCGTTTTTTTTTTTAAAAGACAACTTTGTTTTAAAATCAGGTGCTAACTAGCCTTTCTTTGTCCGTTACGATGGTTTATTTTGGCTATACCTTTTTTCTACGCGGTTTGAACGGGGTTGCCTATTAAGAGGGAATAAGCCTAGCCTGTTCGACCGCGGGTCTCCAAACCAAAGTGCCTTAGTGTTCATGAAGAAAAAATATTTTCTAAGCCGAACTTCTCCGGCTGAATCGAATATTTTTACAAACTGGTTTTGTTGTGTGATAAATGTACCTGACTTACAGGTCTCTATAGTCCCACATTTTGAAATTGCTTCGAATATTTCGTGTAAAATTATTTATTTAAAATTTTAAAAAATATTCGAACCCACATTCCAAAAATTTGAGACCTGTAAGTCAGCTTCATTTATCACATAACAAAACCCCGTTTGTAAAAATATTCAATATAGAAGGAGGAATGTGGCTCAGGTCTCAGAAAACATTTTTTTCTCCATTGGATGAACAGTGAGGCACTTTGATTTGAAAGACCGGCGGTCCAGCGGGATCATTCGCCCTTAACCACGGCCTACTCAACTTCCGAGGCCGGAGAAGCTTTCTCAAACACGCGCGGGGACGGAAAAATTGAAGTCACTGTTCCGAGTGTCGTTATTCCGAAGATGAAGACAACTGAATACGAAGCCTGTTCGTAACCACTAGTTCACGTCTGACCCCATTTTTAAGGTTCCGAACTGGATTTCTATCTTCGGCACTCGGAATAGTGACGTCAAACTTTCCGTCCGCGCTCATGTTTGGGAGGGCTTCTCTCCAGGTAACATTATATATGTATTGCAAATCAATCAAATTCAATGTTGGAGCAATATACTTGCAATATTGCAATGTTAACATTTTTTCCATGTACCAGCAATATTGCAAATTACTTAACTATGATATTGAAATAAATATTCTTGCAATGTTCGCAAAATTTAGATTTTAATAGCTGCAATCATGCTGCAATATATAAAGTTGCAATATTGCTTTTGTATTAATTTCTTGTATTTTATAATAATGCAACAATATTTTATAAATTGCAGCAATATTGTCAATGGAAACAACATTGTGTCAATATTACCGCAATATATAATGTTATCTGGGTCTGGCCTTGTCAATGAAGTAGGCCATGCCTTCACTCCATTTCTGGTTTCCTCTGCAGGGTGGTTCGTCGTCAGCTCGCCCATCCATCTCGGCCGGCCCGTCGACCTCGGAAGACCCATCAGGCCTGTCGTCCGTGTCGGCTACGGCCCTCGTGTCCTCCCTGGCCACCCCGGCCACGGCTGCCAGAGCCCCTCGCCAAGCACGCCAGCGGAAGAACAAGTCCGACCACAACTCCAAGTCACTGAAGATGTCGACATCGTCCTCCATGAAGAGACGATTGCAGCCCAAGAGAGTCATCCTGCTCAGGATCTAAAGGCCAGAGGTACGCGTGTCCAGTCTTTTCATATCCACCTTGCTAGAGCAAGAGCCCAGGGCCCTATGTTATTTTCTCATTCATGAAATGGATCGGATTAGGTTTGGTTTTCAGATACTTTTAGTCTATTCATACCCGCTAGAGTGGACCGACGGCCAATTGATAGGTACCGGGTGCAAAAGGTATAGGTAAATTATAAATTAACTTATGTCATTTTGTCAGTGCTGATTTTTACGTATGTTTTAGAAAATATTGGGAAAATTTAATAATCAACACTGCCAAACACTTTCCGCCAGCCAAAACTTTTACCAGACGCTTTAAACGTCCTTGTGAAGTTCAGACTTTGTCCCACGCAACTGGTGGCGCGAGATGGAGCTACGATCGTTATCGCACGACAAAAAGGGAAGGTTAGCTTGGTAACTTGTTTATTAATATATTTTCTAACTTAACAAAACATTTAATTTTTTCGAAATGATAATCTTTTTTTCGTTTTTATTTAGTTACCATAACACTGTCTTTAACTTACAACATTTTCGCATTTCCAATACACACACAGTTCTTTTTTGCTTAACTTCCCCTTCTGGTCTTCCGATGACGATCGTAAAGCCATTTCACGTCACCAGATGCGTGGGACAAAGTCTGAACTTCATAGGGACGTTTAAAACGTCTGGCAAAAGTTTCGGCCAGCGAAAAAGTGTCTGGCAGTATTTGATTATTTACTTTTAAAAATATTTTCTAAGACATACGTTAAAATCAGCACTGAGAAAATGACATAAGTTAACTTATAATTTTCCTAACGTTTGCACCCGGTACCTGTCAATTGTATGCATACACTAAAAGTATATGAAAACTAAACACCTAATCTAATACATTTCATGAGTGAGAAAATAACATAGGTCTGGGGGCCTGGGATTATGCGTGGCATGGTGGATTATTTAAAAATAGCAAGCATGATATGTACTTCGCAGCCGCAAACCAATATTACTTATATGCAGAAGAGGAGAAAAAAAGAGTGGGGGGCGCCCTAATTTGGGTGGTCATATTTTAAAAAAATGTACATATTCTGCATAATTTTTTTTACTTGGAGGTATAAGATAAATGTAAAAGAACCATTTATAATATTACTTCATTATGTATTTAGTGGTAGTTTAGAAGAGATTTAGAGCTGTGTTGCGCAATTAGTTGGAACTGATGGCCTGTTTAAACGAGAACAACGAACAACTAAATAAATAGGTATACATTATTTATAGTTTAATGCAAACCAGCTAGAAAACTTAAAAAAGGGGACGCCTGGTCATTTTCACACAAAGTAGGGAAACGCGTCACCCAGCATCTACCCACACTTCTAGCACTGCTTAGATGTCATTTTTGCACAATGTAAAACAGCTAAAAAACAAACCCTTGCATTAGTCAAAAAATAATTTGCATTTATCTTCTCTTAGAAAATGAGTATTGCAAGACCTTTTAAAAAGCACAGTTTGATGTACAAATATATTGTAATGGGGCAAATACAAACTCTACAATTAATATGGTAAAAATAGTACGTTTTTATGTGGCAATAAAGAGAAGCCGTTTCACATAAAATATGTGAGGTTCATTTAAAAATAATCAAGTTTACAATTAAAATATAAAAAAGAAACATTTTCGGCAAAACAGACTTACTTCAATAACGTCATGACACATAAAGAGGAAGCAATAAACATAGGAAAACTAGGGGTGCGTAACACCAAGCGCTCTCAATAACCACTCAATAAGTCAACATTTTTAAAGGTTACGTCATACCCAATAAGGTAATTTCAATAACTTTAAAACCAGAAAATTAAATACAACTTGTTAGAAATAAGCTACATTTCTGAACAAATTAAATTTAAAAAAAAAAAACTTTTCTATCCATAGATTTCTCCTTAAAATTTTACGAAACGTTTAGGAAAGAAATATAAATAATATGCAGTAATATATTTTGTTCCTATTTGTAAATAAAAAAAAATGTACGACTAAGTTACGATGAAAAATGAAATAAAGAATCAATTTATTATCCTCATGAGTTATAAGTACTAATTTCTGGAATAGATCTCTATCAAAAGTGTAGTAATTCCTATAAAATAGATGTATTCTGTTATTCATTTCTTTGTGTGTGTGTTTCACCGAAAATTTCCATCTATAAATCTTTCGTACGAGGACCAGTGGCTTCGTGGTAGTGCTTTGCATTGCCACGTCACAGGCCCGGGGATCGAGTCCCGGATTGGGCGAGGTTGACTCAGCCTTACATGTCTTAAGTGGGTCAATAAAATGAGTACTAAACACTGGGAGTTCCGCGTGAGGCTGACCACCTTAACGGGACATATGCCTAGCACACCAGAGCCCTTGGTCACGTAAGCTGGATTGGGCACGGCAGCCCTTGGCCCACTAACGGGCTGTTACGCCGAGGAGTTTAGTTTAAATCTTTAGTGCAATAAAATATTCTCAAACAAATTTTCGCCTTTTCATCAGATTCGCCATTTCGAAAGAATACTCGATTGAGGCAACTTTGAATGTTTATTCAACAAAACGTTAAATAAAATTCCAACTCAAAGTAAAATTCCCAGAAAAAGTAAGTTCAGTCATCCGTATCGGGAGCAAAAATAAAGCAAATAGATAGCTTGGAGAAAACTAATAAAAAATGCAGACAAATAGTAATGCATTCACACGGGAACACGGTTTTTTTAATGTTTTCTATTGCAGTCTTTATTTTTTATTACTGGTTTTGCAAACGAGTCGTTTTCAAAAACAAGTTGGTTTGGTTTGGCTGAAATGAAGTTACTGTAGCGGTACACAAGATCTATTGGTGACGGGCTTAGGTCAGTGTGGGTAGGATTTGTGTACAAGAAAATACAATTTGAATAACTATGAATTACTATATTTTATTGACAAATAAATTGGGAATTGATTATGAAAACAGATTATTTACTTGATTCTCATTAGGTTTAATTTGAGTAATAAAAGAAGTAATTACAATTAAGTTAACAATATCAAAATAAATGAATAGAACAATAACAGTTGGGTAAACGAACTAATACATAATAAATTAAGAATTAACAAACCAAGACTGGCCTACGCATTACCCCGAAAGAGCGCCCGCGGTGGAGGTGACCTGTAAAAGAATTAAAAGCTGCAACGCCCCTTTGTAGGGTCTTGCTTATATAGAATTTCATAAATTGTACGTCACTCCAGCCGCGGTTGCCACAAACCAATGGGACAAAATGCGCAAGCAGGTTGACAAAGCGAATTACACTAGCTCTATACAGAAATGTAGAAACGCGGCTCTACATTCCTCCCACCTTGAAGTTCCTTCAACAAATTAGTAAAAAGAAGAAATTAATTTTGAAGTTTAAATACCTACACAATTTTGATACAATTTTTAACATGGTAAATGAATTAGTTTAACAATAGGTTTTCGTAGCATTCCTTTGACTGTTTTAACAGAGACCACTCGAACTACACCATCTGCGCCAGGGTGAATGTCTACAATACGTCCCAGTGTCCACTGAATGGGAGGGAGTCTTTCGTCGCGCATTAAAACCATGTCCCCTCTTACAAAGTTCCCCTTTTTCGTCAGCCACTTGGGACGCTGTTAAAGTCTTGCGAGGTACTCCATCTTCCACCGAGCCCAGAAACCCTGCACTAGACTTTGCACTAGTTTCCATATAGGCTGCAGAGATAAGAATTGGTCGGTTAGATCTTGCTCAGGAAGAGCCATCAAAGAGTCACCTGTTAGGAAATGCCTTGGTGTCAACGCATCCAGGTCGTTGGGATCGTTTGACATGGGATTGAGAGGATGGGAATTCAAGCAGGCTTCTATCTGAACCAGCACTATGTAGGGCTCTTCATAGAATAATGATGTTTGTCCTACAACACGGCTAAGGATTTGTTTCCCAGATTTCACCGCAGCTCGTTGAATCAGACACACGGCATGGATGAAAGCTTCTTCCAATCCCTTTGCGTTTAGGGATCCGAGCTGTTTCTTGTCCGTGTTCTGCGTGTTGAATATGAAGCGTTTGCAATAAGCCATCACTCTCTTCAACCTCGTCAAGCTTGAGAATTTCTCCAGAAAATCCAATTTGATTTCCTCCTGCGCTTGAGCTACATTTTTTGCACTGTTCGCTGTTCTCTAATGACTTCCTGCAAACCCTCCTCTAGATCAGGATGTACATCCAACGGAATTGCTGCATGACCCGCCCACCATAGCGGATGTTGCTGAAGCTCTTGTGGGGTGACCCCAGTGGCGGCTCGTGGCATACAGCAAGTACAGCCGGGCTGTACCTAAATATTCAGAAAAGGCAAAATCCCAAATCCGATCATAAATGTTTTATTCATTTTTGTATTTTGCCATAGAAGCGCAATTTTTAATTCAACGCTTTCAGTTTCACGCCAGAAAAAAATAATCTCGTTCAAATAGTGGGATTTGTGCTTGATACTATTTGCGTATCCAATGAGCTGCTGGCTTATAATCCAATCCTACTCTGACTACTGCCAGAGAAGAAAATCGGCAGACGGGCTGCGACGCGAGCACGGTTGCCATGACGACGGGGAAGGCTTTGTCCCCGTTGTCATGGCAACCATTCTCGCGTCGCAGCCCGTCTGCCGATTTTCTTCTCTGGCTGTAGTCAGAGTAGGATTGGATTATAAGCCAGCAACTCATTTTGGATACGCAAATGGTATCCTACACCAATCCCACTATTCCAGCGGGATTTGCCATGTGTGGCGGTGGGTTTGGGTTTCATGAATTTGAACTCTATCGTAAAACGATTATACTTTTTCTGTGTTAAACTGTTAACGGAATACTTTTGATTCTTAATTTCAATATCTCATTTAATGTTTTTTTTTTTATAAAATGGAGCTCCGCTATAATAAAATATGCTTAAAGTAAAGTGATAAGTTTTAAAAAAAATAGTTTTATATACTTTTTTAATGATATGTTTAGCTAAGAAAAGTTGTGTGTGTGTGGGGGGGGGGGGGCGTTGCTTTAGTTCTGGCTGCACCAACAATTTTGACCACGGGCCGCCACTGGGTGACCGCCCCCCCCCCCCCCCCTCTTGAGGCGCAATCTGCCGGGTTGTCCTCACTTGCAATATGGTGCTACTTTGAACATGAAACGAGTTCCATTATCTTCGCCACTCTATCTGCAACAAAGGTTTTCCAGCGATAAGTTTCACCTTACAGCCACGCCAGCACTATTGTCGAGTCCGTGAAGCAATGCACCTCATTCACTGGTAACCTCGTTGATTGAACCACCGATGCTATCGTTCCCGCGAGGAGAAGTGCTCCACACAGCTCCAACCTGGGAATAGACTGCTTCTTTAGGCGCCACCTTTGTCTTGGCTACTATGAGATGTGACATTTCCGGATTCTTACTGAACGACTTCAAATATGACACAGATGCGTACGCCGCCTCGGAAGCATCTGCATATTCATGTAATTCGTAGCGTGTGGCATTGGGTAGAACTATGCACCTGGGAATGCAGATGTCCTGAAGCCTTGCGAGAGATGAGGCAATGGTCATCCATTCTGACTGAAGCCCTGGCGGTACAGGATCATCCCACATTTTAGTTTGCACATCCATAAACGCTGCATGAGGATCTTTCCTTTGATTGTGACAGGGGATAGCCAGCCCAGTGGGTCAAAGGTTCTCAAAATGTTGGAAAGCAGGCTTCTCTTTATGAGCTCACTCTGGTTTCTCGATTCGTCCACCGTGAAGGAAAAGCAATCAGCGATGGATTCCACTGTACTCCCATCACCTCGATCGTTTCACTTGAATCTATACTCGAAGGAAAGTTACTACCACGAAGCTATTTAGGTAACGCCTCCATGACAGCTCAGGAGTTCGATGTCCATTTTCTAATCTCCATGCACCCACGTTTCATGAGTTGGATAATTCCATCTTGCAGTTCCATCGCCTCGGCTTCTGTGGCTTCACCAGACATGAGATCATCCATGTAGAAGTCGCTGCATACTACCTCTGCTGTCTTTGGAAAGTCCTTTCCCTCATTATGTGCCGATTGCCGAAGACATCGCGTAGCCAAGTAAGGTGCCGAAGCTGTACCATAGGTTACCGTAAGCAATATCCAGTCTTGGATTGGAAGCTCAGATGATTCTCTCTACACTATGTGCTGGAAATCCGTATCCAGCTCATCCACGAGAAACTGCCTATACATCTTCATCTTAGAAATATCAGCCGTTAGTGCAATCTGATGCAACCCGAAGCGCATCAAGACAGAGGCAATCGAGTCTTGCAGCACTGGACCTACCAGAAGCTTGTCGTTCAACGACACTCCTGTTGACGATTTTGCCGACGCATCGAAGACAATCCGGAACTTGGTCTTTGAGTTCACCACTTTCCCGACGGCATGATGAGGCATGTAGAAGCTGGATTCCACTGAAGTATCATCCCCAGATGAAACCGTTTCCATATGTGTGTGTGTGTGTCTCATGTCCTTGTACTCGTCCATGAATCTCCTATATGAATCTTGAAGCTCGGGATTGCTGATGAACCTACGTTCTGAATTCTTGAGACGCTTGACCGCTATCTCTCTTGAGGATTCCAGCTCCAGTTCATTGATCTTGAATGTAAGACGTACAATGTACCGACCGTCTTTGTCACGCCTTGTCGCGTCAGCAAAGATCTTTTCACACAGGGTCTCTTATGGGCTCAGTGCACGGTTGCTCGCGAGCACGGTTGCCATGACGACGGGGAAGGCTTTGTCCCCGTTGTCATGGCAACCATTCTCGCGTCGCAGCCCGTCTGCCGATTTTCTTCTCTGGCTGTAGTCAGAGTAGGATTGGATTATAAGCCAGCAACTTATTTTGGATACGCAAATGGTATCCTACACCAATCCCACTATTCCAGCGGGATTTGCCATGTGTGGCGGTGGGTTTGGGTTTCATGAATTTGAACTCTATCGTAAAACGATTATACTTTTTCTGTGTTAAACTGTTAACGGAATACTTTTGATTCTTAATTTCAATATCTCATTTAATGTTTTTTTTTATAAAATGGAGCTCTGCTATAATAAAATACGCTTAAAGTAAAGTGATAAGTTTTAAAAAAAATAGTTTTATATACTTTTTTAATGATATGTTTAGCTAAGAAAAGTGTGTGTGTGTGGGGGGGGGGGGGCGTTGCTTTAGTTCTGGCTGCACCAACAATTTTGACCACGGGCCGCCACTGGGTGACCGCCCCCCCCCCCCCCCCCCTCTTGAGGCGCAATCTGCCGGGTTGTCCTCACTTGCAATATGGTGCTACTTTGAACATGAAACGAGTTCCATTATCTTCGCCACTCTATCTGCAACAAAGGTTTTCCAGCGATAAGTTTCACCTTACAGCCACGCCAGCACTATTGTCGAGTCCGTGAAGCAATGCACCTCATTCACTGGTAACCTCGTTGATTGAACCACCGATGCTATCGTTCCCGCGAGGAGAAGTGCTCCACACAGCTCCAACCTGGGAATAGACTGCTTCTTTAGGCGCCACCTTTGTCTTGGCTACTATGAGATGTGACATTTCCGGATTCTTACTGAACGACTTCAAATATGACACAGATGCGTACGCCGCCTCGGAAGCATCTGCATATTCATGTAGCTCGTAGCGTGTGGCATTGGGTAGAACTATGCACCTGGGAATGCAGATGTCCTGAAGCCTTGCGAGAGATGAGGCAATGGTCATCCATTCTGACTGAAGCCCTGGCGGTACAGGATCATCCCACATTTTAGTTTGCACATCCATAAACGCTGCATGAGGATCTTTCCTTTGATTGTGACAGGGGATAGCCAGCCCAGTGGGTCAAAGGTTCTCAAAATGTTGGAAAGCAGGCTTCTCTTTATGAGCTCACTCTGGTTTCTCGATTCGTCCACCGTGAAGGAAAAGCAATCAGCGATGGATTCCACTGTACTCCCATCACCTCGATCGTTTCACTTGAATCTATACTCGAAGGAAAGTTACTACCACGAAGCTATTTAGGTAACGCCTCCATGACAGCTCAGGAGTTCGATGTCCATTTTCTAATCTCCATGCACCCACGTTTTATGAGTTGGATAATTCCATCTTGCAGTTCCATCGCCTCGGCTTCTGTGGCTTCACCAGACATGAGATCATCCATGTAGAAGTCGCTGCATACTACCTCTGCTGTCTTTGGAAAGTCCTTTCCCTCATTATGTGCCGATTGCCGAAGACATCGCGTAGCCAAGTAAGGTGCCGAAGCTGTACCATAGGTTACCGTAAGCAATATCCAGTCTTGGATTGGAAGCTCAGATGATTCTCTCTACACTATGTGCTGGAAATCCGTATCCAGCTCATCCACGAGAAACTGCCTATACATCTTCATCTTAGAAATATCAGCCGTTAGTGCAATCTGATGCAACCCGAAGCGCATCAAGACAGAGGCAATCGAGTCTTGCAGCACTGGACCTACCAGAAGCTTGTCGTTCAACGACACTCCTGTTGACGATTTTGCCGACGCATCGAAGACAATCCGGAACTTGGTCTTTGAGTTCACCACTTTCCCGACGGCATGATGAGGCATGTAGAAGCTGGATTCCACTGAAGTATCATCCCCAGATGAAACCGTTTCCATATGTGTGTGTGTGTGTCTCATGTCCTTGTACTCGTCCATGAATCTCCTATATGAATCTTGAAGCTCGGGATTGCTGATGAACCTACGTTCTGAATTCTTGAGACGCTTGACCGCTATCTCTCTTGAGGATTCCAGCTCCAGTTCATTGATCTTGAATGTAAGACGTACAATGTACCGACCGTCTTTGTCACGCCTTGTCGCGTCAGCAAAGATCTTTTCACACAGGGTCTCTTATGGGCTCAGTGATCTTGTTCGAGGAACATCCTCCAGTGCCCAAAAACTTTTAATAGTATTTTCTACATCACAGTTCACAAGGTACACTACACGCTTGGAATTCGAATGAGAGTCTGTTGTACCTGTCAAAACCCACCCAAATATAATATGCATAGCAGTTAAATTTGAGCCTACAGGTTTCATTTTGTTACTCAATACAATATCACCAAATACATCTGCACCAAGGAGAAGATCAATCCTCCCCGCCCTGTTTGCACCCGGGTCAGCAAGCCTGAGATCGGCAAATGCAAACAGACTTTTGGCATCAATTGTATTCTGTGGCAGATCAGACGTACTAATATTCGGCAAAATCAAAGCGTTTACTGCTAGCTTATGACTATTCGGAACTGTTGATATTAGCTCGAAGTAGACACGACCTCTGCAAGTGCCAATCCCAACAGACGAAATCCCTGAAATTTTAACACTAGAACTGTCGTCTTATTTTGAGTCTCTGGACACAATCCTCTCGAATAAAACTAGCTTCAGATCCAGAATCGATCAAGGCCCGGTAATCCGCGAATTGACCATTGGGTAACAATTATAACCAACGCTGTAGGAAGTAAAGCCCCTGTCAGTCGTGATGGTGAACCTCAGGTTTTCAGTCTCCCTAAGTAAACAAGAGAAATCCGAAATTCGGAAAGAACCTTCATAAGAGGGTTGGGGGTGTCAGACGGTTATGGTGAACCTTCGGGTTTTTTAAACCTTTTAGTAGGCTTTTTGGAGTGGATGAGTGGAAATTTTCCGTGTATTATATGTGTTACTAGTTGTTATTTACATCAGAATTAGCCTTTTATTATAAATATTTTCAAAACTTCATTGTGTATGTCAAAGTGTTTTCAGTATTTTTCCCAAAAAGGTTCAATAGAAATCTATTTAAAAGAAAATTAATTCAAAATTGCACAGAAATTGAAGAAATTATATTCAATAATTTTAAAATTTCTTCACTAACAATTAGTTCTAAATATTATGTAAAATGGTAAATTTCCAAACATTGACCAATAATTTTAAAACTATCCACAGAAAATTCAAACTCAAAATTGCAAATAATATTTTTTTAAATATATATATATTATCATTAACAGAGTGGACATTGTATAATATTTTACTTTTTATTAGAATGATCCATTAACTGAAACCTTTTGGGGAGTCGAAAAGTTGAAAGTAACCCCACTAGGAATGCGATTCTTTTAGGCTTGATTGGCGAATCTCAGAAAAACAAAAACAAAAAAAACAGGGTCAATAGGGGGTCAGAGAGGGTGGTAGTTGTTTTAGCGGAAGTGGTCTTTCTCCTAATCCCGGACAGAACAACCGTTTGGAATTCGTATATGTCCAGTCGCTTGCTTGCGGCTTCTTCTACCTTTTGGAAAAAGTTTTTTTTTTTTTAAATATTTAGTTTTTATTTCTATTTTGAAATGAATTCGTCAAGTGAGGAATCAGACAGTGAAAAAGAAATATGTGCTGCTGCACTTTGCGTGCTCAGTGCCGAAAATTATAAAGATGCGTGATAAGCGTTGGTGGACGTCTGCTTTTAATAAAAGTCGAAAAAGGGAATTTTATTTGTTATTTAATTATGCCTAAATTTAAAGATACACATAATTATTGTTTAATCCAATAGAGGACTATTTGAAGAATTACCTTGTTTACCAAATAAAAACTTTAACTTTAAGTTTTTATAATTCATGATTACTTAATTTGTCCTTTAACCCATTTACGACCCCTTTGAGAATACCATTAACACATTCGCTATCTTGTTAGTGAGATAATGCCCATATATTTGGAACTATATAAGGGTCCTTCGAGGGTTTTTTAGGGGAGGGGGGAGTATCTATAAAATGAATTGTCTATGCTAGTATTTACCAAAGCATCTATTGTTAAAAAAGTTTAAATAAACTTAGATTAATACAATTTACACCTAAAAAAAGCCGTCTATTAACTTAAAGGGCTACTGTCTTGAAATTACCCCAAAGACAACCCTACAACTCGTTTCTGAAACCGAAAAAAAATGCGTTTCTGCCACGAAAAGACCGTGTAGTACAGGTTTCCTTTGAAGTTTACTTACTCCGAATGGATACCACGGTCCTGGACCGTCATATCCACCAAAAAGACCTCCATACCACAGTCTTCACAGGTTCTGGGGTGTCAGACGTATACGTGTATACGCGGTTTATGATGGCGAACCTGAGGTTCACCATCACGTCTGACAGGGGCTTTACGTTGCATTTGATGCAGCCCTTGAATTGGAACAGTGAGTAAACGTTAAAACCTATAGTCATCTCTAACTACGGTACTGGTTGTATCAACTGCTACTGAATAGAACCTACTCTGCTCATGAATCAAGGTATTGTGCTTTAACGAGCAATGCCTACAACCTTTGCTTTTGCATTGAGCCTGAAAATGGCCTCGCTTCAAACAGTTGAAACATAGTTTTAGTTTTGAAATTAATGGCTTTCTGTCTACCACAGAACTATTTAAAAATTTATTACACTTATAAACTTCGTGAGGGCCAGACCATACTAAACAGTTATTTGAGACGGTAAAAAATTCCTGTTCTTTTGTACTTTTAGACCTTTTAAAATTTTGAATGTTTTTAGACGTTAATGCCACAGTCGACTCCAGCGCGCTCGCTCTCGCTTCCAGGAATTTTTTGAAATCCTCAAAAACAGGGACAGCTTGCTTATCTTGGGAAAACTCCCATTCCCGCGGGGACACCGGATCTATCTTTTTTGTCACGGTATACACCATAATAGAGTCCCAGTATTTTACGGATTGTTTGAGAGTGCGCAATGTGTCAATGCACAGCAAATCGTTCTGTCTTAAAACAAGACAAAAAAGTGTCTTAAACGTGATTTCAGACCCATAAAGAGTCTTAAATGCTAACTATCTTCATGATTTAAGACATCATAACGTGTCTTACAAATCCTGTGACGTCATATAAGACACCATTGATGACTGAAAAGGACAGAAAACGGCCAGTTTAAGACGTTTTCATATTCAGACGCGAATCCTACTTTATTTTTAAGACATGAAAAAGTGTCTTAACAATGGCGGATTCTCTGAAGTTTCGTTAGGCTTAACATAAAAATTCATACAGCAGCTCGAATATAAAATTTTGCATTTCCGAACAATTAATTGCATGTTTCTAAGAGTAAAACTGATTGCCTTTATTAGAATATGTAAGTATTATAAAGATAGAACGAAATTTCAGCTATTGTTTACTATTGCTACTGCTATTCAGCTGCCAATTTACACTACACTCTTGAATTGAGCTTTAACGCAGTCAAGTAACGCTTTGTTGTTGCAAACTTCTATCAAACAGTTTGATAAAAATCGTATAATAAAAATGCAAACAGTATGTAAAACAAACAGTTGTTATTGAAAATATGATTAGAACACATTAAATAATAAAATATAGTTTTTTTTAAAAACATTTTTAAATATTTCTAAATCGTTTGAAAAAACCTTTGAAGATTGAATGGTACTGCTCAACTACTCTTTATTAAAATAATAGTTCTCTGTTCGTGTTCTTTTCACTGTGGAATATTTTTGCGGCAAAGACTTCTATGCTCTATGGCGGTGAAAAAAAAATAAGTGTAAAACACTTTTTATTATAATACTTAGAACTTAACTAAAAAAAGAAGATAATTTTATAACGGCAATCTTTGTTTCACTGGCAGCTGATATTGTAAACTTGGATTTTGGAGAACTAGGTGCTACAGAGCGGGCAGCTGAATTTTATCCGAAGAGTTAGAAAGAAAAATAAACATTCGAAGATTGAAACTAATAATGCAGTGAAAATAAACCAGGATATCATTCGGAAAACATCTGTGTGTGAATTGTTTCGCTATTCTATACCAGGAAACGGAGTTGTTGTCGCAGTCTTTTTATCGAAAAAGTCCTATCGTCAGTTCGATATTCTCCTATTCAATGATTTCATATATGAAGAGTACAGGGGAAAAACCGCTTAATTTCGTTGAAAACTTTCCTCATCAGGCATCTTTGGCGATGATAGCGAATAATCGCCTAAACTGGTGTAAGAAAAACAGTTTCTCAATTTTGTTGTACATTTTCTCTCACTGCAACCCTGAAATTCAGTTCCGCGTTTTATTCAAAAGACTGTGTTTATCATCATGTTAAGCTTTAAAAATAAAGTACGATTGATTGAAAATCACGAATTTTTCTAAAACAATTAAGAGAAATTTTAAGATTCACAAATTAATTGAAAAGTCCTAAACCACGACTATTCTACCTACCGAGATTAACCAAGGAGACGGCCTTAGATTAACGCGATGCACGATTCCGACGCTTGGACCAAGCGAAGAAGAAAGAGAAAAACCGGTTTCCTGTCGCCAATGTCCGCCAAGCAGATACAATTACGGAACTACTCCTGATAAATAAAGCGGTTCTTCCCCTGTACTCTTCATATATCAACGTGATTTTAAAAATATGTGTGTTAGAAATTCTGAAACTACATTTTTTTTGTTAGTAAAGTTTGGATTATTTTGTTAAAAAAATTATCAAGGTAAGTGTAAATAATGTAATACTTTTTTGTGTTAAAATAAAAATATTTTCTATAAATTGCTTTGGTTTATTCATTCAACCGATACATATATTATTATAAAATTATTTAGTTATTAGTTGGGAGGGGGGGGGGGGGTTGAAAAAGAAAAACAGCTTGGAAAATGTTATAATCTCTACTTCTTTATAGTTAAAAGTATTATTCTTACGATGCATAATTTGTGTCTTAAATTTTGGTTAGTAATCAAGAATGTTTTACATTAAAAGATAAATTTATTTTTTGTGTAATGATTGTATTACATTTTTGTAACCTGCTGTTTTTCTTTAAAAAAACCAGCAAGTTAAAGTGCAAGTGTCAAAATAATTTTAATATGAAAAGTCAATAAAGTGCTAAATCCCTCCAATTTAATATTTATCAGTTTGTTGCCTTTTAAAATAGTTTCTTCCAAGTTTGAATAATAATGTAATTGTGGTTAATGGTTGTGGAACTAGATATTTTAGCTTAAGTGGAAATGGGAGTGGTAGCCAGGTATCCAAACCGAAGTCTTTGCTCTGTGTTAATCCAATGGAGAAAAATATTTTCTAAGCCAAATTACTCCGCAGGTCGTAGAAATGTGGCTTCGAATAATATTTTTTTCTATTGGATTAACACAGATGTAAGACTTGGATTGGAGACCGGGCTACGGCACCCATTCCATAAGACATCTTAAACTGTCTGAAAGTGAACCCATTTTCAGACACGATAAGCCTCTGAAATGTAGCCGTTTAAGACATCACCTAGTGTCTTAAACTTTCAGACGCGATTTAAGGTCTGGATATAGTGCCATCCGTTTAAGACACATTTTTGTCTGCATTTAAGACATTTTGATTTGCTGTGTGCACTCTGATGACACATCCAAAATCTCGCGTAAGCCTTTGCAGTCTGCTGACTCCCTGGTTAATCCAGGTTGAGAAAAAAAACCTGTCGAAATGTGCATAAATAAGATCAACTTCATTATGATACCTGCCTGTGAGAGTTTCCCATGCTTTATAATAATTAGCGTCACAAATTTGAAAAGAATTAATCAGCGCCAAAGCTTCTCCCTTCAAAGACAACTTCAAGTACCGAAGCTTTTGTACGGCTGACAATGTTTCATTTTGATCAACCATTGATAAAAACAAGTCCCTGAAACTAATCCAGCAAAACAAATCGCCTGAAAAAGTTGGTAAGTTAATCTTTGGGAGAGCGATATGACCTCTATTTTCATGAGGCAAAGACGTTTGTAATACAGTTTCACCGATAGGTCCCGATTTTACTTTTAAGGCCAGTCTCAATTTATCTAACTTATTAAATACATCAAAGTATTCTAATTCATAAGCTTTATAACTAGTCTCTTCACAAGTAGTCAAAATATCTTCAAAAAGCTTATCTAAACTCAAGCGCAAATCAGTTAACTGCTCATTGTACACAATGAATGCATCCGACCCACAGTCTGGTTCACCGTCGGAGTTAGCATTGATTAAATTTGACAACCGAGTGAACTTTGTTTTCAAAAACCTTTTACGCTTAAGTAATTCTTCCATAATGCTAACTGTTCAATTTTGACAACAAGTTTAGAAACACAAACGCTAAAAAATAAAATGCAAAGTCCCAATTAAAGTCCCAATTAAATTTACATTTACAAACTGTGCCTGGATCCGGCTCGACGCACCATTTTATGTGGGTAGGTTTTGTGTACAAGAAAATTCAATTTGAATAACTATGAATTACCATATTTTATTGACAAATAAATTGGGAATTGATTATGAAAACAGATTATTTACTTGATTCTCATTAGGTTTAATTTGAGTAATAAAAGAATTAGTTACAATTAAGTTAACAATATCAAAATAAATAGAACAATAACAGTTTGGTAAACGAACTAATACATAATAAATTAAGAATTAGCAAATTAAGAATTATCAAACCAAGACTGGCCTACGCATTACCCCGAAAGAGCGCCCGCGGTGGAGGGGACCTGTAAAAGAAATAAAAGCTGCAACGCTCCTTTGCAGGGTCTTGCTTATATACAGGGTGGTGCAAATAAAAGTGGCCCCAACGTGGAGATAAGAATACGACAGATATGTTGCCAAGTCAAAAACCAATACAAAAACAGGTTTGCTAACTGAAGCTATTGATCGGTTCAATATTAACCAGTCTTTGGTAGAGGTAGGAAGGAGATCTCCTTCCTACCTCTATGGTTGGGACTTTGGAGAAGTTTTAAAGTGCACTCCCTCTAAACGGGATATTATTTGTTGGACTTTTTTTTTTGGTTGCCCGGGCAGTTAGGTAAGCAGTTATTTTGGCGATGCCCGGACCCGAACCTGGAACCTTCCACTTGCAAGCCGACTTTAACCTACTAGGCTCCCAGCTCCCCGGCGACGGGCTTAGAAATTTTGTGTCGTGGTCAAGGGATGAAGCCGACACTTGACCTGGTGAACATGTGTTCTTTGCAACACGATTGCGAACTAGACTAGGACCTATAGCTCAAAGCCAATTCCGAATGGCCATGAACATCTCGATACCAGAATAGAATTACATTCATATTCACAGTCTTTGGTAGAAAGCAATGCTTTACGTAACTGTGACGTCACTGTAGGCGCGCAGGTCTAACGAATTAGCTGCCGGGTGGTTTGTTTTTGGGGTTTAAGACAACGGTGGACGTAACTGTGACAACACTTTAGGCGTGGTCGCTCCAGTGGTCTATTTTGTATAATATATACTGATTAATATTTTTCATAGGTAATGTCGAATTATAAATAAAGCTTTCTCTTTTTTAACTCTTGTTCATAAATTTAGATATTTAAATGATATTTTAAAGGTTTTACAGAAGGTTTTTTCTCGGAAAAAAAGCTATGTATGAGCTGGGGCGCAACTAGAAAAAATTTCTAGGGGGTTTCAATTTTTTAAATATTATTTTTAATTTAAATTTTAACTTCGAATTCTTTTTATCTGCTGCAGTATCGAAACTATCGACGTGACATAACGTTTAACGTGTATGATTGAATACTGATAAGACTGAAGCAAAGTACTGTTTTCATCTCTAGATTCTTATACATTCCAAATGTACGTTATACTCAGACATGACTGTGAAAATCTATGGGACATTTTATTTTAACATAATTATTATATTCTATCCTTTATAATGATTATACTTTGTGTTTTATATGTTCTAGTAATGGCAATTCAATTAAAAAAAGTTATTACATAAAATATTGAGATTATATTGGGATTTACTAACCAAAACAGTCCACGGACACGATGGTGATACAGCCCACGAAATGACTTGTCACTGTCTGTTGGCACAAATTTTTGCACAAAATACTTAATTTTTTTTAATTTTTCAACGGTAGTAAGTAGATAAAATATTCATTAGCTTGAATTAATTCAGGTGGAAGCATTTCCTTCATGTGAAAAATATCATGCGGGGACATGTGTTTGTACGTTGTATGAGGAATGACCCATATGTTATGAGTTACTTATTTTTATAATAAACTTTTTCAATTAGTTATGGGCGCTTCTTGGTTGAGTGTATTTAACACCTTCCTCTTATCGAGAAAATTGGATATAAATCTCTCCATCCACAGTTTAGAGAAGTGGTCGGCAACCTTTTTTTTCATTAAAAGGGCCCCAATATTTAAAAAAAACAGCAGTAGAATAGTTATTTGAAATGTATAGATTGCATAAAACAATACACATAGGTTTTCCTTAAATGATAACCATGCATTTGCAAGAAATAATCGAATTCATTTTAATTTATCATTCGACATGATTTTAAATAAGAGATAGCCAAATATGTAAAACATTGTCTGAAGATATGCTAAGTAAATTTGCAAATCACGATTCATAACTCCCTTACGTCACTTTCATTTATCTCTCATCGCGATAACTGCTTATTTAACTAATTTAAAACTAGAAATAAGTCTTTGTTATAATATATAATTTTAATTATGAATCAGCAAAATAAATACAAGAAAAGATTTGTTTTTAAAATTTTGGATTTTAAAAGTGTTATGTTTTTTGTTTTTAAAGATTTTTTAAACATAATTTTGGGCTTCTGAAAAGAGCGAAACTAGTCAAATGGTCGCCGATGGAGGCTTTAGGTATGTCTTGCTAAAAATAATTAAATCCACCCGATCACCGCGTGCACCAAGTTATATCTTCTTATTAAATCTATTTAGTCCTAAGTTACGATGGCATAAGAGTACACTCTTAAAACAAAATAGTGAAATTCACTCCTATAGGAGAAGTGCATTTTCGGCACCGGAAAGGAGTGGAAATTAACTCAGACTGAGTTAAAACCGCTCGTTTTAAGAGTGTAGGACGCAGATTGTTTTCTTTTATTTCTGTTACCCACTCCGAAAAAGAGTGAAATTCACTCCTATAGGAGAAGTGCATTTTCGGCACGGAAAGGAGTGGAAATTAACTCAGACTGAGTTAAAACCGCTCGTTTGTTTTAAGAGTGTACGATGTCTTTCAAAGTTCTAATGGATACTAGCTCAGGTGTTGACCATGTCACTTTTACGAGATCCAACGGATATCTTGCAAAGAACTCATAATCTAAATATAAACTAACGCTGGAGAAAGTAAGCAAGAAGAGATAAAAAAACAATTTATATCCTAACTGGTTACTGTGGTTCATACACTTGGACGACACTTGGTTCGGCATGCAACGCAATCTGTGTTAACTCAGTGCATTTGAACATGATCTAAATTATAGTACTCGGAACCCGTTCTTGAGGGATTCTCATAAAATCCTTGCTATCCAAAAACTCTAAAGCATAATTGCATCCAGTATTTTTGAACGTAGTGACTGGGCGTCAATGACAAACACCTCCAAATCCTGTCCGTAAATCACCAAACCTTTTCTCACCCCTTTAATGTGGTCGGGTTTCTGTGAGAGTGTCTCGAAGATGGATCGCTTTTAAAAGATAAGGGGTGAAGAAGATCGGGGATGCTTTGAGCTACATGAGGGCTATTGGCGACGGGCGTCGTAATTTAGAATAGAACCACTGTCAAGATTTGAAAATGTAGTACATTATTGTTTACCACATTCAGTATCTCCTCGAGGAGCACTATAAGTTAAAATATAGCTATGCCATAATAGTGAATCCGATGCAAATTCGAACTGCCCTGCAGTTGAGAAGCTGTTTCGAAACCTTAAAGAAATATGCGCCCATAAAAGCAATGCATCGCCAAATATACTAACTCTTGCCTAAATCAAAATCTTCCTTACCCTTTTTAAAAGTGGACTCTTCCACAATCAAATTATTTGAGATGCTAGGAAGTGACAGGCGAACTATAAATTGATTTGATGTTTTCCTTCTATATATTTACAGGTCACCAACTGTTGCAAAAGAAATTGGATACTTGTCCGTTGTCTCCGGTCCTTGTTGTATCTGGTTGTCATCGTCTGCCATCTCAACAGAAAGTATCTTTTGTTGCTCAACGTGGATGCCAAAAATTCACCTGGAAAATGCGACTCATCAGATGAATTAGGCTGTGAAACGAACTACACTGCAAAAACAAAAATTCCGTCACATTTACGGTTTTTTAACTGGCAGGTGAATTGCCAAGAAAAAATAGAATTATGTATTAAATACGGTAAATTTTAGTTCAAATATGGTTTTGCCTCTATAAATTTTCGCATTTTTTAAAAAGCTTCGCTCTAGTTGCTATTCGAAACAGCAATCTTTAGGTTGCGAGCTAAGCGTCATTCTAATTCGACTACCAAATCTCTCGACATATTGAAGTATAAAAAGTAATGTTTGTGTACATTTAACGCGTTACCATGTACGTACTGTAGCTGTGTTAAAGCTCCGTTTGGATGTTAAAAATAAGCAATCAAAAACGTTAAACATTACGTCCCCAAATTGACGTCATTAAGAACAAGTTTTGGACGAAATTGTTTTGAACCGTAAACGAGTTTGATAAAAAGGTTTAAGACCATAAAGTAATCGAAAATATTTTAAACCGTATAGGAAGCATGGGAAATTTCCCTTAAAACGGACGTGGTTTTTTTTTTTGCAGTGTATTGTCGCATTTCCAAGTTACACTTGAGGAAAATTCCAATTGATACCAAGTCTGCTCGGTGAAATAACTTTTAATGGTTCTACTCCAATGTGTATCGTCAACCCGGGATGTGACTGGGTTTCAAACTAATATATCCTACTCAATCGTGTGAAAACACCTAAATTATTTTAATATTGAATATGTCTTTAAGATATCACAGAAAAATTGGATAGGTATTTTAGTGTTAAGCATTTGTAATGCTACTGAAAAAGCAACTGACTTCAATATTTCAATGTAATGTGTACAGATAAATTTTTAACAGATTTAAGATACCAAATTTATGTAATAAAAAATTGTTCTAAACCATTTACCAACTTTGGGACTTAAACAGAGTTATTGACGAAAGAAATAGTTATTGACGAAAGAAATAACTAATTAATATTATTTAAACAGTTATTAATGACAAAAGTTTAAATGTTTTGAATATAAACAACACTGCTGCTAATTGTTTTCGTGTGTAAAATTGAATTGGGTTTCGAATGGAAAGGACTTTCATCGCTCATAGACACATGAAAACCAGAACTGCATTTTTTATAACTGAGAGTCTTATGACAAAAATTAATAATTTTTATCTTATGTAATCTTAAAAATATTTTTTTTACATGAGATAGGGTACACATTGAACACTTTTGAATGACTATTTTTAATGTCTGTCATATATATTATTGCAAATATCATTTAAAGAGCGTTGGACATTCTATTCCTATTACTTTTTAAGTACTATAAATTTTACTTTAGTTCGTCATTTTAATGTGCATTAACCAAAATATTTTATTGGAATGATAAATTTTTGGCTTATGAAAAATTAAAATGTAATTAAATTAGCATTTAAAAAAGTACAATGTTTAATTCATTATATTTTTTCATTTATTATATTATTCGTTTTAGTAGTATTTTCATAAATTTATATACTTTTATCTACATTTTTTTATTAGTTAAGATTTTACAGTTTTTTCAAAGCTATTTTTGTTTTATACCAAAACTTTTGTGTTAATTGAACACTAAATTTATATATTATTCAATTTATATGTAACATTCATTGTGAGTGGAATTTTTTAAAGTTAAATCAGCGATATTTTGATTTGTAGCAAACTATTTAATTAAAATATTTTTTAAAAAATGAATTAGAAATATAATCTATTTACTAATCTGATTACCAAAGATCGAGATTCTGTGTATATTTTGTGCAATATTCAAGGTTTTTTTATTATTGTGATTGTCCACTGTATCCTTGAGCAATCTTTTTTGGCCAAAAGAGAATTTAAAAGTTATGAATGTAATCAAGAAACATTCCTCTAATTTTTTGGGCAGTTTGATTTATCGAGATATTTTTTATTTTATACAAGATGGCGTTGCGTGATGTGTAATCATTGTAATATTGTATTTGTTAAATTTGAAATAAATGTGTGCAACATTTCGATATCCAAATAAAAATATTTAAAATCTTGTGCTGCTTTTTTTTTTAAATCTTATATCTAAAGACTTACAATGTGAGTTACGGTAGTGTTGAATTATCGTTGCACCAGGGCTACTCGAGGGCTATTGGCGACGGGCGTCATAATTTAGAACCACAGTCAAGTGACGAACAGCCGAAACCTGAGTAGGCAACCAACGCAACCGTTAAGGGCGACAAGATACGCAGCGTTGGGACTCTAGAGCATATTTAACGTGCAATGCCTCTAGTCGTCGGACATTTTTTTTTTTTGCCTTCACAGGCCGTTTCTAGGTCGACAGTTAATTTGACGATGCCCGGACCCGAACCTGGGGCCTTCCGTATGCAAAGCGGACGCATTAACCGACTGAGCTTCCCAGCCCCCACTTACAACGTAAGAAGTTTGAGCATTGGGAGTTGGTAGAAAAATCGACTTTATCACTGGGTTACCAAAGAGTACCCTGAAACATACTATTTTTTTGCATTTAATGTAACGTAAAATTGATAGGTTTTACAAACTTGATTGTGTCCTATATCGCCTTAGAAGGGTCCAAGACCTATAAAACTTAATTTTTATGCGTTTTTGTTAAACAACAAAAATATAATTGAATATAGTGACCGTTTTTCAGCTTTTTCCGAATACTGTGTGTCGCCTAGATTCTTTGTAAAAATGCTCTTGGGCATTGAAAAATGAAAAGTGTCAAATAAAAATTGCATTTTAGTTTTAACATTTTTTAATCCTCGACAAATAAACCTTTCTAATTCATAACTATATTTCCGAATAAACCTCAAAAATAATAAGAATAATAATTTCAAAGATGATAATTAAATACTATTTGATGAAGTCGTATGTTTTTTTTGTCTCAGAACCTAACAGCTTTCTAAATAGAGATTCGATATTGTGCAAAAAGCAATATTGTGTCTTTCAGTAAAAAAACAAACAATTATTTAATGTTAAAATGTATTTTCACGTTAAAACTATTAGTTTTTGGAAATGTTAATTTCCAAAAGGTTAGTATATAATTTCCTTATCATGAAACCCCATGCCTGATATACATCACAACCTGGTTATGAAAAAAAAAAGTTTTAATAAACATATTACCTATGTCTAAATTAATCATGTAAAAAGTAAAACTAAATTAATCATTTGAAATGTAGATGATCTGCTAATATAAAAACAAATAATTGTTAATTAGTTGGTGATGAAGTGAGCAAAATAATAAATAAGCACTCGGCGCATACGCAGAGCACGTAATTCATCATTGTGACCCGCCCGCACCCTATAATACCCACCCCCTAAGTGTAAAAAGAGTTAGGAAAAAATCTCTTTCTTCGGAGGGGCCGTATAGGAAGGTTTTTTTTTTTAAAGCACTTTTACTATTTTAGGGGGCTAAACCTGCAAGCGAAAGACAGTCAAGGGCGGATTAGAGGGGATGAGGGGTTATAAAATATTTATTAAAAATATCTATGATAATATATTGCATCAACAACTTTAATCAGATTCTGGGTACCGATTTATTAAGCTGTTACTTTTCTTCAATAGTTATTACAATTGTTTAATATATATTACAGATAAATAATGAATGCCCTATAAAACTGTAATACTTACACTGAAGTATTCCTTTGAATAAAAAAAAACGTCACTTTCATGTTTCCGAACAGCTTTAAAATTAAGATTTTTCCATCTCCCAGATCACTGAGCGTCGATGGTGCTATGTTTTTGAACTGCTGGGGGGGTTTTTGGCGTTTTCGATTATAACTATAGTCGTGGCAAATGTTAGCTAGCTGATTTTTAACTATATCTTAAATATTGTTTTTAAAAATAACTGTGAGTACAGTAAATATGAGGGTTCTGCATCACAGGGTGCCCATAGGAACCCATGTTAAGCCATTCCGCCCCTTATCCAAAAAAAACGGGGTTCCAATTCTAGCTCCATAGGAAACCATGGAAAGCCATTCTGTTCTAGTTTTATCAGAAGATTGTGATAAGATAAAACCGGCTTCATACATTGTTAGTAAAATGCAACCAATGAAATTGCTGATTTTTTTTTACCTAATGAAATAATTTGTATCGATTTTAAAGTTAATAGTACCCAATTTATTTTCAAACTTTAATCAACATTCCAAATCCCCAATGGACTCGACAAAAAAGAAAAAATCCCCAATAATCCGACGATTTTTTTTAAACTTGGTTCACTATCTAGGAAAGATATAGTGCAGTAGAAATAGGCGAAAAAACACCGTGAAGTAGAAAAAATTGGAACATAAACTATTCTTGTTGCAAATGGTAGGTAACATGCTTCTAATGAACATACTAAAAATCGCAAACTGTACTGTCGCAACAAATACGTTTTTTTGACCGCCATCTTGGAAAAAAGTTAAATTTTAAAAAAAATCTTAATAAGTCGTGTTTGGTATCAAATTAAAGGAAATACTAAGGATATACACTTTTAAAATACATTAAATGATAATATATAAGTTGAAAAATCATACAAGTGGTTTATAAAATTAAATTAAAATTAAACATCATCTTCATCGTCATCTAAATCAACACTGTATCCAGTGTTTGCACAGTCCTTTCCACATGCAGTTTTTGCAAACTACTGAACATGGAAGTCCATATCGTCGGCAAGTACACTTCATAGTGCTACAGGTTTCTTCAGAACTGTTTTGGCAGGCACATTTAATCATATTTAAAAGTTTTTCTGGCGCGGCTGGGTTTAGGTCTGTTAGTGTGGGATAATACTGTTCATCGATGAACTGCCAACCCCAGAGTATGGGATCAGGAGATAGCACATTGAAGTTTTTCCAAATAATACACTGCTGCAAATGCACTCGAAGGAGGTGGTATTTTGCTGCATTTTGTGTTGGGGGTAACCCAGCAATATCAAATTCTTTCTAAGCTGAAGCTATTTTCCTAACATATTGTTCATAACGCAACATATTTAGTGTGGTTGAGTCGATGTCACCTCCATAAAGTGACACAATAAATTTACAGCCAATATCTACCAAATATTGGTTTTTCGTAACCATCAAACACTATCACAACTTTTCCATACCTTCTGTTGACATAAGACTCATATTGCCTTATGACATCCCCAAATGTTGTAGAAGTGGACCAAGGCAATTGGTGAATTAATGCACCTCCATCAAGAACGTAGGAAGTTTGCTGGGCACAAGGAGACTGTTGAACTTTATCAACATTCAGGGAGTCTAATGAGTTTGCAAATGAAAATTTGTCCGTTTTCCTCATTTGCTGAGTGGGATGGTCAAATAATGAAGTTGTTAAAGTCGAAAACTCGTAATTGAAAAAATCTTTTGCATCCTGTGCTTTACTATCCAAGGAGATACAAGCAAGCATCCTCTGTGTTAAAAGACTGGTATCTATATGATGAGTTTCAGCATTAACAACCAGTCCTTTTTTTCAATACTTTCATTGTAACTGCTTGGTCCGTTTTCAATAAAGTTATATCTTGAGTTTGTTTGTAAGTTTACTCTGAATCTCTCTTCCAATCATGTCAGCATTTTCAACGTTAACTTTGTGTGTACTATCCATTATTCCATTAAAAATATTCCACAAACCACTTGACGATTTTGTAAATGGACTATGGTCGATAAAAAATTGCATAATCTTTTTTAGATCTGCAAAATCTTTCGCCATCATTGCATCAGTTAGATCAACGTGTTGTTCACTGCCAATACGGGAAATACCTTTATTCAGCATTTTGAAAACCTCCGAATTCTTTGTGTTTCGATCCCGCATTTGTTGAACATAAATTTTAGCACATTTAGCATAATTATTATGACCGCGCAAAAAAGGGTAGCATATGCTCAACCGCTTGTAAGTGCATCTCAAAATTTCCAGATCGTTCAGCCGAAATGAATAGTTTTACAACATCTACCATGTTTAGGTAAAGCAGCCAGAGTTTAGCAGTACAGCTTTGTGATCTAAGAAAGTCGCCTTCCTTTTAACTATTAGTGAAGAAAGTTTTTGAAGATCAGGATTTGAAAAAACGTCGTCTTCTTAGTATGACCTTCGAAAACGTTTTGGAAAATATGGATGCATTTTTCAAGGTTAATATCATCATCACACACGGTTGTGTTCAGTTCTATTGCATCCCCGTCAATGCATTCACTTTCTGATGAAATATTCGCCAAATATGAATCTGCTGCAGTTACGTCAACTGGTAGACTACATTTCAGCACATCTGCTATAATTAAAGCGGTGAGAGATGAAGAAATTAGAAAATGCCCGCGAAGAGCCCGTGAATATGCTTTTTCTTTTAACATGTGGGGGACAGAATTTTCAGCATACACTGTTTGCAAAGCTGTGTATTGAAAGCTGTGTATCAAAGCACTGTTTGAAAGGCTGCATTGTCGGAACAACTTGGTAAATCGTCTTTTGCTTATTGTTGGTAATCCTTGTTTGTTATTCATTGAAGCATGACTTTTAGTAGCAAAGTAGCAAACTTTTGTTGGACATCTCAGAGGGGTGCGCCACGCGAGGGAACAGGTGTCGGAACATCTCAGAGAGGTGCGGCACGCGAGGGTACATCTCAGAGGGGTTGTTCCCTCGCTCGCAGTGGAAATCTTTGGCCGTTTTCCTACCATTTCTTTCCAAAATCAACTCTGAAATATTTTAGTTTTAAAAACCAAAATCATATTCTTTGTCAGCGTAAAATTTGCTATAATTTGATACCAAACATGACCTATTACGATTTTTTTTAAAAAATGATGTTTTTTCCAAGATGGCGGCCAAAAAAACGTATTTGTCGCGACAGTACAGGTTGCGATTTTTAGTATGTTCATTAGAAGCATGTTACCTACCATTTGCAACAAGAATGGTTTATGTTCCAATTTTTTCTACTTCTAACTCTATTTCGACTGTACTAATAGCTCTTATCGGTGTAAGCGTAAATAGTTTAATGTATGTGAATCAACATATCTGTTAAATTGTTTTTTTATTTTATTAGTATTGATATGAAATATTTTTCTAATTTTATTACCGTAAAAAATTTTTTTAATAGGATTATCCAAAAATCTTCATAAATAACTTTTTTTATTCTCACAGAGTAGTAAAAATAATGAAACTTACTTCAATTTTTAAACATTTTTTTTATGTCACACAGTTTTTTTATTTAAAAAAATTACAAACTTAAAAAAAGCAAATAGGTATTATTAATGAAAAAAAATGTTTATAAGTTTAAAACATTACCAAAAATATTTTAAGTGCCACAAATCTTTTAGAGAGACATGTTTTTCCTACTAATGATTTTTATATAAGTTACTACAAAAAATAGTTTCGCCATCCCCTTTTATCCTTTTTTTAACAATCCCAACTTACTCTTATAATGTTTAAAGTTAGTTTCGAAGAATCAATGAGGAGTATTTGCCTATAGTTAGCTGCATTCGAATACATTCAAATCTCATTTTATTACTCTCACACTAATTCTCATTTATAAAGTTGTCATATGATTTATAGCTATTGTTTATAACAAGTCTATATATGCATTTGTACGAAATACGTAAAAGACTTTTAATTCAAAAGTTAGAAAGAATTTCAATTCTATAGTAATTTAATTGTTTAAAGTTAAATCTTCACCTTTTTCTAAACTAATTCCGCCAAGTCATTTTTTTGCCAAATAGCTGAAGTACTTTTTAATGGTCCAGATATCGCACCGTACGCGGAAAAGAGACCTATCGGCCAAAATTGACTTTTTGAGATAACACTACTATAGGATGCAAAATTTTGATATCTTTCTATTGGTGCAAACGGCATAGCGATCAGAGCCCTAGTTAGGCTGCAATTAATAGATAGGTCTTTCTTTCGCGAACGGTTTTGGATTAAAATGAACAGGAAAGAAAGACCTATCGCACCTGGCGTTTTTTCATTATGCGTTTTGCAGCTGCGGCGGCAATGAAGTTAAAGTTGAAGTGCCGAATGAAAAAGGTTGAAGTCGGTATTATTCGGTAATTATTTATTTACTTATTTATTTAAAATACTCATTTAAGAAAATTCATTTCATAAGCTCTGATTTGTGGTATTTCATACAAAAATTATATACAAAAATACATAAAATAAGTGTAGATTAAAAAACTGCATGCCAATTATTTTATATTTCAAGTTAATGTTTTAGCAAACGATAAATAGTTTTAAATCGTCTGCATTATTTTGACTACAGTATAACAAGTAGTTTATTGATCGAATCATTTCCATTCTTTTAACTGGCCATAGAATCTAAAAGATTATCAGACACATAAGTGTGTACAAATGAATTTATAGAAGTATGTTTAGATGTAGGCAAGATAAATTTTTATGTTTATTGATTATTTATTCATTTCTTCAATTAAGAAACTAAACAAACTAGATATTTAAAATGCTTATCTAACTAAAACTTAAATTTTTTATTTTCTTGAAATATAGTTACATTGTCTAGTTCTTCATTATGGAACAGTGAAATGTCTTTTCTTGACTTTGCTTTTAATTATAAACTTAAACATACATTGCATTAATCCCATTGAAAATTAATCGTTGTAATTAGCAGGGTGTTTTAAAATAGACTTTCTACAAGTGTGCTCCTTAGTTTTATTAAAAATTCAGATAAGATAATTTGATTTTAATTTATGTATATATATTTATTTATAAAATACAATCCCAATTTAATTATTCCCCAATTTAATTTTAAAAAATATGTTGTTACTGTTGTTTACTATTTAAGATTATAAATATGCATTAAATAAATGACTATTCGTCATAAGTATTAATTTTCTTAATATTTTGAATGAATTTAGCTGCAAATTCTTCAGGATCCTTCTTCATTTTTGGTAAAAATTCAAATTACAAAATCGTTCCAAATGAACCTAGATCAAAAATATTTGGCATGGATATCCGTTTTATGAGTATAAAAAGGTATACATAGTCATTTTTTACTTCAAATTTGCCTTTGCTGAGATATTTTTAGATAGGTATTTCTTTCGCGAACAAAATCGTTCAAATTTGTTCGCGAAAGAAAGACCTATCTGAAAATATCTCAGTAAATGCAAATTTAAATTAAAAAATGACTACATGTACTTTTTGGTACTCATAAAACGAACGATTTTGGAACGATTTTGTGATCATTTGAATTTTTACTAAAACTTTGAACGGCTCTCCTGAAGAATGGTCTTTTTCGCGATAGGTCTCTTTTCCGCGTGCGGTGCGACATGAAGTATAATGGGAATTTATTTTAAAGAAAAATATGTATGAAATCCATTAAAACACTTAACAATTACGTCAAATTGAATGAATACAATTAAATCTACATGCCAGTGAATAAAAAAATATTGTAATATATAATATAGGTTTGTTTGTCATATCGGACAATGGTTGTGAATGATAACTATTTTTCAAATGTAAGTTTAAGTTTGCACAAAATTTTGTATTTGGATTGACACATACATTGCATTTAAAGTTATAAAATGAATGCGCCACAAAGAATGGTACCCCCATTCAAACATATTTTCTAAGACATTTACTTAAATTAAGAACTGTGATTGTCCATTAAAAAATATAAATCATAATTTCGCAAGAGAAACTTACGAATATCGAATAATTTTATAGCCAAAATTACTAATTTATCGCCAAACGAATTGAAAAATAACGTTTAAAAACAAAAATGGTGCAAAATAAAAGTTGAATGTCTGATTTCTTATTTAAAAAACAAACTTTTCTGAAAAAGTTCAATTAATGTTTTTTTTGAAGAAGAAAATGTTCTTACATTTTAAAGAAGAGTTCTAATACATTTTATAATTCACTTATATTTTTTAAAAAAAATTCTTTAAATAATTTTTTTATTATAACATGCATTTTTTTCACCTAAACATCACATATAGAATTTACAAATATCGAGGAATTTTATCGCCAAAACTACCAAGTTATCGCCAAACGAATGGAAGCAGATAACGTTTAAAAACAAAAATGTTGCAAATCAAAAGTAGAATTTTTGATTTGTTATTTTAAAAAAATATAGAGAAAAACTTTACAAAAAAATCATTTTGTTTTTAAGAAAACATTTTTATAAATAATATTTCAAATCTGTTTTATATTTCATTTATAAATTTTTAAAAAAATTGTTTTAAATAATTTTATACAATTTTTTTTTATAGTTATAATTTTTTTATTTTTTCCTTTCAAATATTATTTCGTATCTGTTTTATATTTTATTTATAATTTTTAAAAAATTCTTTTAAATTATAAGCAATTTTTTTTCATAGTTTTATGTATTTTTTAAATTTTCTTTCCTTTCAATATTTATATTTTTGCTTTAATAAACTTTCTTTTTTTTCTTCTGTATCATTGATATTTTTGATTCAAATTTATAATTTTTCTTCCATATTTTATGATTTTTGATGTTACATTTTTTTCAATGTATGGATGATTGAATAGAAACCTCATGAAATTAGGCTTCACTTTATTCAGAATGTATTCACCGTAAAGTTGTATTAGTTGTAAATATGTATTTCTAATTAGCTTTTTATATTTTTTTTTTACTTTTTATACTAGATTATGTATAAAAATTACTCGAATTTCATCAACCACTCGTCCACCTTAGGACCCCCTATCAAAAATCTTAAAGTACGGTAGAAAAATTTATAAATTTGATTAAAAAAATATTAATGATACAGAAGAAAAAAAATGAAAGTTTAATAAAGCAAAAATATGAATAAATATTGAAAGGGGTGAAAATTGAAAAATAGAACTAAGAAAAATGCATGTTATAATAAAAAATTATTTAAAGAAATTTTTAAAAAAGTATAAGTGAAATATAAAATATATTAGAACTCTTCTTCAAAATATAAGAACATTTTCTTCTTCAAAAAACATTAATTAAACTTTTTTAGAAAAGTTTGTTTTTTAAATAAGAAAATCAGACATTCAACTTTTGTTTTGCACTATTTGTGTTTTTAAACGTTATTTTTTTAATTCGTTTGGCGATAAATTAGTAATTTTGGCTATAAAATTCTTCGATATTCGTAAGTTTCTCTTGGGAAACTATGATTTATATTTTTAAATGGACAATCACAGTTATTAATTTAAGTAAATGTCGCGGAAAATATGTTTGAATGGGGTACCATTCTTTGTGGCGGCATTCATTTTATAACTTTAAATGCAATGTATGTGTCAATCCAAATACAAAATTTTGTGCAAACTTAAACTTACGTTTGAAAAATACTTATCATTCACAACCATTGTCCGATATGACAAACAAACCTATATTATATATTACAATATTTTTTTATTCACTGGCATGTAGCTTTAATTGTATTCATTCAATTTGACGTAATTGTAAAGTTTTAATGGTTTTCATACATATTTTCCTTTAAAATATTCCATTAGTGGGAAAAACATGTCTCTCTAAAAGCTTTGTGGAACTTATTTTTGGTAATGTTTTCAACTTATAAACAATTTTTTTCATTAATAATACCTATTTGGTTTAAGTTTGTAATTTTTTTAATTAAAATAACTTTGTGAAATAAAAAAAAAGGTTAAAAAATTTATGCAAGTTTCATTATTTTTACTACTCTATGTGAGAATAAAAAAAGTTATTTATGAAAATGTAATCCTATTTTAAAAAAAATCTTATGGTATAAAATTAGAAAAATATTCATATCAATACTAATAAAATAAAAAACAATTTAACAGAAAATGTTGATTCACATACATTAAACTATTTAAATCATCTCGTATAAACATATATAAAAAAATCCACTTTATCATCATTCAACACAAATTTTGTAACAAATTGGTAATTTGCATCTTTCAAATTACCCAGGTCAGAGAACGAAAAAAATACTTCTTCAAAACAATAATTAAATGATTTAATTACTTCTGTATAATTCTTCTTTATTTAAAATTGTTACAGATCACAGTAAAAACGCTTATATTATAAATCTCGAAAAACTACTCACTTGTTTAAGGTAATAACACTTTCAGATCAAGTTCACAGGTTAAATGTTTCTCGAAAAATGTTGTAAAGCTTATACCGATAAGAGCTATCTTCCCTAGATACCGAACCAAGTTTTTTAAAAAAATCGTCGGATTATTGGGGTTTTGAAATGTTGATTAAAGTTTGAAAATAAATTGGGTAGGGGGAACCAGGGACACATGACCCAACCTGTTGTTTTTGGCTTGTAGCTTTTTAAAAAACTCTATTTATGTATGTGCAAATGCAGTCAATTTATTATTTAATAAGTCTTACACAATATATATTAGTATTTTTCTGAAGTATTAACTGCAATATTAGTAAAATATAAATTATTTTAAACTTTAGTTTTGGGTCATGTAAGCCAATGCATAGGGATACCTGACCCACCCATTAGGGATACGTGACCCAACCCATATATTTATTAGTAGGACTTTAAATTATCAAAATAATTTTACATGATAACAAAACTAACATCATATATAGTTTATATGTATGTTTTTTAATTTTTGTCTGACAAAAATATTACTTTCTATTTTTTTCGCATTAATTCTTATTTTAACGAACTATTCAAATTTAAACGTAAAGACTTTTTAAATCAAAACTGGGGATCCTTTTATTTTACAGAGAAAACACAGGTGGTTGAAGAGTCTCTTCTATTTCATCATTATTTATTGGGATAAAAACTCCTCGGCGCAACAGCCCGTTAGTGGGTCTGCCGAACTCATTCCAGCTTTCGTGCTCTGGGGTGCTAGGCATATGTCCCGGTAAGGTGGTCAGCCTCACGTGGAACCCCCAGTGTTTAGTTCTAACTAGAATATTTTATTAAACAATGAATACATTTCTGGTCACCAAACCTTATATTCTGCCTATTAAAGATCCGAAACCTGAGTAGGCACCCAACGCAACCGTTAAGGGCGACATCGTAAGCAGCGTTGGAACTTTGGAGCATATTTAACGTGCACTTCCTCTACACGGGGTATTGTGCGGCGGACATTTTTGGCTGCACGGGCGGTTTATAGGCCGGCAGTTATTTTGGCGATGCCCGGACCCGAACCTGGGACCTTCCCCATGCAAGGGCCAAGGCGAACGCCTTAACCGACTGAGCTCACCAGCCCATCCAAGAAATAATGAGAAGAGAAATTTTTAGAGAAAGAATAAAGAGTTCTAACCAAAAAAACTCACTTATATTTGACCCCCTCGGAAACTTGTTTTGTCTAGGTGGATGTGTCGATTCCGTGATCCAACCCGAAAAGAGAAAGGTACATAATTCTCCGAAAAGATAAAGGAACCGAAATTCTCCGAAAAGGAGGAGCTGTCCCATCCCCTTCTTCCAGATCAAAGGACAACACTAACAGTGTCTTTATCTTGCTGTTGCTGCGCTCAAGGTTGCGATTGTATTATGTTGTTTGTTATACGGGGTTGGTATTCTTGATTTGATGTCCTATCTTTTTAATAATTATTTAGCTAAACATATTATGTTACGCTTGTTGTGAGTATCGTTACTAATAGTCTCCTAATTTGATCTCCTTTTTTTAAGGAGACATTTAGGCTATAACACAACCGTTCTTATAGGTTTGTCAAAGGGGCCTTCACACAGGGCCTCGCGCATTAGGAGGAGCCTCTCTCGGACTATAAAAGCACAAAGCATTTGTATTTAGGGACAACTATGACATTAAAAAATTGAAAATATTAAAATAAATTATTAGTAATTGAATTTAAAACATTCCAAAATAAAGTTATAAATTTTCCTTTACGAAGATACTTTCAGTACACGCATTGAAAATAAGACTTGTTCGTCTAACATAAATCATAATTGAAAACTTCAGCTCTTATTTTTTTTTATTTAATGCTCCAAATAAAGATAACTCTTTTTTTAATAAATGTATTTAATAAAAAATAATTCTCTGTTGCGGATGGGTGTTTCCCCAACTACAGACTAATTTAACAGGGATTAAGTTTAAAAGGGGTGGTTAATCCCATAGAGCTAATGCATTAGTTTTGAAATCACAACCTCTGTAAAAGTATTGCTTTGCCATATAAGCATTTTTATACCAGAGAGCATTTTCATACCACTAAGAATTGTCACAACAGCAAAAAAAAAAAAAAAATTCGAAGCGAATATTTCTTATCTGGTTATTTAATGATTAGTTTTAAGTTTTAATCGCTCCAAAATATATTGAAGAGGACGCTATTTTCTTTGAGATTAGTTTTATTTTGCAGTTATAACGATTATCATACCAGATAAAAAAGGCTTACTTGGCAAAGTAATACTTTCGTACAGGGAACGATTTTAAAAAAACATTCGCTCTATGAGACTGACCAACTACTGAACATCCCTTTTAAAAAATGATGTTTTTATTTGGTTATCTACTTTTACTGAAAATGTAGATTTCTCTAATTTTTTTTCAGGATAAAAATTGAATCGGTTATTTGAATATAGAAATAATTCCAAAAATGCGATTTTTGGGAAATCGGAAAAGAACCATTCTAAATCTGTTATTTCTAAATATTTTCTTAATTTTTAGTAACATATTCTTAACGCTAATTCACTACTTAGTTACTTATTACAATGCTTTAAGGGGAGTCGGATGGTTTTATCTCGCCCATGCTATCTCTCTCACCCCTCAGCTAACTCTATCTCTAGTACATTTTGTTTGATAGTATACTATCAATAGCCGAAGTCTGGAAACACAAGAACGGCGTAGGTTCCAGGGTCATAACCCCTAGGGTCCCTTAGATGACGGTTTGAGTTGTCATCTGAAGGACCCTAATAATATTCCGCCCCCTAGGACTGATATTATGGTCATTGTTTAATTGTTATGATTAATAAAAATAATTGCGAAAATTGTTTTAATTACATTTATAAAATTAATTACTAATTTAATAATTTCAATAAATGGTTTAATTGCATTTTCATTGACATTTTTTGAAAAATATTCAACCCCTCCCCTAAAAAATCTCTATCAGAGCCAGCAATTGCTAGAACAGTTCTCTTCTAAAAACCTAGATGCGGTATCCTATTCTCAGAAAAGGGTTTAGTCAAATAATGATCGCAAAACGAAGGTCTTCAATTCTTGGAAGGTGTCCTCTTCTCGAAGCACCGTTGCTAGGGATCTAATACCCATATCCTTAAATGCATGCGCAAAGCGAAATAATTGGTCATATTTCGTCGAAAATACGACAGCACTGCAAACTCACACTTTTCGACTACCGAGAAATGAGGGGAGCCAGTTTTCTAGCATTTTTTTTCATTTCGCGTATATATAAAAATTTATTATTATCTCTTTTGAAAAACACATAACATGAATGTATTTTTTATACTTTTATATACGAAATATCATATATATTTTTTTTAAAGTATATATTATAGTTGTTGGACATGGTCAGAAATTAAAAAAATCCTGCTTCAGAAAGGAGGTGAGAAAACATTATTTTTACGATAGAGTTGTCAATGAATGGAATGCTTTACCAGATTATGTTGTTTATTCGAAGAGAGTAGAAGAATTCAAAAAGAATCTCGATAGTTATTGGAGACTGGTAAAAAATTAGAAATTTTTTGGACTAACCTTCCTGGGCCTCTGGCTTGTTGTTGGTCGACAATTTTAGCAATGTATTTGTATTTCATCTTATTATGGATTAATATTTCGTAATATAGTAGCATTCTGTATTCTGATTGCAATAATTACTAGAAAGTTATATTTTTTGGTGCTAGATTTATGCGTTTTGGCTTCATATACTATATTCTATTCTATTGTTTAAATTACTAACTCACAGATACTTTTGAATTTTTGATACTTTTGAGAACAACTTGTTTAAAAAATGTGATTCCTTAAGATATTAAAAGATTTTTTACGATCCCACTATAATATTATGGAATAAAATATTTCATAATGAAAAATTACCGACACAAAACAAAAATATTTTATTAAAACTGCTGTAGGCTTGTTTCACATGACGTACATCATTTCCTACTTTCATTTATGGATTCCGTTGGTGGTTTAGGTGGTGATTGGTGGTGTGGCATAGTAAGCTCCACTACAGTGATTAACCAAATGAGACGTTATTTTCATTCCGTGGAACTGTTGCTCAAGACGTCCATTGTGGGAATTTTTTATTTGCTTTTTTTATCTGAAGTTTTTAATGATAAGTTAGTTTTAATTAAAACTAAAAATAAGTGAATTAATATTACTTTTCCTAGGGCTAAAATGTGACATTATTTCTCTATTTTTGTAATTGTATTTGATTGTATGTATTTTTTTATGTTCTTTTTTTTGTGTTTCTATTCCTGTCATATAAAATGGATATTTTCTCTGTATAGAGAGTGTAAATAAATAAGTTAATTTTTAAAGGTAATTAATAAGTTAATTTTAAGAGGTAATTTAATAAGTTATTTTAAATTTAAAATTAATTAATAATAAGTTAATTATTAGGGAGTTAATTTTAAATAAATCATATGAACAATTTTAAGGAAATACCCCTCCTGGTAACCCCCGACCAAATTGTATTAATCCGCCATGACTGAGGGGGTACAATCTTAACGTATTTTTCGCAGTGTAGAAACATTGTACGGCTTTTCAGGCCGGCAATTCTTAGGTTTGTAAAAAGATACACTCGCCTTTTTTAAACATATTTTTAAAAATAATCTAATTCGTCTTACCGAAAAAATATGATAGCTAATTTTAAGTAAGAACATAAAATTCGTTGTACAGAGTTCCAATTTTAAAAGAGGCCTCAAAGCGCAATCCGTTATTCGTTTGGTGGCCTCTTTTACCACACTGAATAATTAAAAGTTTTAAATATATAATGAAATACATTTCAATAACAGAAATTGATAAAATAAAAATTCGACAGAAAGTCGTTTTGGTTAATTTGAAGAATGTAACAAAAAAAAATTTTTTTTCGCAGTAGAGTCGCACAAGGCATCTTATTTTCAAAAGACAGCTCAAACCCATCCTTTATATAAAATACTCACAATAAAGAAGCTTTATATTCTTTTATTTATATTGGTTTAACATTTTATTTAGTTTTAAACAATACAAATTTTTCAAAAAAAATTATATTCTCAATTTTTCACTTCTGAGATTCTTATGACAATAGCAGCTCATGTAATAAAGCTAAATATGTTATCTCTGAATTTTAAATTCAGACTAATATTTGATAAAAAGGGGGAAATAAAGTGAAACTAAATGCAGAGAGAGCCGGCAGGATTCAAATGTAGGCCGGTAGTCTCATGTAATAAAGTTATGTCACGTTATATCGCTTTAAAAATGTCACTTTAAACTCAAACCTATAACATTAAATACAAAAAAAAGGGGAAAATTTCGTCAAAAGTAAACGCAGCCGGTAGGATTCGAACCTACGCGGGGAAACCCCAATGGATTTCGAGTCCATCGCCTTAACCACTCGGCCACGACTGCTCAGGATATGGTTGAGTTTTTAAAGAGTAATTTACACTCTAATTTTGTTCATAAACAATTTTTTGTTTTATTGCTCTTTACACTGCAAATATAGTAAATGATGACTGCAGCTCACAAGAATGATTATCCAAAATATAAATATATTACTTTACTTTCCTTACAAATAAGTATCCCAAGTTTAACGAATTTTGAAGTATTTGAACGAATTTTGAAGTATGTGTTAATTATATAAGTGAGCAAAAGCTGCTTCAATTTGTTTAGGATTTTCTAAACTTTTTTTTATAAAACAAAGAGTTTTTCTTTTCAAGAATTAACAACTAAATAAAATGTATCTATGCCTTTTCTGAAATTCCTTTGTAAGAGCTTTTGATATACCACTGTGCTGCCATCTACAGAATATTTCGTAACACACACATAAACAAAAATTAGTACAAATAAATAATAATATACAAACTAAACATTAAAAAATCATTTGATAATTTAAAAGTATCTAAGCCTGAAAAAAAATTTAAAAAGGCAATTTGCTTTCAAATTAGAAAATAAAAGGACTTTTAAAATTGACTCTATCTATATTTTTCAAACTAGTCACTAGTCCTTATCAATATGTCCCAATCAGACTTTTATAACTGATAGAGAATACTTGTGTTTGGCTCAAATTAGTATTCTTTTTAAAACATAATATAACTGATTACCTTATTTTAATGAAAAAGATTGGAAAGCATCATTACTCTACTTTTTCATTCACTTTTCTTTTTGAAAAATTTAAGTTATTAAAATTTCAGCTTTCAAAGCAAAATCGAATTTATAATTAATGAAAGCCTCCATTTTAAAAGACAAAATTTCATAAATGATGTTGTAGCACATAATAATGGTTACCATAATAATGGTTACCATCATAAATGATGGTTACCACACGCGCGCAACCTCATCAATCATCCACTCGCTAGAGGGCGCAGATTTAACTCTGCGTTCCTACCAGAATCCTGAATAAAGCCCATTTCACACCTTGTCACAACTACTTGCAACTCCCACAGGACACCATGCATTTAAAAGTTGCCTCAAGTTCGTGAGATTTTTTCATGCGAGCACGAAAAAATCTCAAGTTGCATGTACCGTTAGCCAATCAGAATTCAGTATTTGTTTGGCTACATTGTGACGAACTAGACTTCGCCAACTGGTTGTTTATTTACTTTTTAAGACGCCAACTTTACATGCTTGTAAAAAAATTCAAAAATCTGCTTAATTAAAAATGGGTTGATTGATTGGGTTAAAATGCAATAATAAAAATACACAATGATTTAATTTTAAATAATTATCCATGCAATATAACTTAAAACGTTTAATGCGGAAAAAATGCCATTTAAATTTTTTATATAAAAGTAACCCAATCTAATTGATAAAATAAAAATAACAAATCCGATAATATACTTACTTCGAATGCTAGTTCCCTCACCAAATTATCAAAGCAACCTAATTGCTTTCTTCTAAGAATCCATTTTCTAGCCCATAATTTCTTTTTAGAAGACTTCAACACGTGCAACACTCTCTGGCTGATGACTCCATTATACAAACGAAACAAATTACTTTTAGGAACAACGAAAATTTCACGCTCAAGAGCATGCAATGTTTTCAATGAGATAAGAGCGAGTCTATGGTTTGAAAAAAGTTTTACAAAAAGATAAAACTTGCCAAATTGTGAGATAAATAATTTTTTTTGGAAACCCGAAGAACCAGGTTACCACAAGTTACGAGTTGCAGTTGCATTTAGTTGCAACGGAATTGCAAGTAGTTGTGCAGGTGTGAAATGGGCTTAACATCGGAAATAGTAGTATATAAGCCGAGGTAACTCATCTCTACCTTAAGGATCCTTTTGGTAGACTGTGGGTTACTGAGGCCGCGCTACTATGTCATACTTTTCATGCACTATATCTTATTACTTTGAGTGAAAATACCATCCTTTCTGATGCAAGATCTGCCCAGCAGGCCATTCAGAAGGGCAAGTGCCAAATCAGCCATGAAATAATCCTATCCATCAACAAAGTCATCGCAGCCAAGAAAACCTGCACGTTACAGTGGATACCAGCTCATGTTAACATCCTTGGAAATGAAAAAGCCGATGAGCTTGCCAAAGAATCAAGAGCTTGCCCCCAATCATCTAACCTCATAACTCTCGTTGACGCCAATGCAGTTGCCAGCCGTAGACTTATCAAAAATAATTTTAAATATTCCATCCCTGCTCTAAATTGTAACCGTACAATATCTTCAATAATAGCCAGACTACGAACAAAACATTTAAAAGGAATGAAAATCTCAACGAAAAGGACAAAGAAGCTTCTCCACAAACTGCCCAAACTGTCCTGGTGTCCAACTGTCCCTGCAGCATATATTTGGCTGCCCAGCAATTCAAGCCAGGCTCTTCAGGATTGGCTTTGAAGACCCAGAAATTTTAACTCTCTCCGAAGATGCAGAAGAAATAGCGAAAGCTGTCTACGACAGCTTCGGATCCATCTAGTTTTTGCACACAACATGGACACGACAACAACAACAACACTTTGAGTGAAAAGAAAATTTAATAAGGACAGACTTTACATATTTTTACATTTTAATCGCTTACAACCTCAATAACTAAAAGCAATGATTAATTCTTAAATATTTTAATGGTTTATATTATAAAAAAATATTTCGAAACTTGAATATTTCTGTATAAAATTTGATAAACTTAGCAGATTGTACCTTGTGTTAGATTACCTTGTGTTCTGGAATTATATTTTTTTCGGTGATAATTTGATCTAATTATTTCAATTCGAACTAATTATTTCAATTTAATAAAAAAAAATATTGGAATTTCTAAATAATTTTGGACAGCGCATGCTTTAAAGGCAATTTCTTTTAGTTTTATTTTCTCATATTGTTATTTTTAGGTAGGGTAATTTATTGTTCTGAAAACAGTTTTATCTAAATACTAAAAATAAAATATACGCTAAATAAAAAATTTCTTAAATACTAAAATATTCGCGGCTTTTACCGCTCATTGAGAATGAAACCGAAGCAACCATAATGAAAGCTTCAATGTTGTTGGATCTTCGGTTTAGATGATATTTTGTCTTATACGGAGAAATTAAGCGAAAATGTGGGACAGAAATTTAACGTGATTCACTAACAGAGAAAAGCTTTAGTTCTACTGAAAGAAAAGTTTATTAATAACATTCATTTTAGTAAGGGAAGAAAATATCCTGTAATTGATGTTGCCACTCATGACGTGTTACATGCCAATTGAGAATCTATAGATTGAGTTATAGTTCTACTCTACAAGTTCATTTTTTAATCCTGAACGTCTTCCTAATTAATAATTCTTAATTCGCATTATTATTATTTAAAATAATCATACACTGAAAACAAGCTGTTGTGATTCTTTATTTTCAGCTTTGTTTTAATCGTGCTGCTAACTGTTCATTGCAATTTTTTTTTTCAAAATCACGAGCTTCGGGCTTTATAGCACTATATTTTAGTTAATGACATTTTCCCGGTTCCTTTAATAATCAATGTTTTTGACAGATAGTAAGTATTTTTTGTCACTTCAAGATGGCAACAGACTTGGCTAATGGCTGTTTGTTGACGACTGTCTCCATCCTACAAAACTTTTCGGGACTGGCAATCAAAAAACACTTCTGAGCATGCTCCACTGCTCAGTCGAGCATAACTGTAGGGAGACGCGAAAGAGCTCAGTTTGTCGTATTTGGCTATGTATCTTTTTCTTGGCAGTTTTCAAAGTTTTTTGTAGTTGGTTGGTTGGTAGACATATATATTCAGGTTTGTGTGCTTGGTCAGCGACCCGCTTATAAACCTTCGTCAAAGTTTTTTGTATTTGGGTTTGTTTATATTACAAATTGTTGCCAAAAATATGATTGATTAAAAACCTCTAGGAAAAAAAAATTTTAACTCTTAAGAGAAAGGGGGTACATTGGGAATTTTTTTTAAATTTTTTTTATGATTTATTTATATATTATTTTATTTTCTGATGGTAGGCGATTTGTCACAATGTGCCACAACACTGGGTACATTGGGTCAAGCATGCACATTGCAACACGTTACATAAGCTTACAACTAACAATGAGACGATTATATTTTTGCAAATAAAATTGTATAAGCAAAATGTTTGCTTATAGTAAAAAAACATTGAAATTACGTAGAGGTCTAGGTGGACAGTTATATGGTTTGCTTATAGTATTATAAGGTGGGCAGTTAGACAAAATATAAAGGGATCTATTTCAATAAGGACGAAGAACGTCGTAATTTAGAACCAAAGTCAAAGTGACGAGACGATACCTGCGTAGGCACCCAATTCATACTTTAAGGGCGACATCGAAATCCTGTCCCGGCGCCAGGACATTGGAGCACAAGAGTATTAGGAATTTTTATGAATATAATTATTTTATATTAATACACACAGTGCTGTATTCGTAAAAGTAACTTAGGTACCGTACATAATTTAAAAAAATATATCAATGATAAGGTATACTTTTTAGCTTTTATAACAAACAAGAGGCCAGAGGTTATACACAAGTTTTTTAAGATCTTCCATTTTGTAAAATAATTTCTAAGTATATTAATATATTATTAAGTATATTAAAATATTTCTAATTTTTTTGCATTTATCACTCCCAACAAGACAGCACCCTCCTAGTGCCACGTCCTCTAGTTTTATCAATACCATGGAATGGTAATATTCTAATATTCCCATTATCTACAAGTTTCTGCTTTACCCATACATTGCATTAATAGTTATGTAAACCTCTTTGCAAGAGTAACTCAACCCCATATTTCCAATTTCACTATATAATGTTATAACAAGAATTAAGGCTCGTAACTGACCAATACCAATCCCATCCTTTTATATGCAAATATCATGAATTTTACTTAAAAACTTTATTACTAAATGTATTTCAGGCTTGAATACTTAGTAATTCTCAACTATTCTGTCTCAATATACATTAAAAAAATATGTCATTTACTTAACTTTTTCAATAATATTAACCCTTTATGCACTGAATTAATATTTAATTTTAATTATTTGTCATTGCCTATTTTAAAGCCATCTGCACTTTAAAAACACTCATTACTTTAATTATACTTTGTCACACACACAAATTTTGACTTTTAAAAAAGCTGGTACTTTTAGTCTTTGTGTCAATCCAATGAAAAGAAAAATAATTTTCTACTAAAAATTACTCCATTGGTATAAAATATATTTTACAAAAGTTTTTTTCTATATGATAAATGTAGCTGGCTTATGGGTTTTATAATTCCACTTTTTGAAAAGGTTTGAATGTTTCATTTTAAAATTATTTATTGAATTTTTTTTTAATATTCGGACCAATCTGTGTCACACTTGTTAAACATAACTCATTTTACTAATCATACAAACTATTTTTAAAAACATTTTTCTCGGAATTTCAGACATGTTCAAAATATACTGAAGATTGACAGTGGCGCAAAATTTTAAAACAGTACAAACTTCAAAATTTGTTTGTTTAAGTGATTTAAAACGTTATTCAAGTATGACAGTAATTCACATAATTTCATTCATTTGAAACCATATTCACTAAAACACAGAATTTTTCCTATTAAAAGTTTTAAAAAATCTAAATATGCTCAGGATTTGTGAATGAAAGGTTAAATGATGTAAAATAAAAAATAATGACTTTAAATACTAGTTTTGGCCAATAGTGACTTTAGATTTTAAATGATACTTTAGAGAACTGGAATTTAATAAAAAAAAAATCTTATGCTTGTTTGAGTTATTGTTCGTTCTCTTGTTATCAACCCCCTTCTTATGATTATTCTTTTTTAATAATTTTGGAACATGACTTTTCGATTTGACCATGGGGTCGAAATAAAATATGTAGGAGGGCAATATAATTAAATTAGGTGGTCTAATTATAGTACTTTTGCTGGTGCTATTAGATACCTCAAATCTTATTTTAATTATTTTTTTTAATATAATTTACTGTACCTGCTTATATCTGTTAGAATATATTTAGAATGTACTCACTTCTATTTTAATTATAATAAAGCTGACAAGAACAGATAAAAAACTTTATTGAACACAAAACTTCAAAGAGTACATGGGAAATGCAAAATATCAACACACACGATAGGAATCTTGGTATGTGATATACAATGTGTCACACTCAGCAACTCCAGGCAATACAGCACTAAAATAAATAAAACGAATTATGTTCAAATGGTAAAATAAAAATTCATGGCTGTTCAAAAATTAATAAAGAATCATCACAAAAAAAGTTTTAGATCCACCATGAATAGTAAACCCCATTACATATAATATTTGTAATATTGCCTATTGAAGGAACTCTTCTGTGTAATCGACAAACTACAAATGTGAGCACTGTTGGGGCGAGTGTGTATGGTGTATACGTTTGTTTACGTTGATCACATTCGCTGTGTCGTTGGATCAGCTGCCGGATTTTTGATGTTTGGTGTAGGTAGAAACTTCCGTCTTCTGTTCTTTCAATTTGGAGTCCCACATAGTGAGTTGGATTTCCTAGATCTTTAATTGTGTACAGGCTCTGTAGTCTTGCTTTGACCTCTTCTATTTTATCTTGAGAGTTGCTTAATAGTAAAACATCATCTACGTAGAGAAGTATGATGGTCAGGCAATCATCTTCTTTCCTTGAAAAACAACAAGAATCTCCATCTCCTTGCTTGAATCCCAAGTCGGTGAAGGTTTTCACTACTGTCTTGTTCCAAACTCTTGAGCTCTGCTTTAATCCATAAATTGATCGTTGGAGTAAACAAACTTTATCTTCTTGCCCTGGTTCTTCGTATCCTCGAGGTTGCTTCATATAAATCTCTTCTTCAAGTTTACCATACAAAAAGGCTGTTTTTATGTCGAGGTGCTTGACGTACATCTTTTGTGTAGCGGCGATCTTTAAGGCGGCTCTTATGGTGCTGTGTTTGGTGACTGGACTAAAAGTCTCGTCGAAATCAACTCCAGGTCTTTGAGAGTATCCGAGGGCACACAGTCGAGCTTTTTCGGTAACAGTTCCGTCTGGAAGGAGTTTTTCTTTGAAAACCCATTTTGAACCTATGGCCTTCTTTCCCTTTGGTAGGTCGACAATGGTCCACGTCTCGTTCTCCACAAGTGACTTGAATTCGTCATCTGCTGCTGCGATCCATTTTGACTTGGTTGAGTCTTCAAGTCTCTGGACTTCTTCCCAGGAGTTTGATGCTTGAGAAATTTCTACTCTAGCAGCATACGTGAGTCTGTTTGGTGGTCGACTGACTCTTTGTGATCTCCTCAGGATGGGCTCTGGTTCGGAGTCTGTTGTTTGTGAGTTGAGAGGGATGTTGAACTCTTCATCTGAGGTATTTGTCGGTGGATCTTTGAGATGTTTACTTCTTTCATTAAATTTTACGGATCTGCTGATTGTGATCTTTTCTGTAGCTGGGTTTAAAATTCTATAACCTTTCGTCGCTGTGCTGTATCTCACCAACACACCTTCTTCTGCGTTGTCGTAGAGCTTTCGTCTAAGTTGTTTTGGGATGTAGGAGTAAGCTTTCGCTCCGAAGACTTTAAGATGACCAATGTAGGGTAAAAATCCATGCCATCGTACGAAAGGAGTTTTCTGAGTTGATCTGGTTGGCAGTCTGTTTTGGAGTATGTTGCTGTCAAGATGGTTTCTCCCCAATATTTGTTGTCAAGTTGGGCATCTTTCAACATCATCTTTGTCATCTCCACCAGATATCTATTTTTTCTTTCAGCAGTGCCGTTCTGACTTGGTGTGTACCTGACTGTGGTTTGATGTTCTATGCCATGCTTCTTCAGATAGTTCTCCAGATCATGACAGTTATATTCTCCACCGTTGTCTGTCCTCATGATCTTCGGTGTCTTGTTGAACTTGTTCTATACCATTGCTACAAATTCCATGAATTTCTCTGCAGCTTCATCTTTTGAATTCAGTAGGTATGTGTGGCAGTATCTTGAATAGTCGTCGATGAAAGTTATGAAGTATCTCTTTCCAGATGGGGTTGTAGTGTCGAGGGGCCCGCAGATATCAGAATGGACCAAATCAAGGATTTCTTAGGAAACTTAGTTTGAGTCATCTTGCCCTTAATGCAGCTTTCGCAGAATGAGTTGTGATGACAGTCGTCTAACTCAAGACCGCGGACAAGTCCATGTTTGTACATTTAGATGATTGCTGCATTGTCTCGATGGCCCAGTCGCTGGTGCCATAATGTTGTACAGTTCTTGTTATTACATTTGGTTGCCAGATTCACTACATGGTTTTCTTTATCATAAATTCTATAAAGTCCGTCTTCATCTTTATCTGCGATAGCTACTATATTCTGGCCTTGTGTGATGCGACAGTTATTTTCTGTAAAGTTGACTTGATATCCTTTGCTTATAATCATCTGTACGGATAGCAAATTCGATTCGATGCTTGGCACAAATAAGCAATCATTTATTTCTACTCGATTAATTGCACCCGATTTCAACTGGCAGTTGATGTAACCTTTTCCTATGCCTTCAGCATATATTTTCTTTCCGCAAGCTGTAGTTATTGAATCATTATTTTCTACAATTTCGTTGAAAAGGTCAATATTGTTAGCTATGTGACATGAGGCACCCGAGTCCACAATAAAATCTAAGTTCGAAGATCTTTTTCTATCTTTGTTTACATTCAGCGAGAATTCTGCTTTGTTTACATTTTTCAAAATGTCAACAACACCTTCCGCATCGAGCGAGCAACGGTTCACCTCTTCGTTCTTCCTACAGCGCGTGCGCGATTCTTCCTTCTGCTCTTCTCTCCCGGTGTTGTTGGCGGAGTGCCAAATGTTCTCCTCCTCTCTTGTGGCTGTGACGTCATCGTTCCGGGGGGGACGCTGCGGTTTCTCCTCTCTCCTGGTAGTGACGTCAGTGGTTCGCGAATTCGTTTGCGTTTCGTCTACTTCCTTTTTCAAATTCAAAATGATTTTGGCGGTAAAATTCTTTCGGAATAATTGTTTTTGATTACGATAATTCGACGATTGAGGTTGTTCAAAATTCAATTAGTTTCTTTTCTTCAACCTGCATTCAGACGTTTCGTGGTTATTTCTTTTACAATACGTACAGTATTTATTTCTGTATTTACTTGTTTTGAAAGCGATGGCTGCGTCACCATTCTGGTTCTGCTTTCGTTCGGAACGTCTGTTGGCTTCGTCGAGTACCTTGTTCTCATAGAGTTAGGAAGGACCCAGGTAGCACACCAACGTCGGCCAATATTAAAAAAAAATATTGGCCGACATTGGTGTCAATATTGGCCGACGTCGAAATGGACCCCCCCTAGCAAATATTGTACGACGTCGTTTTACGAGATTGGCCAACATTTATCAACGTCGTACAATGTCGCATATCGACATTGGCCGACATAAAAATGACACCCTTGCCGATATTGTACTACATCGGTTCACGACATTGATCAACATCGCATATTGACAGTGGCCGACATAAAAATGGACCCCCCTAGCAAATATTGTACGACGTCGTTTTACGACATTGGCCAACATTTATCAACGTCGTACAATATCGCATATCGACATTGGCCGACATAAAAATGACACCCTTCCGGATATTGTACTACATCGGTTTACGACATTGATCAACATCGCATATTGACATTGGCCGACATAAAAATGAACCCCCCTAGCAAATATTGTACGACGTCGGTTTACGACATTGACCAACATTTATCAAAGCCGTACAATATCGCATATCGACATTGGCCGACATAAAAATTACACCCTTGCGGATATTGTACTACATCGGTTTACGACATTGATCAACATCGCATATTGACATTTGGCCGACATAAAAATGACACCCTTGCGAATATTGCACAACATCGGTTTACGACATTGATCAACATTAGTCGTACCACATTCATAGTCGTTCTTTTACAGTACTTCTCAATTATACATTTTTCCATTTCCTTCGCATAACTTTTTAACTCATATGTTTGTTGAGTAGAAAAAAATTATTAACAAAGGTAATTTTCTTTATATTTTTCTAATTAACAAAAATTTTGTTAATTAGAAAAATATAAAAAAAAATATTTACACAAAGATAATTTTCTTTATATATTTCTAATTAACAAAAATTTTGTTAATTAGAAAAATATAAAGAAAATTACTTTTGTAAATAATTTTTTCTACTCAACAAACAGATGAGTTAAAAAGTTATGCGAAGTACAAATGTATAATTGAGAAGTACTGTAAAAGAACGCCCATGAATGTGGTACGACTAATGTTGATCAATGTCGTAAACCGATGTTGTACAATATTCGCAAGGGTGTCATTTTTATGTCATCCAATGTCAATATGCGATGTTGTAAAACAATTAACAATAGGTTAAATAAATCAAAATTAATCAAGAAATATTGTATTAGTACTATTGTAATTTTAAAAACTAGTAATTCAGACAGCTATATAAAACCCTACATTACGACATAGCTCTTTTTTTTTCTGTACTGCTTCAGAGTCAAATTAAAACAAATTTTACGTATTATTATTCATATATTAAATATCTGATACATAGCACATATTTTTCCCAGATTGTTTAAAGTTAACTACACAACATCTCAGCATGTATTTATATAGGGATGGTCGATACCACTAACAGACGAAAAATTACTGTAGGTAGAATTGAATAAAAATATGTTTATACCTACCTCCATTGGGTATAGGTTTTATTTCATATAATTAAAGTGTAGAAAAACTGTTAAATTCTTGACAAAATCTGTAAATCTTATGCGCAAACTTCAATTAAACTATTTTTTACATGTAATTTGATTAAATTTCATGTTTTAGATAGTTATGTATTTTCTACTTTAATATATTAAAAAAACAATTATTAATTCGTACAGAAGCTTTAGAAATATTGCTAAAGCTTCTGTATTAAATGTTTCACAAAAAACAAATCATAAAATTAATAACTAATTAGACTGTTCTATATTTATTCAAGTACATATTCATGTCTCTATTTACTGTAGCACTGAATACAATATGGGGGATTTGATATTTACACTTTACCAGAATAAAATTGATCAAATAGTCCATCATTAATTTTATGACAGATAATTCACTAAAACATCTTACACAATTATGAAATATACATATTTAAAAAAAAAAAAGAAATTTATTTTAAATCCAGCATTATCTTAACAATCTTTTTATAACAACGTGCAAAAAAGTTCACTTTTTTTATATCATATTCATTCATAAATCGTTGCGAAAATGACACTTTACGTGCTTACGTCACAGACAGTGCCGAAAGTGTTGCTACTTACAGTTTTTATTATCCTGTTCTGTTAATAAAGAATTAATGATATCGGTTTCTACATTGCATACTTTAGGGGGCCGTGCTAAATTGTAAAAACTTAGACATTCTACAATTGTCAAAAACTCAAAAGATGCAAGATAATCGTTGCAGTCTTTACATTGACGAATCACTGCAAATAAACTTTCAATTTTATCTTGGCTTATACACGAAGTCAAAAGATATTTGAAATTTAAACTTTTGGTCAAATACTAGACAAGTGATAAAACTGTTGATAATAAAACCACCTTCATTAAGAGCATGGATTTCCCTTTGCACTTTTTTTAAGCGAAGGACCTCTCCATCAATTTTTAATGTTTCCATCTGAATATCGGATCTAAAATTCAATTACAGTTCCAACTCCTTCACATACACTTGTCGAGTTTTTTTATAAGGCCTTCTAATGTCTTGGCTTCTACCGGTTTTGTAAAAATAGAAATGTTCTTCACGTATCCAGTGCAGGTATATGTATTCCGAAGCTTCTCAACATCAATTTGTTTGCAGGGCAAAGCACACAGATTTGCCTCTCTCCATGAACAGAAACTTATGACATTTGGATTTTTCTCGTAACTTTAAACCACATTTTGAAGGCAAAGCTATGTTGTAAATGTCCTCGATATTATTTTTTCTGTGATGTTCTAAGCATTAAAATCAATTTCTGGTTCACTAATCTTCAAGATTTTTCTCCTCCTTCTACCGAATTTTTTGTTTTACGTTTTACAGGAATTTTCTTTGATAAAATAATGGGGAAAGTCAGGGAATTTGGTTGGAATTGACTCTGTTTATAAACGTCTTACCTCTAGGCATTAAAACTTCATTGTTAATGGCTCTCAATAAAATCCTCTTCAAAGTGCACTTCACAAGATTGCCTTCATCCAAGTTTCAAGAACTTCTGCATTTTTTGGGCACAGAAAAACAACGAAAGTTTCTTACTGTTCGATCTGTAGCCAGGAACAAAACAATGATACTGTTTGTTTCTCGACTTTCTATTACAACTCATTATACAAATAGTTTTTGATTTTTTTTCATTAAAGCTGGCGTATTACTATAGATTTAAACGACTAAAATAATCGAAAACTTAAAAGAATACAGCCTTGATCATACTCTCCTCCCTGATGTAAACAAACCATAAAGCTAACGTTTTTATGTTGATCTCAGCGCCACCGATAAACCTAAAACCCGTTTTTAAAAAACCTCACATCCCTAAAGCACTCGAAGAAGTCCTATTTCCGCGCGTCACTTAGTAGGCTTAACACTCACGTGAATCGAGTACCTAGTAAACATCGATCAATGTTGGCCAATGTTGTTTCATCGACGTTGTATCCACAATGTCGCCAGATGTCCCCACAATATTCGAATATTTTTAAAAATTATTATTTTTTTAAATAATGACTAAAACTTATCTGCATTATTATTAACATTATTGTTTCATTCTTCCAACATCAAAATAAAATGAATTTAAAGTCATACTAATTTTAAAAAATTCCCAATGCCTGTGAATGTCGACAGATGTCGCGATTACAACGTTCAACATTCCTCGACTTTCGCAATGTTGGCCGATGTCGGTAGAATGTCGGCCAACATTGTTGTGCTACCTGGGGAAAGATAGAGGGGTCTATGAGTTCAAATGGTTTGAAGCAGGACTGTCAGGTTTTTCGAGCTACTGCGCATCACATACTGGCACTGAGGTATCCCAAGATGCACCGCTCTAGCCTGCTTCATTTGTGCGCTACTGCGCATATACATGGACCTCTCTATTCTCTTTCCTACCTCTATGCTTGTTCTTGATCAATTCTAGGCTTAATTCCTTCTCCGGCCACGCTTCTAGAGCTGTGATGAGGGATTCGTAGGAATTGGGTATGCATAGAAGAAGTGCGCCGATGTGTGTGTCTTTAATTTCTTCTTTAACCGCTCGCAGCTCGGAGACCATTTCCAGGATTTTAGTGATATGATCTTGCATCGAAGTTCCTTCTTTGTATTTTATGCTATACAATTTTCTAAGAAGATACAGCTTACTGGTTAGGTTATCTCATTTGTGAATACTTTTCAGCTTGTTCCAGATTTCTTTCGCTGTTTTCTGTTCTCGAATGTTTTCGATTTGGTTGTCTTCGATTAGCAGGCATATCGTCGCTCTGGCTTGATTGTCTTTCTTCGTCCAAGCGTCGGTCATGGTTGTAGGAGTGTCATCTATAATTACTGTCCATAAATCTTCTTTTACAAGCAGCATTTCCATTTTGAACTTCCATAGCTGGTAATTTCGTTGTTCAGCTTCACAACGGTCAGCGATGCGTTCGTTGCCATTTTGTTGAAGTTTCATTTTGAGTTCTTACTGCAGTTTAAAAGTCAATAAAAAGTCTAGTGTTGAGGTAGCAGGAGCTTCAGTCTCATAATCTTTTGTTGGAAAATAAGTTAAAAGTCTATTTAGGAAAAGTTAAATCATTTTAAATAAATTGTAAGGAAGGACTCCAGAACAACACATCTTCACACACAGGTAGTTTTATTCGAAGTGATGCCAACGATGTTACAAGAATATCATGACGTGATTAAGTCACTCCCAGTTGATAATTAAAGTAATGCTGCCATCTATATAATATTAATGCAAACACTAAGTAAATATACTATAAACATTTGTATTGGTTACATATTTCAACATAATAAAGGTTTGAAGTTTTAGTAGTTTTTATTAATATTCATTCATGTGATATATTTTAATTAAATATAATTCCTCCATTTCAAGTTTTATAATATACTAGCTTTATAAACCCGGCGTTACACGCGGGTGTACCCTTAATAACCCTAATTAGTAGTTTTTTTATGTAAACTTTTATTTTATACCAATTGCTCCCCTCTCCACTGGTCCACTCCATCAGGATATTATAATCTCCTCCCATTCTGATATGAGGGGTTGATTTTATCCAGGCCCTTTCCAAGAGTTTGAGGGCTTTCCCATAGGCCCCTGTTCAAATTGCCAGAACAGCTGCATGATATAATGGCCTGTTTCTATTTCACGATTAGCACAAAACGAAACTGCCCAAATGTGGTAAACATTCCACTTCATATTTCATACAATTCGATAGGGCTGGGGGACCCAGTCGGTAAAGACTTTCGTCTTGCATACGGTAGGTCCCAGGTTCAGGACCGGGCATCGCCAAAATAACTGCCGACCTATAAACGGCTCGTGCAGCCAAAATTGTCCGACGAATAATACCCCGTATAGAGGAAGGGCACTTTAAATATCCTCCAAATTCCCAACTCTGCGTATGATGTCGCCCTTAAAAAGTTGCATTGGGTACCTACTCACGTTATCGGCTCGTAACTTGACTGTGGTTCTAAATTACGACTCCCGTTTCCAATAGCCCTCGTGTGTAGCTGTAATGCGACAATAATTCAAACTAACCCTAACCCATACAACTGGATAGGAATAGCTACCCTACGTTAATTTTCAACTTCTCCAAAAGCCGCCTATGCCAAAATTCAATCGACCATTACGCCATCTTAACATCAGAAAACAAAACAGACATTCAGCCTCTTGTATGGTTGGAAGAGTTTTATAAAATACAAATTCCTTATTTATGCCGAATATATTCCTCCATATCTTCATTTCTTACCTTTTGTAAACATCAATTAAATTGAATTCGGAAACATAATTAAAATCTAGTTGAGGAAATCTGATCCACGATAAAAAAAAAACTAAAAGATTTAAAATCAACAAATAAAATAAAATACTAATATACAAATAACAATCCAGAAAATTAAACCCACGTGCTCTTTTTTTTTCTTTTCTTAATTTTCGTTCGCGCTGAACGCGCTGAAATTTCTTTAATTGAAATAAAAAGTATAAATTCTAATCTTATTACAATGCTAATCCTATGGGGAAAACGGCTCACATTTTGCACTCCTACACCCGTTTGGGTTCGAATAAAAAGTATCCTATAGCCTATTCCTGGTTCTAAGTTACCTCCCCATCAATTCTGAGTCAAATCAATTCAGCCGTTCTTGAGTTATAAATAGTGTAACTAACACGACTTTCTTTTATATATATATACATATATATATATATATATATATATATATATATATATATATATATATAATATATATATATATATATATATATATATATATAATATATATATATATATATAATATATATATATATATATATATATATATATATATATATATATATATATATACACCCCATTATCTACAAGATTCTGCTTGACCAATATATTGTATTAATAGTTATATAAAACTCTGAGCAAGAGAACTCAATCCCCATATTTCCAATTCCACTGTAATGGTAACGTAAGAGCTCTCTGACTTTTAATTCTCTAATTTGTCAATCTGATAAGTATTTAGTGAACCTGCTAAATAATGCACTTAATTCTCTATGAGTAAATATGTGCATTGCTTCATTTTTACTGTCACACATGAACATTCAAATTCTTAAGTTTGAATTTTTCTGTATTATTGCCTTTTCAAATATTTTCTCTTTCCATTGATATTCTAAACCTAGCAATGAAACAAAAAAAGGCTTTTCAATTTAATATATAAAAATTGCTTTAGAATTTTACACATCAATAAGTTTTGAGCATTATATGTTACGTTACTTAAAAAAAAACAAATTGAATTCATAATAAGAATTTTTTTTATTCTCAATAAAGAGAGGTTTAGAAAATGATAAGCTACAAGACTAGCTGGGTTTGTTTGCAGTGAATTTAATTTCTTTCTAAAATTTTACTCTGATAAATGCTATTACATCTTATTTCTGATTGACATGCAAAAGTATGCACTATTAGCCAACATTTGGTTATAAGGCTCCAGCATAAGTACTTATCCGTGTGATACAGTTCTTGGGAAGATAACTAAATGGCTTGCAAAATTAAACAATACAGATTACTAAAATTTTATACTAAAGAGTTTACTTTTTTAAACCAAAAGAAAAAAATAACTTATGGAGAGTTACAAAAAGGCTTTGTATTAAAACCTGACCCCCCTTAAAAAAAAACCTATTCAAGAAATTTGGTGAAACCCTTTTATTGTACATCTGTTTCCCTGTGTCTAATCCACGGGACTTAATCCAAACATAGGTGAATAATGTTGGTCTTTTTCAAGGGTCGCAGCTTCTAGTGTTCGGCTGATGCAGGGAACTAAAAATACACTTGTGAATGAATGCTATATAATTGATTTAACTAGCACCCAGACACAAACCATATTTAGTATTTGCCTAAATGAAGGAGAAAAAATTTACATTATTATTTACCACTACATCATGAAAGAAATATAAACATAAGGAGTTACACATTGAAAATTTAAACATATGCTAACAAAACCTATATAATTTAGTATTGGACGTCGTATTTTCTTTCTAAAATTTTTTTACTACAATAAATGATGCATTTATAATGTATAATTAACATACAAAAGAATGTACTTTTAAGTAGGGTGACCATATATTTTCTACATCAATGCAGTACAGTGTTGAAGAAGCAAAACAATAAAACAAACTTATTCATGTTTATTTTATAGTATTTGTTCAGCAGAGGTGCCGATCCCCCCCAGAGCTAACGACGCACCCCCCCCCCCCCTAGAATTTTTTTAAATCCGCCCCCCCCCCCAAAAAAAAAAAAAAACCCGTGTGGTTTTTATATTTATATGGACTTATGGAGTACTGAACCTAAGTAATTTACACCACATTGTGTATAGATAGGAATCTTTATGGTGTATACATGAAACTTTATAGTAAAATGATATTTTAAGTACCATCGAATGGGGTAACTTTGTCCTAAGAAATAAAACCCAAGTACTGACTTTCTTCTTGAATATTTTTCTACTGATAGGTCAGCGCAGAGTTGCCCCTAATTGAAAAGGGAAGCACATTTTTTAATAGCTTTTATAATCCGGAATTGCAACTTATTTTTAATTTTCCTTTAAATAGATTTTTTTTACAGCAAAAGCTATCGGGAATCTAAATAATCAGTAAAAATTCCGCTCAAAATTTATGTAATTATATTATTTTTTAAATCAATAAAAATAGCCAGATACGTGATCCAAAAACAGCTTCCTTCTATGCAACACATTCGACATTAACAAACAAATCAGAATAATTCTATTATGTTTACTGATATAGTTTCACTTAAAAATGTTACTATTTATTAAGTTACTAAAATTAAAATTAAATATTAAACAAATTCTTACCCTGAAACTAGGAATTGAACTTTCTTAACTATATTCAATCACCCACACATTTGACACCAGACGACAAGTATCTTCCTACTGTTTATAACTAAAGCAATGGCGGGAAAATGGCTTGGGCCTGAGTATGTATGCTAGGCCAGAAATATTATCCGAAGGTCATTCATTTATAGAACTGTTATATACACAATTCTGAATATTTATGATGTCTGCTTCAAATGCTATAACAGCGATTAAGAAATGTTTATGAGAAATAATTGTCAGCACATTGCTTTCTTCCGACCCCGGGCCTCTTAAATAAAATTATCATTTTGCAGATTGGATTGTTAAAGATTTTAGTTGCGATTCCTGTTTTCTTATGTGATTTTTAAAATTAGAAAATTTTCGGATACGTTTTGTTAGAAATTTTTTTTCAGTTTTTTGTTGTTGTTAATAATAAACATGAAGTTCTTTTATAATTGATCACGACTTATTTAGTGCCAGTTACTGTTATTGTTCAACATCAACTTCACAAAACTAAAACTAAAGCAATGCTCATACCCATAGACATATAACTATCTTTTAACATCAAAATCGACCAATCAGCAATAAACGTAAGATTCCAGTTGATGACCATACTGTACCACACCACATGCCTCTTGAAATTCGAGTTCATCATACTACGTTTGAAAGCTGCACCACTTGAAAACAGAAATTTATGTGACTGAGTGAATGGTTAAATTGCAATTGCCAGACGATGGCTAGCCTCATCTAAGATATTGAAACCAAGGATAGTAAGGCTATTACTGACTAATTAATAGATTTTATTACATTTATTAAGACGACTAATTCAAATTAGTGTGCGCATTTTGGTTTATTAATATAGTTGGAGCATCAAGTGATTGATTAATGTACCAAATTAAGGGTTTTATTCAATTAAATAACTTATAATGTGAGTTTAATTATTAAAAAGTGCAATTCTGCAAAAAATTTCTATTAAAATCAACATTTAGAATCACTTGTCAGGAAAAGGCCCCGTTCCTTCCTTGAGGTCTTGCGTCTAAAGACAGCTTAAACCTCAACATGTAATTTTATAGTATTCTCAAAATAAATATCTAGAAATTATTACTATCTCGAGTGCTTCATGAAGGGAAGGGAGGGGGTGAACATTTTTAAAATCTAATGTCTTGAAAGCTGCCATCTAATTCTTGGAAATGGAGAGGGAAAACTGTTAAAAAATCCCACCACCCTACCGTATTCTAACTAAGATATGTAATTTTATATCTTTAGTCATCTTTATACAAAAAAAGCCACGTAGTAATTTTTCAAAATCCAGATGCACATTAAAAAAATTAAACAATGTTTTTCATTATTAATATTGATTAATATTTTTGGTGCACAAACATGTTTTAAAGTGTAAACTTTGAAACTCAAGTTATCAGTTATATAAAATATAATTAAATCTTTTAGTATCCTTTCTTTATTTTCCCAACCTTCTGAAGGATAAAGACGTATAAATCCGTCAAATGACTGGTTTACCAGCAACACACATAATTTTTAAATTTTTATAAATTTAATTATTTTATTAAATTCCAAATTTAAAGCATGGAGGAGTCATTTATAACCACCTATACAGAAATATATTTTTTTTAAATTAATTTATTTATTTATTTATTTAAATTACAACTACCATACAGATCTAGTCCAATTACAGGTAGAGGATAAAAGCAAGGCAAAGCACAAATATAAAAAACTAAAATGGAACACTAAAAGAAAAACAAAAAATAAAAACTAATAAAATACAAAAGGTCAGTAAAATCAAATAAAAAGATCCATCGTTAAAATTGCAATCAGCTCCAGATCAGATTGCAATCAAAAGATCCATAATATATAACAGGACAACAAAATATACAGTACAAAATACAGACACAAAGACAAATAAATATACCAAAAAAAGACAGAGCATCAGCACACAGAAACAAACAAAAATTACACAAAAAGTGAGAAAATATCAATTTTAAAATTAGAAAAATCATCAAAAAAAAATATCTCTTTTGACTGGTAGATTATTAGCAATATTTATAAATTGCAGTATCGGTTGGTTTTTAAGATAATTTTTAGTTAATAAAGGTTGCTTAAATATAATTTTATTACGAGTATTGTATGGAGGAATATATAAATAAAATTCTTTAAGTAAAAAAGGACAATCAATTTTGTTATGAAATAAACTATGAAAAAATTTAAATAATGATACCATTCTTCTGGATTCTAATGAATTTATTTTGTTGTTTGATCTAATTGAGGAGTTCGATGGATATTGCTCATAGCTATTAGATTTAAAATGAATATATCGTAAGAATTTATTCTGTATTCTTTCAATGGTATAGATGAGTTGCTTGCAAGAAGGATTCCAAATGACACAGCAGTATTCTAATATTGGTCGAACTAAAGTATCAAAAAGACATACAAGAACAGATATGTCAGAAAAATTACTGGTAGTTCTTTTTAGCATACCAAGTTTTTTATGCGCCTTTTTTGTTATCTCCTGTATATGCAAATTAAAAGTAAAACTAGAATCATAAGAAACACCAAGATCCCTAATACTATTTTTGCGAGCGAGTTGTATATTGTTGATAGTATAATTGTGAACAAAAGTATTTAGTTTTCTTGTGAATGTAACAACAAAGCACTTATCAATATTTAAAAACAGGCTATTTTTTATACACCACGAATGCAACTTGCAAAGTTCACCTTGTAAAATTTCACAGTCAGATATAGTTGAAATACAACGGTAGATTTCAGATCATCAGCAAATAATAAACATGAGTCAAATAAATCAGCTAAATCATTAACAAACAAAATGAAAAGAAGAGGTCCTAAAACAGATCCTTGGGGTACCCCAGATGTACTGACAAAACAATCTGAAAAAGCAGTTTTATATTTTACATACAGAGGTCTTTCTGTTAAATATGTGCGTAACCACATGATTAATTCTTTACTAAACCCAATATTAAATAATTTAATCAATAAAATTTCAAAATCAACAGTGTCAAAAGCCTTTGCAAATCAGTATATATTACATCAAGTTGTGCATTTAGTTTTAAAGCATTTTGAAATATCGTTATTTAAACACAATAAATTACTAGCAGTAGAACGTTTTTTTAACAAAACCGTGCTGATTAGGGGAAATAATTTGAGAAGTTTGAAGTGAAATTTTATTGCAAATAATAGATTCAAAGATTTTAGCGAAACTTGAAATAATAGCAATGGGTCTATAGTTGTTTATGTCAGACTTTTTACCTTTTTTGTAAACAGGTATAATTTTAGACGTCTTCCAGATATCTGGAAAAACCTTAGTTTTTAAAGACAGATTGAACAGTATTAGTAAAGGATAAATAAAACTATCAATATTAGCTTTGATTATATACGATGGAATGCAATCTAAACCTGCAGAACTAGATCCCTTTAAACCCTTAATGCTAATTTCTACCTCAGTGTTAGTAATAAGTTCAATATTGACCGCATCAATTGAGTTTAAACAAAAATTAGAATTATCATAATAATTACACTGTTTGGAGGAACTTTTAGTATAAATGCTAGAGAAATAATTCTTAAAACCCTCAGCAACTTCATTATCACTAGTTAATTCTTCACCGTTACAAAACATAACATGATTTTGATTAGTACTATTACGAAAATATGACCAGAAGGATTTAGGATTTGATTTTAAAGATTTTTCTACAGAATCAATATGACTTTTTCGGGCACGACCAATATCAGATTTAATTTTTTTCCTAATATGTTTGTATGATTCAAGGTCATTTAAGTTATTGTGTTTCCTATACTTTTTAAGATAAATATTTTTTTGCTTAATATTGTTTACGATTTCCCCTGTGAACCAAGTGGGATATTTCTTTTTAACAGCCTTTGATTTTGGAATACATTCATCCAATATTTCATACAACACAGAATAAAAACTTTCCAATGCAATATTAATAGAATCATAGTTGTTTAAAAAATTCCAATCAACAAGGGTCAATAGTGTGCATAGCAAGTCAAAATTAGCCTTTTTAAAATTGTAGGTGTGTATCATAGGATCTAATGATTCATGTTTACATTTTGATATTCTAGCGATTTTATTGAAATTTATTTGCAACGCAGGATGATACCTATCCTCAGGAGTTATTGGGGAAAGAGGTTGAATGATTGAAGCATCAAAATAAGTAAGTTTGATCAGGACTAGATCCAGAATTCTGTTTAAAAAATTTACAATATTATTGCATTGAATTAACTCATGCAATTGAAGAAAACAAATAAATTCGTGCGTAAGTAAGGTATTTCCAGCAGGTTTATGATCGGACCAATTAATAAGGGGAAGATTAAAATCGCCAACAATAACAAGGTTATTAATATTAGAAAAGTATTCATCTACAACATCATAGAATTCATGAAATATACTATTACTTGCAGAAGGAGGAATATAAATACAACAAACACAAACAGATATATAATTATCAATACAAATTTTCACCCATACCGCTTCACCTGAAAAATCAATGTGAGACACCAACCTAGCTTTCAAATGTTTCTTTGCCGCTATTAATACACCACCACCAAGACTCAATCCAGTAAGCTGATAATCGCGATCTTTGCGGAAGATCTCATATCGGCTGTCGAATAGATCAGAATTTAAGAAATCATCATTTAACCAAGTTTCTGTCAAGCATATTAAGTCATAGTCTTCAGCACTAGAAACTTCAAATATATCACTAAATTTTCCTCGCATTCCGCGAACATTTTGGTAATACAAAGTTATTGGTGCAGATCCAGCTCTCGAGCCACGAACATTCTGATCGCCTGATTGTCAATCTAGAGGACTGGTGGAAGACTGCAAGGGCTTGTCAGCCTTCAGATCATCAGAAATGTCGGGCGACACCTCCAAACAGATTTTTTCATCCTTTAGTCTGCCAAAAAATTCCGAGACAATGCAGCCCTCAGGCCACACTGATGGATCAAGAAGCTTAGTAATGTCATCTTCAAATACTTCAATATGGAACGAAGAATAAGTTTGATATTTGGTAATAAGTTTACGACATAAAACATACTCCAATTCGAGACCATCAAGAGATTCACTTACTTCTTTACCGGTGGTACTAGGACTAAGCCTTGACACGAAGACGGCTTTCTTTCTGGGAAATCTCTTGACAATTTTCAAGTTGGAATTCCTTAACGAACCACTAATAAGTGCTCTGGGTTTATTAGTCTTTTTACCTTCCTCAATAACTCGCGGTTCCAGTTGGGTTTCAGGTCGAGGTGCGGAATTCTTGATCACAGAGGCATAGTCCAATTTAGCCTTTTTCTTCAGGTTAGCATCCAAACCATCGGGGATAACATGCCCGGCTGACTCGATAGCCTCCACTCTCTTTGTAATATTCAACTCGAAAGATGTAAACCTCGACTCAAGACCTTTGATCAGTCCCATCAGATCGGCCGCAGATACAGAATCATCGGGCATACGTGTCACACAGCCATGATAATTCGGATAATTTTTTTCAAGTAAAGTCTTCAACTCACTCACAGCAGTCTTTGCATCCTCGCGAATACTCCTATCCATATTACATTTGGACTCCAAAGCAGTATCAACTCTAACCAAACATGCCTCAAGAGCTTGCAAAAAACCAACCACGCCATCCGCCGCCATCTTGAAACGAATTAATAAGGAACGAATTAATAAGGAAATTTAATAAGGAATTAAATTTTCAGTTAAAATTTTAATTTAAAACTCAAGCAGTGAAAACAAGTTTACAGTTCAGCCAATTTGCTTTTTTAGAGGGTTAACAAGCTTAAAATATTCAAATTATATAATTACGAAAATCTCACCGGAATCACTGCCATAACACTTCAAAATAAGCTCTTGGAGTATTTATAGTTATAGCACAGTGCATTTTAACTTCATTTAGTTTAAAATAGATCAAATAGATTCATTTAATAAAGGTGTATCTTTGAAGCTTCCCTCCGTTTCGAAAACAACAATCTAAACAAAGTAATACTTCTAAGCGGGAAAATTGCACTAATGTCATTGGGTGAAAAATAAATATGCGGGAGTCATCAGGGGGGGGGGGAGGCAGATGATTAGAAAGAACAAGAATTCATTAGAGTTTTATCTTAGACAAAATAAACCATTCACATAAAAAAAAATCTAATTTTTTTCGCCCCCCCCCCCCCCTAAAATTTCAACGACGCAGTCTGCGTCGTTGACCCCCCCCCCCCCCTGTAGGCACCCCTGGTTTCAGTCTTGTAATCGACTCAACTCTTGTAATATTGTGCAAACCACTTAAACGGTTCAGAACAATAAAAATTTAAAACAAATACTTATTTTTAGCAGCAGTCTCGACAGTCATCAACAGTCTCGATAACTGGACTATGACAATATTTTTGCTTATTTTAAGCAACCTTTATTTTTTATGATTATTTTAAAACACAGTGTCTTATTTAAACAATTCACTTAGTGCAAAACAATTACAAATGTTCTATCTTTTCTTATGTATTTTGAGCAGTTGTATATTAAAAAAAAATGGTGCTATAAAAATATAAAATGTTTTTGTTTTCAATTTAAGGAGAGTTTTCATAATAAAACAGGTTCATAATGGAAAATATTTTAATAACAAATAATAGTAGATAAATATTGGATCTTTGTAAAAACTTAATAACTTTTTAATTGAGATTAACGTTGCTAAATACATAAAAAAGCAAAAATTAATATATATTTTCATTATTATGCGTATAAAATAGCAACAAATAACATTTCACACAGTTTTTGATTATTTTTAGAAATATTTTTTTTAACTAAATTCTAATGACCTCTTTCCCCCTGAACAATAAGCTAAGAAGCAATATTTTAGCATGGTCTTTTTTTAAAAAGAATATTAAAAAAGTATTCTATTTTATACGTTGACAATCATCTTTAATAATTCTTAAAAAATAATTCGTCAAAGTAATCTTCAATACATTTTTATTTATTGTTAAAAAGTTCCTTTTACAGTACGAGTTTAAATCGGAACAAGTCCACGTTATCATGTTGGGTCAGCAAGAAGTTATTTTTAATTTTTTTTTCTGTGTTAATATAAAAGAATAGGTTGCGTTGGATGCCTATTCAGATGTCGGCTCGTCACCTGACTGTGGTTCTAAATTATGACGCCCGTCGCCAATAGCCCTCGTGTAGCTCTAGTGCGACGATGATTCAAACTAAACTAAATATAAAAGAGTAAAAGACATGTAGCCAAATGTATTCCTAGTGATAACCGCGCCAAACTGGCAGACGAAAAGATTTGGTTAGTTCCCAAATGCAAAATGACGTACTTTCTACCCATCTACAATCTATCCCACCCATATATTGGCTTTACCAGTTTTTGCTTTTCCGGTCGAGCAGCTGGTCGGGAACTACCGGAAGCCTTTTTAAATTGTCGCCTAATTCGGGATCTAACATACCTAAACAAGCTTGAAAATATATGTCTACCAACCAACCAGTGGCCCGGATGGCCGAGTGGTTTGCATCGCAGACCATTACGCTAGCAGTCTGCGCGCTGTAACGGGTGCGGGTTCGATTCCTGCCTTTGCCCTGGGTGTACTTCCTTTCTCTGTGACAGTAAAAATTCTTTCTGTGTCTGTCTTACTTGACGAAGGCTTATAAGCGGGTCTCTGATCAAGCACACAAGCCGGAATATATATATGTACCTACCCTACCCTACCCCTACCAACCAACCAACATAACATACCTTAAGCAGTTTATCTTTTTAGTTAAAAAAAAAAACAAATTCATCTTCAATATGGTTTTTTATTTCACTAGTGATGGTAAGTGTTTATAAAGTAATGTACATAAAATATTGTTTTCAGTTTTTACTATTTGTTAGACGTTTTTTGACGAGAAAATCTATAATCTATGTGGACTTGCGTATGACGTTTATATACTTGTGGACTCGCATATGACGTTTTGGAACTTTCTATAAAATATATAATAAAGTCGAAATAAAATACATTATTTTTCATTTCGAAATAAAATAAACTTCTTGTCCTTTTGAAAAGCCAGTTAAAATTGAGTCAAATGGAATTGCGGAATTTCGAAGAAAATTAAGGCTGATAAATATTTTTAATATAAAAGTTAATTATTTGTTAAGTTGGTTCAAACGGGTGTCCGTCGTCTGTCCGTGATTCCGTTCAAAACAAGAACATGTGGTGCCTACTCAGGTGTCGCCTCGTCACTTGACTGTGGTTCTTAATTATGATGTCTGTCGCCAATTCCCTTGTGCTCTTTTACTGAGGCTCGTTTCAAGCAAATCCATCAACCCTGGGGGTGGTCAGCCTTTTCGGACCTTCGCTCATCGAGACCAGAGGAATTTGTCTCCAGTCCAATTTGCCCATGTCTTGCAGGGCTGGGGAACCCAGTCAGTAAGGCGCCTGCCTTGCATGAAAAAGGTCCCAGGTTCAGGGCCAGCATAGCCAAAAATACTGCAGCTCTATAAACGACCTGTGCAGCCAAAAAGTAAGTTGTCGTGGTCCCCAGGTGGAAGGGTCATTTAATGTAATGTCAGATGTCATCAACAAGAGGTATGGAAGAATGCAAATTGAAACATACTCTGTTACCTAGACAGTTAAGTATAAAAAAAAATAGTAACCAGTCAGCCATTGACTTTTTCAAAAAGAAAGATTACTTACATGATGCTGTTGATCCCAAATTAACAAATAATTTACTTACTTCAAAAACTTCTTATTAAGCCGATTTAGATAGAGAAAGGAAAAAGTAACAGAATACCCAATCCCATATCAAGAAAATATTCCTTTAGTATATGTGATTCAGAAAAACACACACTTGAAATGTAACACAAACTAGAATTATTGGCACAAAATAAATATTTAAAACAAAAGATTCAAGAAGTAAATTTTGACAGGCTCATTTTTCTCTTTTGACTGATTAGATAGGTTAAAAACGTCAATTAATGCCCAGAAAACTACTTTTATTATTTAAAACAACTTTTATGGGCTTGTTTCACGGAGGATCTGGCAATAGCTATACGGTTTTGTTTGCATGTCTATTTTGATGTCTTCCAACAGTATTGCCACCAGTTTTAGGAGAAAAACTACGAAAAAATACAATTTAATTCTAAAATTACAAAAACATTCCATAAAAATACTAGCAAAGCGTTTCACGTTTTTTTAAAGTCACTAAAAAGATTCCAAAATGCAGCTAGTATTTTTACGATATTATTTTAGAATTTATTTTAGAATTCTAAAATTACAAAAAAATATCGTAAAAATACTAACTGCATTTTGGAATCTTTTCAGTGAGACTAAAAAAACGTGAAACGCTTCGCTAGTATTTTTATGGAATGTTTTTGTAATTTTAGAATTAAATGTTTTTTTTTCGTAGTTTTTCTCCTAAAACGGGTGGCAATACTGTTGGAAGACATCAAAATAGATATGCAAACAAAACCGTATTGCTATTGCCAGATCCTCCGTGAAACAAGCCCATTGTGATAGGGTAACATTTAAAACCACTCAGCATAATATTTTTAGCTGGTATCCTGTTAATGATTTCTTAAAAAATTATTTGAATTTCTGAATAAATTTCTATTTATATATATACTGTTGTTTACATATTTTAAATGTTGTGCCGTAAAGTTCAGCTTTTTTACCTTTTGTCTGTACCATGTCTTGTCTGCCGAACTCCCTAAAAAGTTTTCTTCAAGTCACATTAATGCATATACCTTTCTTCATTTTGATAAGGAGTGAAATCTTATGCAATTTATGTTTTTTAAAACTCGATTGTAGCTAAGAGTTTGATTAAGCATCTGTGTGTTTTAATTTAAAGACTTAATTTTCATATAGATAAATAAAATTGTATTTATTATTTTTGTTTTGAGATATAGTAAATATTATTATTACTACAACTAAAGCTGAAAAATTAAATTTGTAAGTCTAGCCTACTATCTCGTTGGTTATTTTATAATTTGTTCTGTACATTTTTTCATTTTCTAATAAACTTCTTAATTAAGTTCATTTTTTTCAGTTGTTACGCCACCAGCTACAATTTACATGGGAGCTGATAAATACGAAAGTATATATTTATTGAGTTATACTGACTATTTGTGTTTTTGTTGTTGAATTTTGTTTTATCAAAAGCAAGTTTTTTTTTTATGATAGGTAATGCTTTAATAGGATTCCCTTGAATACACTTTGAATTCTTATCAATGATGATGTTGACAACTGAGCTGGCACCCAATGAACACTTTTAGTAATTATCAGGTTCTTTAAGATTAATCTTAAGACAAAGTTTGTTTAAGATGAGTACCCGAGTGCATAAAAAAATGAAAAGTATAACCTAGGTTCCTTAAGTCTGCAATCCTTTTTTTCAAAGTCGTTTATTTTTATGTATAAAATAAAACAAACCTAATACTTTTAAGTCTGTTGATATTTTTATTTAGATGAGAGTTTAATTAAGCATGGATGGCCAGAAGATATATGGCTGCATGTAAAGGACCTTTCTTCTGCACATTGTTACCTAAGATTGCAAAAGGTACTTTTTAAATAATTTTTCCCAACAATAATTTTTTTCTTTTGTTAAATTCACAGGCAATATTTAAAATGTATGTATTGTATAGATTCTGTGTAATATTTGTGAAGTATGCTTTCTACTATCTATGTTTTTACAACTTGTAACAAATTCAGTAAGGTTTAAGGTGGGATTCTGAATAATTTGATTTAAAAAAAAACTCTGCACTGTTGGGCGAAAGTTGACTATTTCACCTTTCATTTGTTCAAGTGATTACCTTATTTGATCTCTTAAATCCTTTTTTTTTAAATGTAAATTATGATCTGAGAAGAAATATTTGAAAAAAATAACCTGAAATGGTTTCTTTTTCATTGAAAAACATGCCATCCTTGTCAAATAATTAGTAAATATTTTGTGTTGCTATTAAAAAAATTTTAATGCAAAAAGTTTTATTTTCAAACTTTTTTCAAACAATTTTTTTCATTTTGACTTCATTTATCCATTAACTTAGGCTGCTGATAATTATGGTTAATCAATTAAAATGAACACCCAATTAAATGAATTGGAATAGTAACTTTTTGAAGCATGTGTGTACATTAGGGTGGTCCGAAAAAACAAAATTTTCGAGTATCAACTTCAAGCCGGTCTCAAAAGTTGTGTATCGTTGTGCTGAATAACAGAAAAATAATTAAAAAATTCTGAAGTTACAAACATAATAGGCCCCGTTGGTTTGAAGTTTCGAAAAAAAAGGCAAAAACCGACTAACTTCGAAATTTCATCCGAAATTTACCGATAAATTATTTTGCTTCCAAACAGCATTTTTATGCGAGAAATATTTCAGTTCTTACGAAAAAAATAGTTTCAAACGTATAGTTTTGTAATTTTAACTTGCACAAAAGGTTTAAAATGTACAAATTTGACGAAATTTTGGGATTTTCCTTACTCCCAAAACCTAAGCTGCATTGCAGTCAACACCATAAAAAAACATTTTAATGCATTAAAATATATGATTTATAAAATAGGAAGTCGATTTAAGCAGGAAAACGGCCGTATTTACCTGAAAAGTCAGGACCGTCGCGTGGTGCGGGGCTTTTTACCCCAAATGATATATCCAAATAACAGATAACTTATTGAAAAAAATATGAAAATCAGCTTAGAATAAGGATGAAAACTTTTAAATTAATATATATTTACCTTAAAAGAATTCCTGTTAATGCAGCTCTTCGCCCATTTCATTTATTATTTTATTTTATGAAATGACGTAGAACTCACCACGGGGAGGTGGCTGCAATTCGAGTTCCACCCGCACCCTACCCAACCAACCATCCATGTTTTTTGTTGTGTAGTTTAATGCACATTGCACAGATATGTAATTAAATGCGTAAACATATTTTTCCGTTATTTTTCCTTTTCTAAGTGAATTCGTTTAAAGGCAGATTTTTGTGACATTTCTGTCATATGGCTTCTAGACAAAAGTGTCGATCTTATGAAGCGATCTCTAGATTCATGTCCGCATACTTTGGTTGAGGCCAATAGAGGCCACACGACTTGTTCTCTGATCAAGAATAAATTTTCTCTCAATGGGTGGTATCTTTTTTTGTTTCTCACATATACAATCTACCATTGCAAGGCAAGTACAATTATTGGCACTTTTGCCACATCCACAAGAAAAAGATATTTTGCACTTGCATGCTGCAATATCAAAAAGCTTTGCTTTAGCTTCATTTACAAATGCGTTCACTTTCGCATGAAAATGTTTATGTTTATTGAAACGTTTGAACTGCTTTTTAAATTTTAAATATTTATCGCTATACTGTTTTATCATCTTCACAACATAAGCCTTGCGATAAATTGCTTCAACCTGAGTCACAACATTGTCTGCTATTTTCGAAAATTTTACTTTTTCATTTAAATTCAATGAGATTTCTTCTAAGCAACATAATATCACATCTTCATATGTTGGTAACATACTGTTTCCTAACTTTTTAAGAAAACCGAAAATCGTACAGCAATTTTTCTGCCTTGTACTAAACTTTTTTTTTTTCTGAGAAGACATTTCACAATAATTCTCACTAAACTCAATCGAAATCAAACCTAAGAACCGAATTAGTCTCTCTATATGTAACAAGACATACCTTGGTGGAGTCCAATGGCATGTGTTCTCAAGTGGCCAGACAGATTTATTCGTTAATATCTGTTTTCAAGTGCCGACTGACGGACAAGAGAGCTATATGGTTTATGATCTCCCATTTTCCCTCTTCTATCGGTACCAGGAACGGAATCTTTCTTTTTAAACTTCATTACTTCAGATTTTAAAAATAAAGCAAGTATAAAAAGAAAAATCATTGACTTTTTCGTGTAAAAATTAAGTTTACTTTTATTTCTAGTTCAAGAACTGTCATGACTGGTTAAAACATAAACTTTTTAAATTGTACTTCCTTTGCAAAACTTAAAATTTTTCATATTTATTAAAGGTTGATAACCAATATTTTTCTATTGAGGTCATTGGTGCTGGAAGAGATATGGCGGCTTCCATACCAACCTTTGCTCAAATATCGTGCATTGAAAGAAATTTTACAATGAAATGATATAATTTTACGAATTTATTTTCTTTCCTATACCTGTTTTAAGTTACGTACACCAACCATTGCTTTAACTAGATTTTTTTAGATAAATATATATGAATTTAAATGTTTTTATCCTTATTCAAAGCTTATTTTCATTAAGTTATCTGTTATTTAAAGCCTTATTATGAAGGGGTAAAGAGCTCCGCACCACGCGGCGGTCCTGACTTTTCAGGTAAATACGGCCTTTTTCCTGCTTAAATCGACTTTCTATTTTATAAATCTTATATTTCAATGCATTAAAATGTTTTTTATGGTGTTGACTGCAATGTAGCTTAGGTTTTGGGGGGAAGGAAAATCCCGAAATTTCGTCAAATTTGTAAATTTTAAACCTTTTGTGCAACTTAAAATTACAAAACTATACGTTTGAAACTATTTTTTTTCGTAAGAACTGAATTATTTCCCGCATAAAAATGCTGTTTGGAAGCAAAATAATTTATCTGTAAATTTTGGATGAAATTTCGAAGTTTAGTCGTTTTTTGCCTTTTTTTCAAAACTTCAAACCAACAGGGCCTATTATGTTTATAACTTTAGAATTTTTTAATTATTTTTCCGTTATTCAGCACAACGATACGCAACTTTTGAGACCGGTTTGAAGTTGATACTCGAAAATTTTGTTTTTTCGGACCACCCTAGTGTACATACTTCTACATAATATATAAAACTTCAAAACTTTTTTAAAATCTGTTTTGGTTTTTATGTACATAACTAAGAGGCTCCAGCTTGCTTCTACTCGCCAAATTAGGCTTAAAATTTTATTGACGTTATTGTGTGTAAATATTGTCATTTTCATTCAAAAGTTCTCCATGTATATATATGTTTAATGATGATATATTGCATTTCTTTTTTTGAATGTAAGTAAAGGGTAAGATTTATCGCATTAAAAAAAATTTAATTTTAATTTGTAAAATTATTTTACATGCTTTTAATCACTTAAACTATTTTACTTAGGGAAGCACAATTGATGATATTCCACCTCTTTTGCTTGAGGATTGTGCACAACTGGTTAAAGCTAATAGCATTTTAGGTAAGGCCTCATTGTTTATCATCTTATATTAAAGAATAATTAGTTCCGCCTCAGTTGGATTTTTTTTTTATATGCATACTTCTTCTCACAGTCTTAACTTAAAAACTGTTGATTTTGACAGATCTATAACTATTTTCATATCTATATAGGATGGTTTAAGGAATATTTATATGCTGTTACAACATAATTACTGCTGAGAGCAGTAGTTTTTGGGATGTAGTCTGTCAAAGTTCAGAAGTTTTTTTTGCATAATAGTTCGCACCATCAAAGGCCATTAAAGTCCGATTTTTTTTCAAATTTTGAAGTGTTTTAGTTACTGTTTAAAGTTGCAACTTTTGTTTTGTCATGTTCCACCTCGCAGAGTGATGTTAACCAGTCACCTGACCTTTCTAATTAAGTTCAAAATCAAAACTACAATTTTTAAAAATTAAATGAAAATATAATCAAAAGCTAAAGTAGTTTTTTTAATATTTCAGAACATTATTAATTGACTGAAATCTTGAAAAAGTGTGAATTTTTTTAATATTTAAATTTAAAACCTAATTTTGCTTTCTCATAGGGTGTAAAAAGAATAATATTGATGTAGTATATACTGAATGGGCTAACTTAAAGAAAACTGGTGATATGGCTGTTGGGCAGGTCTCATTCCACCATCCAGGAAAAGTAAGTTTTCATAAAAACAATTGGCATATGCAGAGTTTCCAATTATCTCTTTAGATTTTTGAAGGCTGGGATAGTTAAATTTTTTAATTGAGAGTGATTGCTACTAAAAAATTAGATTAAATTTAAAAGGTTTTTTTAAAGTTAAAAAATGTTTAAAAGTTTCATAAAGCTTTACAATTTTTAAAAGACTACGTAATCCATTTATCTAGTTAACATGATGTAAAGATTTTTATTTAGATACTGTACTTGAAATTATCTAAATGCACTTATTAAACTATGCAATAATTCAAAAGGAAAAAAAATCTTTTATTTTCTTAATACTGTTTCTTTTGGCAAGATTCGTTAGCCTAGCGATAAAGTGCGTAGCTCCAATGCTTTATTGCCTAGGTACGAATATCTGCTGCCATATATAAAAAAAGGATTTAAATAATACATTAGTTGATGCAATAATAATTCAAACTAATATACAAGGGTACCTTCAAAGCTAACCCGACCTCATAGTTTGACAAAATGTTTTTTTTAAAGATGTTTAGCCGGTGATCGGCCAACAATTATTTGCTGCTTGGGAACTAATTGTCATTCAATGACTTGATCGAATGATCGTTGCACAACTAAATTAAATTATCTATTCTTATTATATGTTCTTTTCAGACAGTAATTCAGTTAAAACCAATTTAAATTTTAACATAATACTTTCATAGACGTTAGTAACAAAAAAATTAAATAAAATGAATCGTAATTTATTAATAAATGCCACAAAATACCTGTTCCGAGCCCCATTATATAAAATTAGAGCAAGTTACTATAGGTCTGTGAATTGATTTTGTTTCTGAAATACATAGTGCTTTTTTTCTAGCTAATTTGTTAACTCGTCACTCTTAGCATAAGCAGTTAATGAGACTTAAAGTCATGCAATTTCGGGTTTTCTGTAATTCAAAGAGCGAATATTTCTGCATGCCAAAAGTACCACACATATCTTGATATTTTTACGTATTTCTCTTTAGTATGTTTTCGCCAGAATAGATACATCTTTGGTTCACTCTGTTGGCACAAGAAATTTTGATGGTCAAAAATTTTGATTGTTCAGAAGAAAAAAAAAATTCCCTAGATAACTTTGACTGACCTTGCACCTTTGAGCCAAATGCCAACCATATGTTTTTATGTCCTAACATATATGTACTATGGAACTAGTAGAACAAGAAATAATTTTATAAATAACAAGCTATCTTCAACTTTGATCCCCAAAACATTATTTTTTGCACAAATAAAAATCGACATGTGTAATTTGTTTGAGATAAAGAACATTTGTATTTTCCTATTTTTTTTTTAAAACTGGCCCAATACATTTAGTTTATGCAAAAATGTGTTGGTAATTGGTGTTTTCATCTTTTATGGATCTATAAAGTTGATCTAGCTTAGAAAAAAAATACAATTTTAATGGTTTTACCTAATAAATTATATTATCAAATTATTTACTTGGAGTTTTACTTACTTTTTTAAATACAAATACAAAAATTGTCGACCAACAACAGGCCAGAGGCCCAGCAAGGTTGGTCCAAAATAAATCTAATACTACTAAATCTAATAAGAATTGTTTTAAACAATTAAAGGACTTTCAAACCTAATTAAGTTTTTCTTGGAGATCGTAGAAACATCTTTTTATATTTAAATGCTTTTATGACTATCTTTTGAATAATTAAAGAACTGTGTGTTCAATCTAAATTAAATTGTTCTACACTGTGAAATTAGACAAAATATTGACTTTTTTTCTTTAATTCACAAAAATCTATAAAAAAACAATTCATCCCACATAATCTTCATAATAAAATTTTCTTGGCTTTCTTACAATAGTTCTTAATGGTAAACTCATTAATGTCCTCATATTAAAATGATTTCGGTGTATTTCCCTCAATACAATGCAATGAAAGTTTTTAAATAAATTATAAAACTGTCACTCCCGAACATTTGTCACTTTAGCCTATTTAGAAATATGGCCCTGAAAAGGTGCAAATCTGCCCCATATGTTGTAAAATGTACAAAACAGATACAAAGTGTTCATTTTTTTAAAAATTAAGTCTTGAAAAAAATGTTTAGTTCAGTTTAAGTAAATATCACTGGAAGTTTTGATTTTATCGCCGGATTATTATAAGAATTTACAATTATAAGATGCTGAAGTTATGAAATTTTTCAATCGCCAGAGTCATAATCCTGTGACACCTGCATTCTAAATTCTGCAATTTTTAAGTTTCATGTTTTTTGGATTTCTTTAGATTGGTTTATTAGGATGATAACCAGAATTTTGAAATTTTATGATCGCTAGGATTTGGAGATTTCAAGATTGCCCATATTCTATGGTTTTAAGATCGTCAGGGTTTTAGATTGCCACAGATTTGCATGGTAGGACACTATAGTTTCATAATTGTAGGATTGCCTTGAGATTTGTCACCTAAAAATTTTCCAATTTTGTGTTTAAAAAAAAAGCTGAATCAATACATCAAGATTATCTTCTGGAAGATAGAATTATTCTTAGAAGGCTAAAAAAATCTCAAATCTGGAATTCGAAAACTGATTAGTCTCATAAATTAAATAATTACTGATTTTTGTAATAAAAACATTTTAATCATTTCCTCGGAGGAGCCTGACCCCTAGAGGGCGCGTCCCCAAGGTGGCGGATAGGGGAATGCCTCCATTGGATTTTCCTCTGGGTGGTAGAAGTTAAATAAAATACCTTCCGCGGACCAATAGGCAGAAGTCCAACCACCTTGAAGGCAATGGCAACCAATTTTCTATGGGGGATCATTCAAGCGCCTTAGAACTGGTCACTATCGAGGAATGAAAATCCTGAGAGATGGCAATAGAACTTACCATCCCTGCAGTAACTGCGATAATGTTCCACTAACACCGAAACATATTTTTGACTGCCCCACCATTTTAAGATCCGTGGCTCAGCTTGGGCAGTTCAACTCCTTTGACATCAATCTGTACTCCGACAACATCAAGGAGGTTGCCGTCTGTGTTTTTAACACTCATGGATCCCTATAGTTCTCCCCATGGACACGACACCAACCAACCATTATTATCATTATTCATTATTATCTTATTTGTTTGTATATAATATTTACAACTTTTTTTAGGTAAAAACAATCAAAGTAGAAAAAAAGAAAAATGATATTCTTAATAGGCTAAATAGAACAAAAGTAGAAAAATTTCCTGATCTGTTGGCAGAAAGAGAAGAAAGAGATAGACAAGAAAGATCATCTATCAAGGAAATACAGCGGCAAATAAAAGAACAAGAAAGGTTAGAAGTTATAAAAAAAGAAGAAGAGGCTAAGATTAGGTAAGATGCAGGGTTTTAAATTTTTATCCATATTTTGTTAGCATATTTTATTGCTGTAATAGTGAACTGTTTTCAAAACAGAGGGGGGCACAAATCATTGCACAAATTTAAATTTAGAATTTTCATTTCAATCATGTGTTGTTTCATTGTAAAGTTCAAATGTGAGAAATGGTTTACATACCCCTTAAGTGTATGATAGACATAAAATGCACTGCAAAATGCAAGTTAGAACAGGAATTTAATTGGTAAATTTTTTTAATTGATTTGACGGATGTTTTTTTCTTTAAAACTGCCATTAAATGATAAATTTCCGAGTGTCCTCAGCTTTTTACAACCGTCGCATCTGTTTTCTGATATTCTTAAAAGTGAATTATCATGCTGTAATAATGGATTTACAGTTGAATTTGTTTTATTCTACTGAGTTTTATGTATATATTAGTCCTGATTATTTCCTTTCTTTTCCTTATAGAAATTATTCCACTCTCATGAATGCACAAATGATGTCCAATCAGGTATGCAATGTTTTGAATTCTTACGTCATATTTATGATTTCATATACATAGTTGAAGGAATGCTAAAAAATGAAATTTAAATACTACTATCATGAAAAAATTTTAGTTAGTGCATGAAATATGTATATAATTAATTGCATACGGCCCCAATAGTATTAGAAAATTTGACCCCGAAAAGCGATCAGCAATACATCTTTGGAACTTTAAAAAAGAAAAAGCAGAGAGCTGCTGTAAAGTGACTCTTAATTAAGTACCCCTACAGACGTAAAAAGAAAACTTAAAGCAAAAAAAACAGAATTAATCTTCACTTTGGATCTAAATCAACAAACATGTCAAATTAAATTACTTCAGTTCAGTCTTTCAACTATTTCAGAAAACAATTGCAAATCCACCTGTAAGCAATACTAAAGATAAAAAACAATTAAAAAATGTCTAAAAGAGATCTACGGAACTTTAAACTTTGCCTAATTTTAATTTATTAAAGGAACTTAAGAGAGATTGTCAGTCCCATAAAGATAATACATTAGTTATGAAATCACAACTTTTGCAAAAGAATTGTTTTGCCATGTTATCCCATTTTCACCAGGTATGAGAATCATCATAACATCAATTTAAAACAAAATTGAAAAAAAAATAACATTTGGTTATTTAATTATTGATAAAGTTTTAAAATAGTGTGGCCATCTGCTGTATATTTTTGGCATTATAAAACTTCAAAAATATATAATTAAATAAGTAGATAAAATTTTCGTTTCAAATTTGTTTCATTTCGATTAGGGATAGACCGATGCATCAGCGGCCGATGGTAATTTAGTGAAAAAAATCGGCCAGCCGATGTTTATTTTTTAATCCTACACCAAAACCCCAGTTCGTCCAATTCCTGGTTTCAAAGCAATGCACGTAGACTGGAGCAAGAAGCACATCCATCATCCCTGAGGGGGGGGGACGTCAGCCTCCTATCAGCAGCTTTTTCGGACCTTCGCTACTCTAGACCAAAGGATTTCGCCTCCGGTCCAATTTCCCATTGTCTCGCTTCACTGACTCCGAAACTAAACCAGAGCAACCACTAACTTTCAGTGTTCTTTTGTGTAAACTGAGCATCTGTTTGCCATCAGCCAACAGACTCTAAGACGTCTGGCTAAATAATGTGAATGCGTATCATCGTGTATGGAACTGAAATCCACCACGCCGGATTTTTCTACTGTTACTCATAATAAATATATATTTTTTAATTATTGGTGTAAGCATTTTCGCTAACCATATAATGCTAACCGGATTTTATTTTAGCTTTATCCGGACTGCTACCGATGATGTTCTGGTAGCGCTGGGTGTCAGCTCAGATGTCGGCCCCGTCATTACGCGATCCCAGTTTAAAATTACGAGGCCCGGCTCTGAAAATCCTCATTTAGCTTTAGTGCGACGTATAAATTCATACCGGAATTTAAATTTGAGATCTATATTCTATCCGGAATTAATTCTAGTATTTTTCCTAAGCCAATTTTCCTTTATCCGTTTAATTTAGCTTTATCCGGAGTGCTATCGATGTCGCTATGAGGTTGCGCTGGGTTCCAGCTGTAATGTCGGCCTCTTCATTTGATTTTAGTTCCAAATTACGAGGCGAGATCCTCACCGAAAATCCTCATTTAGCTTTAGTGCGACGTAAATTCATCTCGAAATGCTTCCGGGATTTTAATTTCAGTTCCATATTCTATTCGGAATTTAATTCTAGTTTTAACCGAAAGTAACTTTCCGTTATCCGGAATGTAATTCTGGTTTTATTCGAAATAAATTTTATTTAGTTTAGCTTTATCCGGAATGTTACCGATGTCGCTCTATGGTTGCGCTGGGTGCCAGCTCTAATGTAACTTCATCGCTTGATCGCAGTTAAAAGTTACGAGGCGCGGCGCCGAAAATCCTCATTTAGCTTTAGTGCGACATAAATTCATTCCGGAATTTTATTTCTTTGTTCTCCGGGATATTTAAATCTAGTTTTAGCCGAAAGCAATTTTTCGTTATCCGGAATGTAATTCGTTTTATTCAAAATAAATTTACGGGAGATATTTATAATCAGTCAAAACAGTTTTTCGTTATCCGAAATTTTTAATGTTGCTGCGTATTTTTCAAAGACCGTTAAAGTATTTGCTAGCCAACCTAAACAAGATCTTTATTTGAAATACATAACAAGATACACAGTAATGCTGTAAACGGATCGTGCTGAACAAAAAAAAACATGCAATAAATAATGCCAAAGTAAATATATGGGACTGGTGCATGTTAAATATGTTGTCACTATAAGTTTGCGTTGGATGCCAGACCAATTAATTTCGGCTTCAATCGCCATTCAAACTTATGTGACAATTCGGCTGTGCTGTAGCTCAAGTGCAACGTAAATTTATTCAAGTAACAATAAAACCTTTTATGTCAAAATAGTTGGCCGCATCTTTTCAACAGAACAAATTCCAAAATATTTGGTCGAGCTGCTGGACTTGAACCAGAACTGCAAAAAAGATTACGAGGCTGATTACGCAAACGATCGGCGCGCCAAACTGTAACATACTTCATTTTTCAAGCTGGACTCAAATACGTTAAGTAGATTTAAAATAACATTGCTTAAAGAAATTCTAATTGTGTTACTGTGTGGAATTTTTTTTTAAAGTTAAAATCTTTCGCCAATGTTCTGCGGGTTCACCCAGGTTAAGGTTTCCACCTTTAGGCATCTTAAGGTTATCCAGCAATGATTAAATTTTATTACATGAGCTCAATTTTAAACGCAGATCAATTTACGTTTTGTTAAAGTTCCAATTTTTTAAAAATCATTTAGAATACTCAGTATTTCAATGTTGTTTATCCGAAAAGACTTTCGGATTAAACGAAGTTACATTCCGGATAACTGATAATTGCTTCCGGTTAAAACGAATTAAATTCCGGATATAACATAGAACTAAAATTTAATTTCCGGTAGCATTCTTGGTTTAGCTTTAGAGTTACACGAGGGCTTTTCTGTCCGCTCGTAATTTGGAACCGCGGTCAAGTGACGAGACAAACATATGAGCTGGCACCCAGCACAACCTAAGAGCGACATCGGTAGCAGTACGGAAAAAGTTAAATTAAATTCCGGATGAAACTATACGGTTAATGGAAATGCTTACACCGATAATACTTAACATCTTTATTCTGAATAGAAGTATAATTTAATTTTTTATAGAATTCCGGATAACTTAGTGACGAAAATATTTTAAAGGTATAAACCTATTTTTTGCTTATCTGGAATCTAAAATTTATATGAAAAATTGGGATGTTCCAACACAAATAATTAAACGTTAATCGGCTTAGTTTCTCAAATACGATAGAATCTAATAGACTTCTACTGTAATAGTGTTCTAACATAATTTACCCTTTTATTTTTACGATCTAAAAATGAACGCACGGACGTAAATTAGTTTATAACGAAAATTAGTTTCTTTCTTAATGAATATTTAACGACCCTTCCCTCTTGTGGTGCTTAATTAGATAAGCATCTTTATAGCTAAAATACAACCTTTATAGTAAAAAATGCAACCCCCAAAATAGCATCAATTCGATGTTCGTTTCAGGGACATTTTTCTGCACAGCCGAAAGGCAATGAAGGTTATCAGTAGAAGGGGAATCACAGCATGCGCGGGGTCTACAATGGTCCCCCAATATTTCGGAGAATCCCATTACAGTAGAAAAAAGGCTGTAGTATGTATAGCAGTGGTTCCCAACCTTTTCTGGACTATCGCCCCTTTCATTAGGTTGACTAACACATATCCCCCCCCCCCCTTTTAATTTTCATGTTTTGTCCAATTATAATTTGAGTTAAAGTGTAACTAATAAAGCAATTTTATCATTTTAAACACCTAACAACCATATATAAAAACAACCGAAGCAGCTTTATCCGGTCACTTAAATAAAATAGAAAGAAATAAAATGTTTATATTTAACAGATTTTTTTAAAGAACAAAAGTGAAATAATTACCTAAGATCTTTAAACTGGATTCTGCAAAATTTAAGAGGGCTGACAATAAAAATTAAATAAAAAATTGAATGTTGATTTTTTTTTTTTTTCAAGTTCATGCGCAAGTGTTTGAGGCAAATGTCCAACTGATTTTTTTTGTTTAGTAAGGAGCTGGATGATAATAGAACCAAATCCTTTTTCAACTGAATATGTTGACGGGAACGAGATGAGAAGTAGTTCGGCTTTTTACCACAGTAGTGGATAAGTGTAAATAAGTTTCACGCAGGCTAACTCATAACCTCTCTGCTTGAAAATGATTTTCGCCTCACAGTCATACTTCAGATCTACAAACTCCGTCTGCAAAGTGCAAAGAGTTTTCAAGGTTATCCACAACCCACAGCTTCAAACGAGAATGGATCTACAATAGAATCAGGAATTTCTAACTTTGCCAAATCTTCAAATCTTGTAACCATGTCAGTTTTTAACTTGTCAAGGTGATCAATAAAAATTAGAATGGTTTTACTGTGTACTACGGTACAGTATATTTTAATTTCCCCCTTCGAATACTCATCGCCCCCCTATCGCCCCTAAACTATTTATTGCCCCCTTGATAGCACAAATCGCCCACTTGAGGGCGATCGCCCCCAGGTTGGGAACCACTGATGTATAGTATTGTAGCTTTAAACAACTGCCTTTTTACTACTAAGATACTTATATTTTTTTTGCTGTTCCCACATGGTTACTATGAATTCCATACATATACATATCAAATAATTCTCTGATTTGACCCAAAGAACGTTTTTCAAACTTTACAATATTTTTGGATTTTTGAGAAATTGTAAACCCTAATCCAAAGTAAGTTATTTTTATAATTTAATTCTGTAATTAAATATTCTCCAGATTTTGTTTACATTTTTAAATATCCTACTGGTTTTAGACCATGGGTTAGACGATTTATGTATTTTAATTTTTAGCATTTTAAAGTAAAGATCGATTTTTTTTTCTTAATAAATATTAATATTTTTTAATACAAAATATTGTAATACCTATTATATATTTTATTATTGTTATAAATACAACACTGCCTATTTGCATTATATAAGATGCAGCCAATATATCTTGTATTTTCCGGAAAAAAAATCGGCATTTTTTTTTGGTAACCATATTTGGCGACTTCCGATTAACCGGAAAATTCGATTATCTGGAAGAGTCAATTTCCCGAGCATTCCGGATAAACGGGTGTTTACTGCATTCATATGTTTATGTTATGTTCATTAAAAATCTGTTAAATCCGATTTTTTTTCTTCAAAATATCGCTTTGGTCGTTATAATATACCTTAAAATTTTAATTGTATTTATTTTAAAATAAAGACTAAATCGGACACAGACATACAATTCTGAAAAAATATGGAAATCGGAGGGATCTCGTTATTTCCTATTTTTTTATGGATTACACATGGATTTACCGAATTTTGTATTTTGGTTTTTCCATCGGCATCGGCCGATGGAAGGCGGGAAACATCGGCCGATGTAACTTTTGAACAATCGGCCCATCGGCCGAAATTCGCCATCGGTCAATCCCTAATTTCGATGTTATGTTGATTCCCATACCTGGGGAAAAGGCTAACATGGCCACGCAATACTTCTGCGGAGGTTGTGATTATGAAACTAATGCATTAGCTCAATGGGACTGACAATCCCTCTAAGGGTAATTAAGTAACTAGTTAAATATCATTTATTCTATTGTGTGTAAATTTTAAAATAAATACTTTAGATTTGATACCTGCAAGTTTTAAACAAGTGTGGTGAACAGGTTTATGTGCTAACAGTTATGCGTTATGCCACGATGCAAATCTTATCGCAATAAATCAGGAATACATTGTTTAAAAAGACAATTCAACCATATTTCTTACTTTTTGGTTATCCTTTGTATTAATTATTAATAATAATTAATACAAAGGAGTGCACTTTTACCACTATGCTACAGAATCGTGCTGATAGCTTCAATATTAAGTAGTATAAAATTATTTTACTTCATTTTTGAATTGTTGCAACGTTGAGTAAGTGTTCTTAAATCATTTGACGTACAGTAGCTAAATAAAAAAATGCTTTACATCATTTTAACTAGAGAAAATGATTTATTTTTATTTACTTTTTTAAAACTTGTTAAAAAAGATCAAACTTTTTTAAACTCTCTTAAATTTTAATAATTTATTTTATTATTTTATGATATTTACATATTATATTATAATATAAAAAAATTTAAATAATTTTAAATTTTATATTGATACATAAAACTAATGTAAGTCGAATGGATTACTTCACACCCTCTTCAACTGACGCTTTCAATTCCATTAAAAAAACATTGCTGAACATTGCCCAAATCTCTCCAGGACCTCATTGACCAACACTTGAAATACTTATAAAAAGTCATCAGTGAAAGACATCACTTCTGCTCCCTGACCTCCTCATTCGACTCTTCAAATTAAGGAATCACTGGGGGACATCTCCCCAAAACATTTTCCTACCTCATCAAGGGGTGCTACAAATTCCGCTAAAAAGAGATTGGTGAACAAGATCCTACCATGTCAACTCATCATCACTAACCAACGCAATAAAATGCTCTTTAAGTTAGATAGGCAAACTACATTGCGCAAAATTAGAGACGATATACAAGAGAAATGAGTGATCATTTTCAAATAAATCTAACAATTGGTTAAACATTTGCAGATCCGGATTGCTGCCTGGGTAGCCATGCGAACTTTTTATTTTGAATGCATGTATTTGTGACCATTTAGTGTTAACTGCTGTCCATTAACTTTATTTTTTAATTATTCAGAATATGTAATTTACTGATTAATGTTTATAAGTTATTTTTTGAAAATCTTTTTTTTAGGATAATGCAGAAGATTCAGATGACTTTATGTGAAACTATGCTTTAAAACTCATTTTAAATCATCTTTAAGTTCTGATGAGATAAAGGCATGCCCAGGTTTGTGACAGTAACAGCCATTTAGGACTTCTTCCATACAGGGTTTCAAAATCTCTCTGTAATAAATAGTTCTATCTGTAATAAATAGTTCAACTCTCTATCTGTAATAAATAGTTCATATGTACTTCACTGCCATTTAGGACATCTTCCGTGCAGGGTTTCAAAATCTCTCAAACAAAATTTATGTAGTAAATACAAATACAAAAATTGTCGACCAACAACAGGCCAGAGGCCCAGCAAGGTTGGTCCGAAAATAAATCTAATACATTACCAGTTTCCAATGTCCGTCAAGTTTCTTCTTAAAATCTTCTACTCTCTTCGAATGCACAACATAATCTGGTAAAGCATTCCACTCATTGACAACTCTATTGTAAAAATAATGTTTTCTTACGTCCCTTCTAAAGCTCGATTTATTCAATTTCTGATCATGACCTCTGGTCCGGCTATTTAAAGTAAAATCTAAGCCCTCCATGTCTCCCTGTTTTATGAACTTGAATAACTGCATTAAATCACCCCTAGCTCTCCTGTTTTCCAGGGAATACATGTTTAAAGATCTTAATCTGTTATCATAATCAATACCAGATAGACCCTTAATCATTTTTGTAGCCATATGCTGAACTTTTTCAAGCAACTCTATATCTTTTCTGAGGAAGGGAGACCAAAACTGAACAGCATATTCCAGATGTGGCCTTACCAATCCCCTATACAATGGCAAAATAATCTCCTTAGATTTAGAAGTGATACTTTTTCTAATATATCCCAACATTCGATTGGCTTTCTTACTTGCCTCAACACACTGCTTACTCATTTTGAAATCATTGCTCACCAAAACTCCTAAATCTCTAACGAACTCACTATCTTGGATACTTTCTCCCTGTAAAACATAAGAATGATTAACATTGTTCTTACCCAAATGCAAGGTTTGACATTTGTTAACACTGAACGACATGCCCCAGCGTGAAGCCCATTCAGTAATTTTCGTAAGATCATTTTGTAACTGCTCAATATGCTCAACAGAATTTACTGTACTCGTCACTTTTAAGTCATCTGCAAAAATACTTAACTTGCTATTCAACCCCCAGTTGATATCATCAATAAACATAATAATTAAAATTGGCCCTAGTACAGAGCCCTGAGGCACTCCAATTACAACCTCATTCCAATCAGAGTACTTACCATTAATGTTAACCCGTTGTTTTCTATTGGTCAACCAATTTTTAATCCAACGGACCACAGCAGTCCCTAACCCAAATCTTTTCAACTTAAATAACAGCTTCATGAGGAACTTTATCAAAAGCCTTTTGGAAATCGATGTAAATAACATCAACCATATTGCCTTTATCAATCTCTTCTGTAACAGTATAAAATTTTAAAAGATTAGTTGTACAAGACCTACCTTTTCTAAAGCCATATTGATTATCTGAAAGTAAAGTATTAGTTTCCAAAAAAGTCTTTATACGCATTTTCAACAATGTCTCAAAAACTTTACCTAAAACAGATGTAAGACTAACTGGTCTGTAATTACCTGGATCAGATTTAGGCCCTTTCTTGTACAATGGAGTAACATTCGCCAATTTCCAGTCTGCTGGCACCTGTCCAGAAATAAATGATGACCTAAAAATAGTCAGAATTGCATCCCCCAACTCTTCTGCACATTCAACTAAAATTTTAGGATACATATCATCAGGGCCAGGTGCTTTGTTAGGTTTCATAGTTTTTAATAGACGAATAATCTCTTCCTTAGAAAAATCACACTCAATACAATCCAGTTCTTCAGTTACTTCCCCTGAAACATGCACATTTTTAAAATCTTTACTAAAAACGCTAATAAAAAAGTTATTCAAAAGATTAGCCATTTTCATGTCGTCATGGATTAACTGTCCTTGACTATCTTTAAATGGTCCAATGGAGCTACCCTGTTTTACATTACCTCTAGCATAAGCAAAAAATCCTTAGGGTTGTCCTTAATACCCCTAGCTAGATTCTCCTCTAATGCAGATTTGTGTTTTCTACTAAGATTCTTAAACTCTCTCCTGGCAACTCTGTAAGCTTCCTGATCAACCTCTCTACCAGTTTGCTTAGCATATTTGTAAGCCTTTTGCTTTGATTTAAGGGACTTTTTAATATCCTTGGGAAAACCACATAGGATACAATTTCCTTTGTGAACTTTTACGTTTGAATTTAACATGCTTTTTCACCACATCATTTTTTTTCCCTTGAACTCATCCCATAGCTCAAGAGTATGGGTACCTACCAGTCCTTTATCAAAACCTAAAGCTACATCATGTCTCAAGTTGTCAAAATTAACATCTCTGAAACATGGGATGACTCTTTCACTATTAATCTGTATAACCTGAAAAATAATATCAAATTTAATACTATTATGATCACTCTCTCCTAAGTGATCACTGACAATAAGGTTATGAACTCTATTTTCACAGCTACTTAAAACTAAATCCAGAATAGCATTATCTCTAGTACACTCTCTAACTGATACAAAAAGCAATCATCTAAAACATCCAGAAAATCTAAACCCTGTCCTTTAACAATCACATTATTGTCCCAATTAATGTTTGGAAAATTGAAATCTCCCATGATAACAACCTCATTATTGTGACAAATCTCTCTTATGAGGTTATACAGCATGGTATCATGCTCCACATTACTGTTGGGTGGTCTATACACATTACCTATAACCAGATGGTTACCATTCACATTAGTCAACTTAACCCATACAGAGTCAATACCTTGAGTATCACACTTAAAGTTTAACTCTATGCAGTTCAAGTCGCTTCTAACATACAACAACACCCCACCCCCTTTTTTGTTGAGTCTATCACGCCGTTAAAGATTGAAACCTTTAATGGTGAAAAAATCAGGTACATCATCAGTATTTGCCCAGCTTTCTGTGACACCAATAATGTCGAGATCCTCCATTGCAATGATTCCCCTCAACTCATCCATCTTGTTTCTAATACTTCTAGCATTGCAATAGAAAACCTTCAATGTATTTTTCCCACATTTGCTCGAACTGTTGCCCCTGTGAATATTACCTCTACCCGAATTCCCCACTATGGCCTTCACCCTGGCCACTCCACCTCGAAACATACCTAGTTTTTTGAAGCAAGACTGTTCATTACTAGCCTGCTTACCTCGTTTACCCCTCTATTGCTCAAGTGCACTCTGTCCCTTGCCATCCACTCTACTTGGCAACCCCGAAAAACAGTATCATCACCTTCCCTTTCTCCTAGAAAACAGATCTAGAAACTCAACACCCTCCATCTCACATACCTCTCTTAAAACCCTGTTCATTGCCAATGCCCTAGCATTCATCCAAGCATTGGACCTCTGCTCCTCCACACTCAACCTGCTCCTCCACCCAGGAAACCTCGGTAACAACCCAAGGACAGTCATGTCCTTCGCCTTGCCCTTGACCTCCCTAAGGAGTGTCCTCTTCTCCCTTTTAAACTCCACATTTGTGGCTTTGCCAACCTCGTTGGTGCCGACCCACAAAACTACTTTATCCCCCTCATTGATTGTTCCCTCTCTTACCACATCAATCACATCGTTCACCCTTGCTCCCGGCAAACAACAACGACTCATATTGCATTTGCTGTTACATACCACATTCCCAATCCCATGTACCATAGAGTCCCCCAGGACTACACCCTTAGTAACAACATCAACTTCAGTATCACTACACTCAATAACACTACCCAATTCCTCCTCAACCAAGGAATACACATCCTCTTTATCATCCATCTCTAAACTTTCATCCTCACTTTGTACCAAACCTCTATCATCATTGATTAAACCCAAATTAGCTTTCAAAGCTAATAACTCCTCCTCCAATTCCCTAACAGTAGTACAAGCTTTACAGGTAAACTCAATCACCTGATTCCTAACAACATCTTTATAACCATAAACATATGCATCACATAGATTTTCACAACTATTACAAACAATATACATATGCCCTTGCCCAGATTTCTTCATAACCTTTAAACACTTAGTCATCCCCATGATACACAATGACAACTAATTACTAAAACAAAAAAGCAGAAACAATAAACACAGAACTAAAAATACACGGATTTGAATCCCCAAAGCTAAACAAGCTGTTAGTCAACAACCACACTCTCCATACAAAAAGAAAGAAAACTAAATAAACACGCAAATAAATAACAATAAAGAAGCAGGCAATAAAATGTATAAACAAAAAATAAAAAATGATTAATAAAACAATGATTAAACAGCAAATAGAAAGGTAAATATCGCAACGTGCTTCAAAATCCAAACGTAAACAAAAGTCACGCTGGTCGTAAGGCCTAACTATACAAGTGCAAAAAAAAACCCAAAACAAGTAAAAAATACACAAATTTTACATAAAATCACTAAATAGCTGAAAGGTAAAATAATAGTAATTAGTATGATATAAAAAAAAAAGCAAAATAAATCAATAAAAATCAAATAACTCACGGATCTCGTTCACAGTGCAGCTTACAAATCGCCACCTAGCAGATAAATAGTTCATATCTAATTAGACAATCCCAGGCTAAATGGAAAATCAATTTTCTTCAAGAAATTTAAATTTGTTGTAGCTTTTAATACTACATATGGCGTGAAATAAATCACATGTGGTTGAAAAGGACTGCGGTATAATAAAATTTCAACACTTTCGCAGCTGATCATGCCTTAAGGTATGATGAACGTTTATGAAAGTCCCAAACTTCCCTTTTGAAGTGTACCAACTTCTACTCGTACAATTAATGAATACAATTAAATTGAGTGGTAAAACAAGAATAACAAGTTATTTTAAACCTTTTTTTAACTAGATAACCTGTCCTTTCTTGAAAGTTTGCATTTGGTTTACTATTTTCCTTAAAAAAACTTAATAATTATGTGTGATTGTGCTGTTTAGTTCAACATGTCACATTACTAGAAAAATTTCTACCTAAAAAAAAGTAAATGTTTAATGCCATGATATTTATCCATTGGATATTTGTTCGTTTTATGTGACTGAATTTGTCTAATTAAAGGTATAATTTTTTTATTTTGAAAATTTCAATTAACTGGATATTGATGAAATGTTGTGTTTTACAAAATGCTTTGTTACATAAATTTAAATAAATTTTTTTAAATATATATTTGTAAAGTTCCATTAGTTTTGCCTGTGCCGATTATCATGAAAATTACTAATGGTAACGATACGTCCAAAAAGAGGTTGCATTAATTTAGTAAACAGTTTTTATTAAAACCACAGATCAATTCTTCTGCCCCTGTACGGAATTTATATAAGGTACAGAAAACATATTTACAAACTTTCTCTGAGCTAAGAGTAATGCTTCAGAGCTGGAACACTACAGGTACATTCTCTTTACCCTGATTTTGGATCACGACGACTAGCACCCCATTGTCGGGCAACCTAGGCCCTTTCTGGGGCCTGCTGCAGATGAATTTTGTGTTTATAGTAAAATGATTATACATAGTAGATAGACAATGCTTGATAAATGGCCTATTCACTCCATTGGTACTAACACATAAATTTACCTTTAAAGAGTCCCAACTATATTTAACAAATTTTCTTACTTGTAACTTTTCTATTAAAACTAGAATATTCAAACTTTTCAGGAATGCCAGTAACAAAGCAGCTCTGACAAGTATAAGTCGTTTATTTGTATTAGAAAATGATGTAGCACTATGATAAATTTTTAAGACATTTTGCATTTAACAAAATGTTAGAATGGGCTATTAATTAAAAAAAACTGGTAAGGCTAGTTCATTCATCACGCATAAAAAAATAGCATTTTTAAAGCTCAAAACCTCAAATTCCACTAAATTGACATGCCTTATAGCAAATGTTAAACATATAATTGTTTTAAAAATCTGTATAAAAGAAGTCCTGACTGACTTACTGAGTCATGTATCAACGGCCAGCTAAAACAATATATCTATATGAAGGAAGAAGTAGTGACTGATGACTGACTTTGAAACGCCCAGCCAAAACTATTAGAGGTACATATTCTATATTTTAGGAGCTTATTCCTTTTGTACTTTAGGCCTAATTTAAGAAGAGGTTTTTCGAAATTCAAACCCAAAGTGGTATAGGAGGGCAAGACATGAGCCGATTTCTCCACAAGAGTAGCTTTGTGCATTGTTGTATGATTATGACTTATACTTTTCATTTTCAATTTGATAGATATTTCAGCACTAGCGAAAGTTAAGTATAAACACGTAAATGCATGTAGGTTTAATTTGTAAAATTTTTATTTGAATATCTATTTTATTTACTGATTTAAAATCTTGATTTTTTTTATGCTGGATCACATTTCATCAACTCTATTCTAATTATATTTCCGAATTGAATGTAATCAATGTTTACAAATGGTGAGATATGGAGGAAGTTTTAAGCGTAAATAGGGAGTTTGTACTCTATAAAATTTTACCAACTATACAAGATGAAGCATGTATGTTAAAGTGTTTAAAATGGTTTGTAAAAGTGATTTGTAATTTTTAAAACAGATGTCTTAATCAAAGAACAAAAGCCTATGTCTACTAAAAAGGGAAAACATAGTATGATGTGGGGGGTGAGATAAAACCTGATGAATAGATGGGTTTAAAATGTTTAAGCCTGCTCAGTGTGAAAGCTGGACAGTCAAATAAGATGTTGTACTTAGTGAAACATCACACATTACACAAATAAGGTGATATTCTGCCAGCAGAAGATGCACATGTGTTAGTCTTGTGTACTCTATCAGGAGGCGTGCCAGCACTAACTCCTGTCTTCTCAGTAACGGTAGCTTAATGATGGAGACAGATTGTGAAACTTATTTTCAGTTTGGAGGTCCCATTCCTTTTTGCCATACCGTTTTGATTGAATGTGCACAAGCCACCTTTGCATCAGGCAAATTGAGGCGGCACCGCTGCTTTGACTATTGACTTTTATAATGTTAGTGTTTATATGTAAATATGCCGGGTGGCAATTTTAAGAGACCACAAACAACAATCCATTATTTATTATGAGGCTTTATTTAAAATTGCCACCCTGTTTGCTCAGGAGTGAAGAAGAAGATGGTAAGCTACATTTAACTACATTTTATTACATAATTATTAAAAGACTATCAACAAAACTTTCCACCAAAATTCTATTTAACAAACATCTTCGGCTGCCGGCTCCCCTTGTTGGTTTCCACTTTACTTGTTCTTCACTTAATTTCACTCACTCTCTCAGGGGGCTTGTATAAAGCAAGCAAAGCCTTTTATTATCAGTGAAAAAACAAATTTTGTTGAGTAAAGTTGCAGACATAATTAATCAAAAATGCAAATCAATTAGTAAATATACCATTGATATTTTTTTAAAATTACTCAACAATCACCAAGCCATTTATAATGAATAATGATGGCTGGAATGATGATTATAATGAATAAAATGCTCTATTACCACTTCTGAATCTGTGGATGCCTTTGTCTAGAACAGTGATTTGTAATTGGGTCATTCTTCCAAAAAAAGGGCAGATTTCGGTCCTGGCATAATTTTTAGAAAATAGTAGTTGTACTTGTCTATAGCTTTTTTCTTGATTATGAATATTTACAGCTTAAGGAATGTACTCGTATCATTTTCTAACAATATTATTTAAGGGTCAAATACTTACTAAACCATGTAAAACCTCCCCTCCATGTCATGTCCTTTCTCACATTTTTAGAAGTTGAGTTCTGTTAAGAATAACAGATATAGGTTTTAATTAAATGTTAAATATTTTAACTAAGATTTTTTGTTTAATTGAATATTTGCTAAATAAAAATGAGCTTCATTTAATTTACTAATTTGTTACCATTTCAAATGTTTATTTGTCCCAGATAAAATTCTCACATACATTAATATATTTTAGTTTTAAAAACTATATAGAGTACAGCCTAGGACTAGTTTTTTTTTAGCTATTAATATCTATTTTTTAAGTGTCTCTAAAGTATCTTTTTTCAGGCCAAAGTCTCTAAAGTCTATTTATTTTCACCAGTGGGTAACTTTTCGTCGAGATTTCACAAGACATGTTGGCAAATTAAAGTTTTTTCTCTATAATTACATCCTTTCATTTCCCAGCGGTGATGTTAGATCAAAGCTGCGGGATTGAGCGTTTTTTTGATTTTTCAAAGTTCTCGTAATGATATCCGTGTCAGCCATCGGGCAAATCTGGAAAGTCAGATTGTACTTGGATTTATTGGCAGAAAATTTGGAATTATGCTTGATTTGTTGAAATTCTAGTGTGCCCGGGAAATTTCGCCACTTTCTGTAAGTTTTGAATCATATAGATTTATGAAGATAAGCTTTTTGTATCGTTTATTTCGAGGCATAGCGATCAGCCAATTAAAAAAAAAATTCCCCCATTGTAAATTTCAGATTTGCTGGTTTCAAGAGTTCTCTATTTTTCTGCAAATGTCCAATTCCTTCAAAGTTACAAGATTTATCATTTTCTCTTAAGATTTATAATTTTGAATTAATTGCTTGAATTTTTAAAAGTTATTTGTTATGTAGGTTTTTATGGTTCTCCGTTTGTTTGCTGATTTTCAAAGATTCTCGATTTTCCGTCTTTGCAGTTAGCCTAGATTTATTATTTGGGCGTAATTTAAGGTTATGTGATATGCTAATTTTTTGGTTTGTTTATTTTCAAGAGTCTTCAATTTTCCGATTTTTGAAGATGCATGATTTACACATTTTCAGTTACACGATTTAAATATTGCTTATTTGTGATTTTGTTGTTTTTACTGATATTTGAGGATTTTTTGATTTGTCGATATTCAAGGTTTCACAATTAAGCGATCTTCGAGTTTTATTGCAATTTGTCTATTTGTAAGGATAAGTGATTTTTTGACTACAAAGTTTTGAATTGCAGTATAAAACAACAAGTTTAAATAATTTTAATAATAAATATAAAAATTCAATTAAAATTTGAAGATGAATTTCGATTTGATTACACTAAGATGTCTTTGAATATCAGTTACCGGCCAGTACAATCCAATAATGCTTCCCGATTTGCTTATTTTGTTGCCTAGTATTTTTCATGAAATCCACCGATGAGGTCGCATTGCTTCATAATGATTGACACTTTTTTGCCTATGCTGATCGGAATAGCGTCTCGTTACTTTTGTAACTCCGGTTCAGGCCAAGTCGGACCAACCATATATTTTCGGGCTTGTGCAAGTGTTTCGTAGTTATGTGACCTTGTTAGGTATAACAAGAAAGCTTGATTTTTCCATCCCTTTTTTTTAAACTTTTTAGCCATTTTTATTCTGATATATGGTGGGTTTTTGATTTCTAGCCCAGTTTAAGTTGTTTTAAAAATCTGAATTCTCCCCAAAATAAAAGTGTCCGGTTTAAATAGAACATATGGGTGTTTGGTCTGAACTGTTTAGCCAATTTCCGAAATTCGCTAATTACTGATTTTTTATTTTAACGTTTTATAAATTCGTAATTTATGATTTTTCAATTTTTAATTGCATTTCTGATGAAAGTTTTTTTTTTTTTGCTGAAATGGTTTTGCAAAACGCTGAATTACAATAGTCTCTTTTAGTCTACTATTTTTATTTGAAAGTTTTTTGTCTACATTTTTTAGAGCAATTCTAGTTCTGAGGCTAGAGAGTAGTATTTGTAATTTGTTTGGCTTTAAACAAAAGAAACGACATCTCTTTATGAGTTTTGTTTGTAAAAAAATCATATTAATTGGTATTGGGTTCAATTTTGCTCAAATAAATGCAATATTATATCCAAAGGTTTTTTTTTTAATTCTCCCCTTCCTTACCGCTGGTGAAGAAAAGTTGTATTTTTATAATTTTTACTTTGGAATACAAAGAAAGTAGCAACATTTACATTATGCAAGAGTTTCATTCATATTAATTCAAAAATTGGCAAGTTATGTACTATTATGTGAAAGATTCTAATGTCCGTTACCCACACTATTCACGGGGGTGAGACCAAATTAAGCAGTATCCAAATAGATTTCTAATTTATTAATATAATTATCGTCTGCTACTTTTATTTATCTTTTGCTTTATTATTAATTATTCATTGTTTGAATTTGATTAAAATTTTGTGATTTTATTTTGTTTTAAAACATGTTGTAAGATATAAGAAAGAGACCATTATCACCTCAAGAGCTTTAAAAATATTGGAAACCCCTGTAAATTAATTATCTACAATTTTGTGTACATACTTCAACAAATTTTCTTGGTCAATTCAAATATTTATAGTTAGTTTTAGTACAATATTCATGCTTATTGTAGGTATTGAATTCTTTAGTCTCCAATCCGTTACTGAAGTCACACTTCCGTTATCAGTGACTTTTTTAAAATTATTTAAAAAAAGAAGGACCCCGTTTTCTTTACTATTGTTTTTTAGTTGTTTATACATTCAATCCCATCCCAGGGCAAAAATTAGAACAATTGAATCATTTTTAAATTTCAAAAACAGTGAAATCTGCTCGTTTTTGAAGAATGACCCAACTATAGTGTTATTTAAAATTAATCAAAATATATCATGTAATACTCATGTTTAAAAATCAATAAAATATTATCCTAAAAATATAATTTCTCGTTCTTTTGTCTGTTTTCTTTTACCAGTCCTTAAGCTAAGTAATTTCACCTTTAAAATCAATAAAAGTGTTAACATACCAGCAATTGTCATTTGCCAGTAAAAGACACTGACTTTAAAAAACTTTTTGTGATTATGGTTTTAAAAAAAATTATCAGTTTCCTATTCCTTTCCAAAAGCATTTTAAATACACAAACCAAAAGCTCCTACCTGGAAATATTATATTATTTGTAGTCCCCCCCCCCCCCCTTTTTGACTTGGACAATAACGAAAAAAAGGAAACAGTGTGGAATGTGTTTTTTTTCAAGATGTCTCATGAATTATTATTTAAGTTTTAAAAATTTGAGTGTGAGCCTTCAACCTATATTTTGTATCTTTGCCGCAATTAAGGGTAACCAGAAATTAGAGGGGGGGGGGGGCGAAATCATATATAAACAGAAGGTTTTCGTAAATTTTAACAAGCGTTTATTAATTTCGAATGATATAAAAGTTATTACAACAATTTAAATCTCATCGTTGAGTTTTATCAAATTGCCGGATACACAAGCAAGTCATTCCGCTGAGGATACCGTAGCATACGATTTATCATAAGGTTGTGTTACTCGACCGTGCTTCTAAAATGCAATAGCCGATGTAGCTCTAATGCGACGTTAGTTCAACCAACACCAAATACTCCATACGTTCTCTCTCACTAGAATAATAGAAGATAAATTCTAAAAATGTCGAAAATATTATTAATTGAAATAATTAGCTCGAGGCCCACTCTAGAGTGTGAGGACTTGCGCGAGGGCACATTTGGTAATTTTGGCCTTTCAAGGGTTGTTATGCAGGAATGTTTAGCGTCTTACTAAAGCTATAGGTGACTGGTCTCGTAATTTTGAACCACGATCAAGTGACGAGGCTGACACTTGAGCTGGCAGCCGTATAGCGACATCGTACACTACGTCGGGACTTCGGTTTAGCGTGCACAAGTCCCATATGCACGGTTAGTGCGACGATAACTCAACTCAACCCATATACACGGCGATCATTCGACGATTTTTTTTTTGTCTTGCACAATCCGTTTGTAGGATAGGATGGCTAAGCCGAGGAGAGAACCTGTGAAGGTATCGTCTGAGGCACAATGTCTTAATTTCCCTCCAGCATGTGTAAAGTTAAGTTGTTTGAATTATCGTCGCACTAGAGCTACTCAAGGGCTATTGGTGACGGGCGTCGTAATTTAGAACCACAGTCAAGTGACGAGCCGACACCTGAGTAGACACCCAATTCAAACCTTTAAGGGCGACATCGTACTCAGCGTTGGGACTTTGAAGCATATTTAACGTTCACTCCCTCTATACGGGGTATTATTCGTCGGACATTTTTGGCTGCGCGGGCCGTTTATAGGTCGGTAGTTATTTGGCAATGCCCGGACCCGAACCTGGGACCTTTCGCATGCAAGACGAACGCCTTAACCGACTGGGCTCCCTAGCCCCCCTCTCCCAGCATGTATAAAAAAAAGTTCCCTCTTAAATTCGAACTCTTTGATTGCTACTTGTAAACGGACCGCGGATTGGTAGGCTTCATCCTCTTCCGAGAACGATGAAGAAAACCGAATACTGAAAGTAAAGTAACAGGTCAAAAATCGGTTCTTGCAGAAGGAAAACACTCGGCTACCAATCCGCTCCCTCCTCCGGCACCATGTGACCGAATAGTCCAAGGGTGTGAGCACGTGCTTGTCGAAACAACAGCGTCGTTTCGACGAGAGACTATTCGCGATCTGTTTCTCTTCCGAAACATACGTTCCCGCATTTTTTTTTAAATTCGAATTATTTTCGAAGTTTTGAAAGATTCCAATGGCTGTCAGATCCATCGCCAAGAGCCTTTTCACTGGAATCGGTGAGTTTTTTTTCATAAAAAAAATATTTTTTTAAAAATTAGATATTTACGTATATTCCATTTCGAGATAGTAGGTTTAAAAACAACACACGATTTGTTTATGTTTACACTGCTGCTTCTGTAGCAGAGGTGTGTGTTTACAAGGATGCTACGACTCCTGCAAAACTAGTTTTTAATGTTTTTTGTAGTTCGTTTTTTTTTAATTTATTGCGAAGTTCATTTCTTTTGACCATCGTCTTCTTATTAGTTAATACATGTTACGTTAGATTTTGTGCAGTTTTCCAAATACTATTTTTAGTGCGTCTAAAGTGACATGATATTCCTACCTTTTTAAAGCTTGTTTTAAAATTACTTCAAATTCATTGTACAAAATCACTGTCTGAAACTCACAAGACTCGTCACTTGACCGCAGTTCTAAATTACGTTTCGTAATTTGATTGTGTTAAAGCTCCTTGGAGGCTAGAAATAGACAGCCGGCGTTCAACTTACCTCGCAAGAAAATTAAGTTGGTCTAACAATTGTAAAGTGGCTAGCTAAGGTTTCCATAATTTCAAAAAACTTAATTTTGTATACTGGAGTTTTTTCATTGTACAAATTTTATTGAATTATATTCTGATGACGGTGTCGTAAGATTCATATTATAAGTTTTTATTCAATATAGAATAACATTTTGGTATTGTCTATTTTGCTGCACATGTTAGGTTCATTTTAGTTAACGATTGATTTAAAATATATATAGTTGAAAGAGTATTTTTAGTATTTAATTCGTTATATGATACACGGAAAGAAAAACGACATCAGAAGCTCAATACCAGAGAAATATTACAATTACATATAATGCTTAGTTGCCTATTTCCACTGCCAAGACATTAAAAGAAGGAATGATATCAAAGACCCGAATTGCATGATATTGTTGTGTCTGTAGATCTATATCCATTCCCTTTCCCTGCCTTATATTTATGTCTGTTAAAAGATGGTCATATTCTGTAAGTGAGAAATTTCTTTAAGGTGGGAGCAAAAAAGTAATGTAAAATATTTTTGAAATGCTACCCTATGTTACTTTTATAAAACGTGTTTCTTTTAATTAATTCTCACATTTAACGTTGTGTAGGATATGTTTTTCTTCAACGAGATATTACGCTGAATAATTATAGAGTACTTACCTTGATTTTTATGTTTTTTTATTTGTTCTTGTTTTATTGGATTGCATTTTTCGGAGTCAAGTAGTGTTTGTAAAACAGAAAAGAAACGAATAAAGTTGATTAATGTGCTTTTAAAGTCTTTTTTTCCTTTGAATTCAATTATGCAATTGTAATAGATACGCCAGCATACTGCAAATTAAATGACTAATAACATAAAATTTACACGATTATGTACTCAGGGACTCATAGGATTAAGTTAAGCTCTTTTAGCAGTTAAGCTAAATTCATTCATGTCTCAAATGTGTATAATCAGCAAAAATCGTCGATGAACTTTCAATCGCTTATATTTATCAAATATGTGGTCAGCAATTTTTCCAAATAATAGTGAGGGTCAATTCGACTTAGTTTACACGATATACAAAGCTAAACGGTGCTGAAGTTGTCACGAATACAAGATTCGATTTAGCACAAAGAATGTTATTAATATAAAATAAATAAAATCATGTTAAACATATATTCAACTTTATATCAGCTGCATCAAAAAGGTCTTGTAGAATCGCTTATTTTATGAGTCTAAAAAATAAAATTGGTGACATAACATTGACTCTAATGTTGTTCCGTATTGGGTTTATCTAGAAAAATCTCTAAATGTTGTCAAATGTAGGACGTCTGGCAATTCACGATTTCAGTTATAAACTTTACGTAATAATGATACGTGTTGAGCGACGCAAAACACAGTTCTTGAAACAAGAACGTCCACAAGTTTTAGAAATTCGTAACAGATAAAACATGTTTAGAAGTCGATTTTGGAAGACTCTGCCTTCTGGTTGTTATCTAGATCTCGGGAGCGACCTCGCGATTATCCCCAGTGTTTCTATAGAGGAAATATTAAAGTGTTCTTATTGACATGTTTTTTTTAATTTTGTGAACGGCCTAAAAATGGCGAAAATGCATGTTTATTTTCTTTGCATAAATTTTAAAATATTTTTATAAATAATATATATTTGTTTAGGAAATCATAATTATGTTTTTTTTTGAAGGCATGATTTTAAAATAATTTCCAATTAAGAAAAATAGAATTTATCAATAAAAATTCATTATTTAATAAAAATTTAAAATGTATGTTTATTGCTGGAATAATGGGTTCATACATTACGGAAAATGCCGTTTCTAACGCTCGGGAGGTTAAATAAGGAGCGACATGGTATGTTTTTTGCACGTTACACGATGGGTAGTTCGACCTGGATCAACTGTTTTAACTAGGGTGCCTAGATAAATAGTTTATAAGAGTGCCGCAACGATGCTTCCCTGCCGATTGCACGAAGGGAAGCAGCTGCAATCCCATTGGCCGATCGGCTATCCCCCTCCGTTCTCCACTTTTTCGACCACTTTTTTTCTTCTCCATAGCGCGTTGATTGAAAGTATGAGTGCTCTGTGATAATCTGCTTAATATGCAAAATTTTAGGTATGTTGAACTTTTTTTTATTGTATATTATGAATAAGGAATTGTCTGAGCTACATTTTGCAATAACTATTTTTTGTATTCAGCAAGTTTTAAGGTGTGTAATTTAAGTTTTTTTTTAGAATTGCTCCAACTCGCATTGTCTATGTTATCGAGTTTTCGTTTATAATAATCCTAATAATTGTAATTTTAAGTACTATTTATTATATTACTATATTTAATGAATGACTATGAATTCGTAAAAGCTAAAAATAGTTGTTATTTTAAGTGAAAATAGGCGATTTTTGGAATTTCCGTTGCAGACGATATTTGGCCGCGAGTTGGCTTCAAGTGTTGGCGCTCTTCTAAAAGGTAAACAAACTGAAAGTATGTTACGGCATTGAGTGTTATTCAGGAATGTAAGGTAAGGTAAGGTAATCGTTTCCGGCTGCCTATTTCTAGCCTCCTTCAGGAGCTTTAACACAGCCAATAACGCCTCGTAATTTAGAACCCTGGTCAAGTGACGAGGTCGACACCTGAGCGGGCACCAAACGGAACTTCGAGCGACATCGTACGCTAACGCCGTCGGGACTTTGGACTCCACAGATTTAACGAGCACGTCTGTCCCTGTGTACTCGGGCCCATCCGTGATGAGGATTTTTCTGCTATTTCCAGCACGGATCCGATTTATAGGATGACTGGCAGTAGGTGGGATTCGAACCCCCGCACTCCTGAGAAGGTTGAATCTCTAGGCTGATGCCCTAACCACTCGGCCACGGACGGGCTTTCAGGAATGTATATCGGGTCATTTATTTCTATAAAAAATTAAGTTGAACGAGGGTCAATAAGATATTAGAGTTCTTAAAAAAACTTTAAACTATAGTTATTTCTTTAAACTTTTCAAAAAGTTATTTTAGTAGTTAATTTTAAAGGCATTTTGCATTAAAAACAATGTTCAGAGAAACTGTTAACTGCAAATTAGTTAAACGGCTTTTTTTTGCATTTATAACACAAAAAATTTGTATTTTAGAGCTTAAGGCGTGTGTCTAAGTAACTATTAAACATAATTTTTGTTTTAAATTTTTTGCAAAACATACGTTTTAGTATATATTTGTATGAAAGTATGCTTAGATGAAGAATATACGTGTAGGATCCTGCTGGGGTCTTAAAATATTAAAGGTGAGTTTATTATTAAGTGCTTCATAGCCTTTACAGTAGCCGTTATTAATTCTAAAATCATAAGTTTGGATATGGTATATTGTTCTAAAGTAATTTAAAATGCACTTCACTTCCTAATGAAATCTGAGATCTCCAAAAATCGTATATGTATGTAAAGTGAAGTTTTAAAATAAAAGGAAATGTATAAATACAAAATATTGAAAATCCAAAGTTTTTCAAACTGCTTTGTTAGAAACAATCGAAAAAAATCAGTGTTATACACAACAAAGTTTTCGTTAAAAAAAACCCAAAGCGCTAAGCTTTTTCTTAAAGTTGAAATCGAGTACTATCCAAAAGAATCCGATACAAATTTCCCCCGTCAGGAGCCCGAGCGAATATAACTTCAGTTTCGGTTTATTGGCGCCGTTAAAAGCGATAACGATTGTAGGTTGGCACGAACCGGGCAAGAGCGTGGAGAACCGGTTGCCAGTCACTCCACAGTGGCGGCACTCTCATATACTTGTACGAAGTACAAGTTCGTTCTTTTATTTAGGCTCTCTAGTTTTAGCCGCTTATGAATGTCCAAGATCATCATGTCAAAGGTGGCATGGATTCCAACCCACAGACATTTAAGCCGAGGTATAGTTACAACTCGCACTCGGCCACGGTTCTCAGAAATAATTGTGGTTTGGTTAAAATAACGTCACACTAGATCTACACACACGTTATTGGAGCTGGGTCTCTATTTTGACAATGAACCACGTGTTAGAAAAAGAGCATGCACTGTTGGCCACTGTTCTTCTAACAAGAATTGAGAAGAAGTACTTTAGTACTGTATTATCTCAGATGCTTAATACAAACACATAATCTTGTCCTTTTATCTAAAAGTTCTCTTATCAAGACTCAGCAACTGCATGTATGGGTGAGCATAACCATGCGTAAAAACTTCGAGATAAAGGAAACTGCAAGTTCCCTTTTTCTACAATGCCCTCCGAAATGATAAGGTCATACTTTGATTTTTACTTTCAATTACCAACTATGAAATATAAGGTAATGAAAGTATTACGATGAGGTCGAAAATACGAAAGGGAGATTTTGTGTATTCTACACGTGTTGGAGGGTAGTGATTCTGAAAAAGTGGCTTTTGAACATTGTTCCGTCTGTCTGTCTGAAACCACTCTACAGCTCGAACTACAAGAAGCAACATTATCGCGCAAGCGCAAAAGGTAACTGCCGTAGAACTCTTTTGGTCTAAAGGTATTTCTAAAAAGCGAGTAGAGATACAGACTTCAAGTTTGGTACACGAGTTCTCAGTACCTGTAGTACGTCAAAATAATTTAATTTGTTTTAAATTGAATTAAATGAGTTTTTGAAGCTATGCAAAGCAAGAAGTCTCTAAACATTAATATTCATTTTTTTTATTTAAAAACTACATTATTAAAATACAACATTTTTCGTTTATTCAACCGATTTTCATTATTTTTGCGTTTCCTTTTTTACCCTTTGATTTACAAATAAATTTAACCTACGATTTTCTATAATAAGATCTCATGGAATAATTGAATCCACATTGAATTCGTTTTTCTGTTGCTCAATGAAATTGTTTATCAACAGGTGAAAAATGAATGTCATACGGAAGTGTCTGTTGACGTCCGATCTTCTGTATTGATTCACGTGCAAATTACTGTAATAGTAGTTTGGGACATTTAGGTTATTTTAGGAGAAACAGGTGCATTATGTTTCACGTATTTTGTTGGATTACAGAAAAAAATGTGGGCGTGGAGTAGCGCTGTGAGTTAAGGCGTTAAGGCCTCATGCCACAGTGAATACATTCGCAAGTTCAGTTCTCGTCTTAGCCATCACATGAACGGGTCAAGGTTGACAAAAAATCCAGCCGATAAAAAACGCCTCGTATGTGGAACTGGTTAATTTTACAGTCTTTGTCCGAAATCATGACGTCGCTTAAAATGCCGCTATAAATTTGCATTATTTGCCCGCCCAGGTGTAGGCCTCGTCACTTAACCGTGGTTTAAATTTTAAAATGACGATGACCAATAGCTTTTGTTAGTACTAGTGCCTACTTCCCCTATAGAAAAAATATTAGGTATATAAATGTGTTATTTTAATAAAAAAATAAATTACACTATTTTGTTTAATTACATTTCAATCGATACTTTAGGAATATCTCCTTCCCTCTCAGAAATTTTTTCTTGTTGCGTCAATTTGTAGGCTTCAAAGACCTCTTCGGGATTTGTATAATTTCATTGATTAACCCTATTACAATCTTCTGAGTGCAAGTGTTCCTCCACCATGCAAATGTGTAAGTACAAATGGAATTCCGTCTCAACCAAATCCAATGCTATGTGATTGATATTCAAGGCAGTCGTTGTGGGGTCCTTTTAATGCTCAGTTAACCAAGTAAGTAGATAACAACAAAGCATTCATACCACACACATGCGAAGAAGTGTAGACATGTTTTGTTATGGTATGTTGGTTCTGGGGTGAACTAAGGGGAGTTTTTTGTATTTGCCCTGTGAATGGCGGGGGTGGTCGGAAAAGAAGTTTAGGACAAATTTATGTTCATAGGAATTCATTCAATTTATGTTAAATAGGAACGTGACTCTGTAAATAAAGACTTTAGGTTGATGTTTATGGGTGAGGTTGTTTAGGTTAAGGAATCGGATTCTGCATTTTACTTCGAAAAACATTGTGGGAAACAGAGCATCGGTTTGATATAGATGTAGATCAAACACAAAACATTGGAACCACAGAGTTACTAAAATGCATAGATTGTGATTGCAGTATATTTTTTCCAATTTAACTTGTACTTTTTAAAAATCTTTTGGGATACCTTCCCAAAAACTTTTATTTTACAAAAAAATTAATATCATTAAAAAGTTACTTTACTCTTTGTATTATAACAATAATCATTACGGTAGACTAAAATTGGTTAAAAGTAAAACTAAAAAACTGGTAATGTTAATGATAATGGTTTTAGTTATGGTTTACAATAGCCACTATTTATAACTTTAAAGTTAGATTAAACATAATAAATACCATTATACGTAAAGTAAATACTTGTTTTGAATATTTGTAGGTTTTAGTGTGAATTTGCACAATCATTTATTATTCTATTGTGGGTTTTAGTGTGAATTTGCATATTCCCAATTGATCTCAACATTAAAAATAAACAGTAATTAAGCAAACAATGAAAACATAAGTCAACCAACGAGTGAATTACTGTTTCAATTAACAGGCATCACTTAACAAGCATTTATTATTCTATTATCAAATATCAGTTATTAGACTAAATAAAATTAGTTGTCACTTAATTGAAGAACATGACAAATTAATGAATAATAATTACAATCAGTAAAATGAATGACAATCGATGGTAATTGACAAATACTGAATTAAATATGAAAATGGAAGAACTATTAATGGTTAGTAATAAAATTCATGGTTCTTATTTAAGAATTATAGGAATTGCCAAACAAATAACAATTTTACGCAATTATTTTTATACTACAGGGTGGCGCAAATAAAAGTGGCCCCATCATGGAGATAGAAATAAGATAGAATTGTTGTCAAGTCAAAAACCAATGCAAAACAGGTTTTCTAAATGAAGCTATTGATTGCTTCAATATTAAGCCCAAATAAACGCTTGGCGAATTATTTGCCAGCAACTACGCTATGGTTTGACTAGCTAGTTGGAATGTAATATAAACTGAAGGTTTGTACAGCTGTGCAAAAAATTGTTCCCACGAGTGATTATTTAGGTCATTATTATCCTAAAGAATCGGACCTTTTTGATTTTGTTAATACAGAACATTCTATATTGATTGCAAGACTCAAAATTTGCACGAGAAGCCGTCTTCATATAATGCGCACTAAGATGTGAACTCGCCAATAGTCCATGAGTAGCTCTAATGGGATGCTAATCCAATCCAACCAATTCAAAAACAGGTTTGCCAAGTGAAGCCATTACACGCTTGAATAATCTTTTTTTTCGACTTGAATGCCTTTAGACGGCTTTAATAGTTTTTCTCGCCACGCATCTCAAGGCATTCCCATCTCTATACCGGGGCCACTTTTATTTGCGCCACCCAGTACATTAACCGTGAAAATTGAAGACCTGATAACTGAAAAAATGAGAACCAGGATTACAGAAACAGGACAAATTTAGGTTTAATTGTTCTTAGTTTAGTGCACAGGGATGTTTGAGCCAGATCGAAAGCGGGTCTCCAAACCAAAGTGCCTCAATGTTAATTCAATTTTAAAAAAAATTATTTTCTAAGCCACATCTCTCTGGCTGTATTGAATATTTTACAAACGTTTTTTTTTAATGATAAATGTAAATAACTTACAGGTTTCTATAATCCCATTTTTTGAAATTGCTTTGAATATTTTGTGTAAAACTATTTATTCAAAAAAATTTTTAAATATTCGAACCAATTTAAAAAGTTTGATTGCCGGGATCTAAAAGTCAGCTACATTTATTAAATAAAGACCCCCCCCCCCCCCCTAGAATTTTCTCTCTCCATTGAATTATTTGGGTTAACACTGAGGCACCTACGTTCGGAGATCCCCGGTCCCCCTCTCCCCCCCCCCCCCACGTTCTGCTCCGGACTCCCCTATGTTTATGTACAATAGATAATAGAAGAATATCTGCACTCAAATAATGACGTGGTTGAAGTAGTCCGATTTGACCCATCACAAAAGCAATGCCAAGGCCTAATTTTCCAACTTTTTTAGGTAAGAGTGGACTACTCTCACTACGTCACACGTAAAATGAAAACCCGTACAGAGGCCTTGCTTTCAGGAGGTGTTGTACGGAGTCGTCTAGTTTTCCACAACTGCTTTTAAGTTGTCATTTTTGCAGAACTCGAAATAGTGTCGGTTGTGAGTCAGCCTTCTGGGCGTCTTTAAAAGTGACGTCGTCCTGTCTATAAATCTTTCGCGGGGCCTCTCTAGATGCATTTCCTTTCCGCGTTCTTTGCACTGACTTCCGGGAAACAAAATTCCATCTCTTCTCGATCATTTATTTCAATGAGAAAAAGGAATATTATGTATGCTGTTTTTGAGTGTTATAACCAAATTCCAAAAATATCAATTAAAATGTACTTAAACCAATTAAAGTAATATATTTAATTAAAGAGTAACTAATTAGTTTTATTAATATAATTTGTTAATGTAATTATGTTTCTAATTTTATATTTGCGTGTTTTAGCAATAACAATAACTAAAATATTGGCACGAGGGGGGGGGGGGGAAGGTTTAGGTTCTCTCTGTAGTGTTTATTCTCTCTGTCTTCTGTTTAGGCCCTCTCTGTCTTCGCAATGAAATTGTGTATCAACAGGTGAAAAGGGAATAGACAAAAATGTCTGTTGACGTCGGATTATTTGTGGTTTCACCAGGGTTCTAAATTACGAGGCGTTATTGGCTGTGTTAAAGCTCCTATAGGAGGCTAGAAATAGGCAGCCGGAAACGATTACATTACATTTGTGGTTACTTTCTTAAGTTTTATTTTCACAAGTTTTTTACAAAAACCTGATATTATACAAATTATGGTAGAACGGCCCGTGTTTAGGTTAGTTATTTTTAAAGGAAAATAGCAAATGAACCCAGAACTTTCAATAACGGAGAGTTTTTTTTCTTAAAAAAACAGGTTAAAAAACTCTTTGTTTTTGTTTACCACTCAATTCAATTGTTCATAAAGAAAGAGTTACTAATAAAATTAGCTACAAAACGATAAAGTGGTGCTCTTGAAAGTTTTTCTCCTTTAACTTGTTAAAAAAATAGATATTTTCGCGATCTTCTCCGTTTGACAACTAAACAAGTGTTTATAGTTTGATGACCCGATATTTACCAGAGGTTAATTCAAAGATTACAAATCCATGATTCGTTTTTGTAAGAAGCTGCTTTTCTGATTACCAAATGATAACGTACAGCTGATAGCCAAAAAATTCACATTTCTAGTCAATGTTACCCAAGAGTTCTTGTAAAAGAAACTAGTTTTTTTTTAAAATTTATACTTTTCAGAAAAATTGTTCTTTTTCTTCAGAAAAGTGTCCATGTCTTTACAACTAGTTAGTGGCAGTCTTTGTCACTTACTACAATCTTCTAAAATATTGTTACTATGCTCACAAAAGTATTTTAACGAAATTTTGTTTTAAAAACCGTTTGGTAACGTTTTTGACAAAAAAGTGCTCCCAAAACGCCATTAAAGAATGCAAGAAACTATAATTTGATTAGTTTATTTTGATTTTTTTATGCTACTAATAGGTGGCCAAAGTAGCCTCCATAATATTCAATGCTCAAATTCAACTTAAAAATAAAATTTAGGTTTTTAATTTTATGCAGCGACAGCAAATGAATTATTTAAAAAAAAACGGTCTTTTGATTGTGCACAGTGTACAACTTAATCTAACCATTTTCATTTTAAATGAGTAATTATTTGCAATTGCAAATCAAGCTTAATAAATGGAAATCCTATTTATGTCCTTTGCTTTTTGCTCGCTTCCAATATCCAACATTTCCATAAATCCATGACATTAATTTTTTAAAAATATATTTTGAAATGAACTTCATTTTTAAAAATATGATTTTCCTTACGTACAAAGGCTAAAAGATACACTGTCAAAGGAAATTAGGTTTTACAATGACAAATGTCGATTATAGAAAAGCTAGCAATATTATTGGAGACTGGGGAGCCATGGCCATAAGGGAGACTTGGTCCACCTTTAAATTTTAGTATTTAAAAATATTTTAGCATTTTCTCAATAGATGGTAGTCAAAGCTACTGTTGTCAGCAGATAGCTACCTTAGTTTCATTGAGCTACTTTTTTGCATTGAGGAGAAAATAAAAAAAGAAAGTTTCTCACCCAAAAAAGTAAACATTTTAGACATAATTTGTAAGATTTTTTCAGAAAAACCAATTCAGTTAAGTTTAAATATATGGTATTTTTAATATACTGTTATATTAAGGTTTTATTTTAGCTATAAAGTTTGTGCAGTGATGTAGGCTTCAAAGCACCATGTGCCATTCTTTACGAAATGTCTAGGTGGGGAGGGTTGGCCACTGGACCAAGGCTCCCTAAGTGAACTAGTTATGAAAATATATACATAATGTTAATCAAATACACGGTTAATAATAACGTATGATTATAACTTTATGAACTATAACTTTATGATTATTAATATTTGTACTTGTTTAGAATAAAACGAAAACCTCAACTAAATCAAACTTATCATTTAGGACCAAATATCAAACTTTTTCTGCAAAAACTATATAAGTTATTAATTAAAGTATAATAATACTAAAGATTAATATTAAGATGTTATCAGATTTTTACTTTATAGGGGGAGGGGGGACGAACGAGTAGCTGTGAAAGTGCGCTTTGACTTTGACTTTTACAGTTTGTGCCGTTAAAAAAAAAATTCAAACTGAGGCTTATATCTTGTGCATTTTAATGTGTGTACAAACTGAATAAAATATATTTAACATAAATATAAAAATTATTTGTTATGGACAATATTAGAATTTTTAATTCATACAATACTAGAAAAATGTATTACGCTAAATATTACGGTAAACATGATTTTTAAATAAGTTCCAGAGTGTCGAATTATAATATAATTTTTTTTACATTTAATGCTTACAAAATTAATTTGAAATATTTATTATTTTACCCTTTAAAATTAGGCATTTTTGCATGGGCCAAGTCTCCCTTAATAAGGGAGACTTGGCCAAGTTTCTAAGTTTTAAAAAAACAATATATTTAAAAAAAGAAAAATGCATTATTTATATTATCACTATTATATACTTGTTGCCAATAAAATTTCCTTTAATATGTGCTATCATATGAACTTTTTAGTGTAAAAATAAAATTTATAAAAATAAAATTCTGAAACTATGGCCAAGGCTCCCCAGTCTCCAATATTTAGTTTGAATTCAAAAACTTCTTTTACCGGTTCATTTCAAACAGCAAGTTTAAAAGTACATTGTGTTATTTTTCAAATTATCTTTACGTTATCTCTAGATATCAAATGTTATCTGGGATACAGTCAAATAATGCATTTGAAAATGTTATGTTGAAAACCGAGTAAATGGTCTTCGGACTCTGATGTTTGCAATGAGTTTTTATCGTTTTATTCCGGTATTTCTTCGAACAAGACGCAAAAAAATCCATGCATGAAAAATGTAAATAAAAACTTCTGGTCTGTCTTTTCTTAGAAAGTTCGCGAGTCGAATATATAAAATGTCCAAACATGCATCCAAAGCAAATAATAATAACCCCTACATGTCCTTGTATATGGGACATATTTACTCATATATGAACATATTCTGTTTTTGAAAAGCGCCTTTTAAAAAAGGACATTGGTTGTCTGTTTAGAATGCAAATAAAAAAATTCTATTCTGGAACCAAAAAAAAAGGTTGTAACGTATATCTGGGTACAGCAAGGTTCCAAATTGGAAAGTGTCGGGTGTCCGTTTTGTGACCCAGAGTGGGTGTCCATTTTGGGTTTATTACTAAATTCCTCGGCGCAACAGCCCGTTAGTGGGCAAAAGCCTGCCGTGCCCATTTCAACTTACTTGACCAAGGGCTCTGGGGTGCTAGGCATATGTCCCAGTTAGGTGGTCAACCTCACGCGGAACCCCAGTGTTTAGTTCCCAAGATGCTTGGTTCTCATTTTATCGACCCATTGAAGGAATGAAAGGATGAGTCAACCTCGCCTAATCCGGGACTCGATCCCCGGCCATGTGGCATAGCAATGCGAAGCACTACCACTAAGACACCGGGCGTTTGGGTTTATTACAGAATCTATATTAGAGAGTTAGAGTTTACTCAAAATGAGTAACATTGTAACCTATTTTAGTTAAATTGCCTGCTCTTATTTGGGTTCTGACAAGTAAACATAAAATAAACATTTTTTAAAACCAATTTTGGGTCACAAAAACACCCTTTCCAATATGGAACATTACTCACCCCCCAGATCATTTTCTGTTCTATTTTAGACTATTATTGAAAATACAAGACGGTTAAATGATAATTTTAAATCATTTGGAAAACAATCGATACTTTTTGGCGATTTTAAAGAACTGGTTCATAAGAACATAATTATGGGTCTACTTATCAATTATAGGTCGCAGGCGATTTGGAAAACGATATAATGCGCTGGTTGCCAAAGTATTAACAGTGCCACTACAAATATCGGTTTTAAAATCGTACTTACGATTTTTCCCCGTCGTGTGTGGAAGTTCTTATTCAATTTACAATGGCACTGTGGATCATGTGGACATCGAAGTACGATAAAAAATTATCGGAGCTGTAGTGTGTGAAATGGGCATAAAGTTTTTGTTTTATTTGGGTAGAATTAACGTCACACTAGAGCTACACGAGGCCTATTGGAGACGGGCCTCATGGTTTAGAACCGCAGTCAAGTGACGAGCCTACACATTAACTGGCACTCAACGCAACCTTATAGTGATATCGTACGCGGCGTCAGGACTTGGGACCATGACAGATTTAACGCGCATCATTCCCATACACGGCACTTTTTATTAGCAGATTTTTTCTGCCTAGTAAGAAAAACAAAGGGGAGATGGACACCCCCCCCCGTAATCCCACGTGAGATTCGTATTTTTTTCCTTCAAGTTCGTATGTTTTTGTGGAATTTTAAATAGTTTTTTTAAGATTCGACAAAATAATCTCCGAAAAAAATTCGTCTACCTTTAGTTTGAATAGTGATCTCTTTGTCTGAATTGAAACTAATATAAATAGAACAGAAAGAAACGAACGCCAATAGAATTTATATAAAAGAACGAACCATTATTTTCCCCTAACACTTTTGAATATTGTTGGGAAAGCCACGACAAATATTATGTAATATTTTGCCCAATTTAAATCCATAAACATATTTTACTAGAATTTAACTATGGATTCTCGCAAATTGAAGTTGATTTTTTTTTGCGGCGAAAAATTACTTGATATCCCCCCCCCCCCCCTAAACACATCAAGCAATATATGGACGGCCCCAAACCTTTTCTATTTTTGAAGCCATTCGCCAAAAAAACATTTGGTGAATGGCTTCCCCTAATCCTCCCATTGTTCACCCAAAGCAAACGCCGTTCATATCAAAACATTCCGAAGAGATTTCAGAACGCGAAAAACAGTTTTTTGGGAATCTAAGAATTTTCAAGACTAATATATTATATTAAGAATTACTGTACAGTTAGTGGAATGAGTTTAATATATTCGTTGGTTGGTTGGTTGGTAGACATATATATTCAGGTTTGTGTGCTTGGTCAGCGACCCGCTTATAAACCTTCGTAAGTAAGACAGACACAACAGACAACACACACACATAAGTGGATCCATCTAATTTTTAGAGACAGAGGCCAACTAGAGGATCCCCAGAATTGGCTTGTCACCCCCAGAGGTATTGATTTGGTATGGGAACTTAGAGGACTTTCGGACCCAACAGATTTAACAAGCACGTACTCCGCATATACTCGGTAGGTCTTCAGTGGTACCGGGACTCGATCGCAGGACCTTCCGATCCCGAGACCGAGACGCTGACCACTAAGATCACTACGGCCCCAATATATTCGTTACTTCACGGTATTTATATACAGGGGTTGGGCAAAATGATTGAGACACTTTGCTATTTTTAAATTTTTTCATAATTTTCATAAACTACTAAATATATGTCAAATGCTTTTTACAACTTGTAACACGCTTACGGTACACATTTTCACGTAAAAAAAGTTTATAATGGAATTATATGAAACGCAGAATGATTCCAAAGATAAAAAACGTTTTGAAGCACCATGATCTTAAATATCCATAAAAAGTTTAGTCCTTTTAAGAAATATTTACCTAAAAATTTTGTTTAAAAATTTTGGATTTCAAAAAAAAAAATAACAGTCCGTTCTTGTGGTTTATATTGTTAATATAAACTTTATTTTTTGATTAAAACAAATAAATCTTTCTGGACATTTGACAAACTGTATGAAATATATTTCATACAAATTTTAACGCACAAAATTTAATTTGAAAGAAGTTATGAGTATTAAAAGTAATTGCTTATTTTCTGTGCATAACATTTCTAAACTTTTTGTAAGATTTTGTACTTAACCGTTTTGTGCAAAAGGTTCATACAATGCAAAAATAGAGGATTCAAGAATCACACGTTTTTACACACAAATTTTAATGATACGAAGTTCTTGGGATTTTTTCCTTGAGTGAATAGACTAGACTAAGTTAGCTATTAGCCAAGGAAAAATTTGTTGACACAACTTTTGTTAATTTTCTTCGGCTAATTACGCTTAGTTTTTTTTTTGTTTTATTAGCGTCGCACTAGATCTACCCACACGAAGACTATTGGTGACGGAACTAGTAACTTAAAACTTGAGAAACACGTAAGTTCGATACGCAAAACAACCTCTTAGGAGTAAAAAAACGTATTTGCATAGGATATCATGCTTTGGAATCGTGTTGATTACAAAATGGCGAATATTTCTCGCAAACATTAACTACGAAATTATCATTTATTAAATTATATTTGAAGCGGGTTACTTAAATTCATTCTAAAATAAATTCAAAACTTTCTGCAAAATAATGTTTAACATTATTCATTAATTTTATAACTAAAATAAAGCTTATGTTTTTTTTATTAAAAAAGTTTAGTTGTTTTGCATATTTTTAAATAACATGTTCCTGTTATAACTGTGCCTACAAAACTGTACTTGATATTATAAAAAGCAATGTTTCTGAATAGATTTTTTTTTTAATTTTTCGACTTTTCAAATTTTATATAAAAGACTGAACTATTAACCCATTACTGTTGCTAAGTGATTATTTAATTTCTTAGTTCTCTCAACTCTCTTCCTGATGATTGGTGATAAGGCTAAGATAAGCACCCGGAAACGTTTATTGGGTGCCCGCTCAGGTGTCGACCACATCTCTAGACCAGGGTTCTAAATTAAGAGGAGTGTATTGACTGTGTTACAATCAATACAAGTTCAAAACATGCACACAAAAAATATGATGACTAGTATAAGTTCGCAACTGGCGAAGCAATAATTAAGCTCAACCAACCCGGAAAAGCTCAAACCTTCCTAAACTTATGAGTATAACAGGTAAAAAAGAACAAGTTATGATTATTTTTTGCATCTTCCCCCTAAAAGGCCTCATTTTATCGTTTCACCATATGCTTCGTTTCTGCGCTTAACTAACTAGGCTTTTTTTTATTGGTCTTTCGTTCGTACTTCGAAGTTTTGGCTTTAAGCAATAGTTATAAAATAAAAAACATCTTTTTTTTTAGGAATTAAGTTTAGAATAAATAAAATAAATAAAAAAAAGCTTTAGTATCTAAATAAAATTAAAATGTGTACGCATAAAAAAATTCAACAAGTGTTTCAAGTCTATTTTTAAAATATATTTTCTTCTATAAAAATTCGCTCATTAAAAAAAGATTTTTGAAAGTATTTAGGAATTGTTTTGCGCCTCAAATTTGGAAAGCCTTTTTACTTTTTGGTTATTTAATCATTTCCTGCTGTACTTTTTTGTTAATTTATGAAACCCTTCCAAATTGGGAGAGTTGTACGTTTTCCGGTGGTCTATTTCTAGCCTTTGTGCGGAGCTTAAACACAGTCAATTTCGACCATTTATAAAATCCCGGTCAAGCATACACCGGAGCGTGTACCCAAAACGCAAGATTCGAGCGACATCGTACCCTACGCACGTGCACGCTTTCTACTCCATAGATTTAATTTAACGAGCACGTATTTCTTAGTGTACTCAGAACAAATACAGACAAACACACAAAATTAGCATCCATGCCCATATTCGAGTGTTAATGCTGGGATTTGAGCTCGTGATATCCTGATTGCCTTGATAGCTCCATGACTTTTTTTTTATCGCCAAGTCCCCTACATTTTTTTAAATTAAATATTATTTATTAATATTTTCGCCGATAGATGTCGGGACGATGCTGCGGCCCTTGCGTAAGGAGGAAAGTCATTCCTTTCCAGTAAATAGTTCTTATTTACAAAAGTAATTTTAAAAAATTCAACCGTATTATATCATTGCAATGCATCAAATACTATTAAATTCTTGTCGCTAAACTATTATATTAAAATATAGCTTCGCAGTCGTTGTAAACGTTACTGGGTTTCGTTTCGTAACCAAAACAACTTTTTTTTTCCCTATGCGTGATAAGGATGTTTTGTACGGGAAAGGTAGCTGGGTAGAGCCAATCATGTGACTTTGAAGCGGAGGGATATGTCAACTGTACGTTCCGTTGTGTGGCAACACTTTCGTTTCTTTGCGTAAATGTGCTCTGTTTATGCTATGATTATGCGTGAAGGTTGAACTTGGTATTTTTTTTAAGAAGAAAAGTTGTCGCAAACACAATGGCCGAAGGCAATTCATATGTCCCCGATACCACAGTTCATGCCTTTTCGACTCATTCATCATCAAGCGAGCGGGACCGATCATCAGCACTTCCGCGCGAATCGACACGTCCGAAACAACCGTGTCGTTATTTCCAGCAGGGCAGGTGTGTGTTCGGGGACAAGTGTTGGAACAGTCACGTTGCCGTGGCTGCTACGGTAAGGACTGATGACCCTCCCGCGCAGCGATCCGAGAGGTCTGCTGGCCCATCGCGCCAGCAGCTCCTGGAAAACACTCCGCCGACGGAGCCCACGCGGAGGTACGAGTCCAGGTTCTCCACTCTCCACAAAAAATCCGCCAAGCCCAAGGCGAGCCACCACCCCCCGAACTGGGTAGATGCCCCGGAATTCGTCCCCAAGACGACGCGATCGTACGCGGACACGCTCAAGACCCACCGTGGCATGGCCGTGTACAACGAGAATGTGGCCCTGGAACTGTGTTCCTACTTCATGGACGGCGAGTGCCCGTTCGAGTACGGGTGCCCGTACCTGCACGGGGAGGTGTGCGACATCTGCCAGAAAGCGTGCCTCCACCCGTTCGACGCGCGCCAGCGCCAGCAGCACGTGGAGCTGTGCGAGAAGGAGCTGGAGCAGGACATGGAGCTGTCGTTCGCGGTGGCGCGCAGCCGGGACAAGGCGTGTGGCATCTGTATGGACGTGATCCTAGATAAGGAGCCCCTGTCGGAGCGGCGCTTCGGCATCCTGGAGAAGTGCAACCACGTCTTCTGCCTGGCCTGCATCCGCAAGTGGCGCAAGGTCAAGAGCTTCGAGTCCACCTCCACCTACGTGGAGAACGTGCTGGATCCGGAGGTGACCCGCGCCTGCCCGGAGTGCCGCGTGGCCTCCGACTTCATCACTCCCTCCCAGTTCTGGGTGGACAACGAGGAGGAGAAGGAGAAGCTCATTGCCGACTACAAGGTGGCCCTGAGCAAGAAGGACTGCAAGTACTTCAAGCAGGGCAAGGGGTCGTGCCCCTTCGGCGGGGCCTGCTTCTACCTGCACGCCAAGCCGGACGGCACCAAGGTGGAGCTGCCCCCTCCCCGCAGGAGGCAGAACCAGGTGGGCGAGCTGGATTTCTTCAACAGCATCCTGCTGTGGGACTATCTGGAGCTTCGCGAGAGCAACGTCTTCATGCAGCTAGAGCTTAACGGGTACACCTACCCGGACGAACTGGGGACGGACACCTCCGAGGACGAGGACAATCCCAGGGAGACGCCCTATAGGCCCGAAATTTTCGAATGTTGAGATGCAGCAGTGCATGCGGACACGCGAGTGGTGCTCTTTATAGAACCGGATCTTTGGACGCATCCTAATTCGGTTGAAGTAAATTGCAATTGGTAACTTTGTTATAGTCAACATGGGGGCATTTTGATACGAAAGAATTTTCTGTTAAGTAAGTTGCTGTTATTCTGTTATATCCCATATCTATTGAAAGGAAAGTTTTACCATCCACAACTCAGTGCTCATTCACATAAGGTTAATGTGTAAATTATGGTTACCAAATTCGCTGTCCTTATAGATACCCATTTTCATCACGGCTGTGTTTTTTACTTTGAAGCTACATTTTTTTTAGGAAGGGGGAAGTTTTTGGGAAAAGAACTATTTTAGTATATTTTTAAATTTTACACAACTACCCAGTAAAATAACTTTTTGCAAAAGAACTTAATATATAGCAATATTTTATACTATTTTTCGAATATTTTTTATTAAAGATTTTTTCATTTTCCAAAGTAAAAATACCTAATTGGTTCTAAGTAAAAATGGTTGTTAATTTAAAGCGGAAATTGCTGTATTGAATGTTCATTTGGATTTTTTTTTACTCATTTTACTTTTGTTGTTGGGTGTAATATCCTGTAGCCATGCGTTTCATCCATATTTTGTTCTTTATGATATCTAACTACCTAAAGTACAATTTTTCTCGCCAATAATTTTTGCACCAATATCTAATGACTTGATAATTATTTTATTCAATCTAGAAAGGCTTTGTCCATTAATTATCTTATTATAGCCTCAGAAACCAGAAAACTAATTTGTATATTGCTCTGTAGATAGATAATTTGTTGATTGCTTCGTAGATAGGTGGTGAGCCTTTTAAAAATGTTCCATTTTTTTAAAGTTTTCTTTTTTAATGGATAATTTATAATAAGTTACCAATTTCAATTTACTTCAATACTCTTAAAAAAAGGGTGTTTCTCTGTAACAACCTGAACTTTATCTGGAATATTCTCGGAGTAGGCAAACAATAGTCCTGTGAAGCAGCTTTCATTATTATATCTTTAAACATTTGTAAGCAAATCAACAAGGTACCAAATATTGTTGGACATTATTTAACCAGATTATGCCACTATTTAATTAGCTTTTAATTTTTCACTGATTGCTGTAGTTATTTACACAGTCAAGCTTGTGAATTGATTCTAAGTGCTCTTTGACTGTAAGCACTTGAACTTGGTGTATAGAAAGTAAATCAAAGGGCTGTGTGTGCATATTATGTTTCTAATTTAGAATGGATCTTAGTATAATGTATTTTGTTATGGTTCTAGTAGATTAGGGTTTATCAAGGAACTGAAAATAAGTCGGCGGGTAGACAATACATATCCTTTAAAAACAAGTCTTTCCGATTCTGTTGCAAAATTTCAAAGCTAAAGAGTGAACTTTGCTAGTCGAAATAAGGATCAATCTGGAGCAAATACTCCAAGTGCTAAAAAATTTTCGTACGTTCATGCTACAAAAAATGTTCATTGTATGCAAACCACAATGATCTAAGGCATTTGTTTAAGGGATACTATTTCTTGCCGTTTTGTCACTTATCAGCATTTGTTTTATACTCATTGCTAATATAACCTTACATGAAGTACTCTATTGATTTCCCTGCACTGGAATATCATTCTTTCGTGTGACATTCTTTGTTAAAATTTGTATAGAAATTTTTACAATTCTATGTTAGGCAAATAATTTTAAACAACTAGACTTTACTATAAGTTATGGATTTTTTTTTTAAATGCAATGTGTGTTATTTTGATTTTGAGGCTATAGATTTAAATATTCTTTTTACTTATATATTTGTTGAAATTAAAACAAGTCGTACATTTTTGATTTTTATTTTACAATTTCCTTTAATAATATTTTTTTTAAAGATGAAACGGCATGTAAATTTTATATAGCTATCAATTCAACTTTATTTACAACTCTTGTACTTTATTTTTACTTTTTCTATTACTATTATTATCACTGATATATTGTGAAATAAATTTAAAAATTCGATCTTCTACCAAAATGTAGTGTTATTTATATTTATCCAAATAAATATTTACAGATCATATTTTATTACTCTATTGCCAAATTTATCGGATTCCCATTATATTTGGTTGGGATTGCTATTGCATATATAATATACTTGTCATTACTGAATTTTTCAATTGCTTATAAAAGGTAATGCTCATTTTTATTCTAACAATGTCAGCATGTATTAGGACGTACTTGCTTAGTACCCTACTTTGTTACATAAACTCATTAACGACAATTTGGTGAATGCCATTAACAAGTAAGAGAGTTAACTTTTTAAAAATTTGTTTTATGCATAGTTAAATTTTTCTACGTAAAGTGGTCAGGACTAAGGTCTTTATTTGTCTTTATATTTTGTTTATTTCATTCAACAAACTTAAACATTTAGCTAATTTTCTGTGGTAAATTTTCTTAACAATTGTCGTTAATGAGTTAAACTATAATTGTTTTTTTTTTACATCTTGGTTACAGTGTTGGTTGGTATTCTGAGCATTTTAAAGATAAATTTGTGAAAGAATTTATATAACATTTGGTTATGTGATCTAAGATACATAAGCTTGTATAAAGCAATAATTATGAACTAAACAAATTCTTTAAACATCCTGGCTTCAAGACAATATCTTAGTATGTATTGTGGTACAAACAGTTAATTCATCAATTCAATACATTTGGTTATTGTAAATATTTTCATTTATTCATGCAATTATACCTCATTTTTTATTACTTTACTTGAGGATTCAGTGTTTAATTTTTTCTTATTATCCAATTAACGCAGTAGTGTTTTTTCCTGTGTTTAAAATACTCATAAATTCTTACCTTTGTTAGTAAATTTTTATTTTTGCCTTTGATATTTGAGAGAAACTTATCTACTCAGCACACTGGTACTAATATTTAGCTATTTTATGTGTATGATTTTTTTAGTATATATGTTAGTGAAAGGGAGAATTTTGTAGGATTGTAATAGATTTGTTTTTGTATTAAGTATCTTAACTTAAACTTTTTAACTTATTCATTATGAGATTCTACTCTTCTATCATTTACTCTGTAAATCTTGTCAACCTTGCACATTTAAGATTCCACTTTAGGCAAAATTTAAATTTTTTGCCCTACTTTAGATTTCAATCTAAATGTATTTCAATGCAAAATTTTGTCAAACGATCATGTTCCCTTTTGCTGGTATATGCAGTTTCAGAACATCTGACTTTAGGTCATGTAATACTTTTATCAAGAAGAGTTTTTCTCCAAATACAATATTTTATTGAATTATCCATAAATCAAGATCTTATTTTGTTTTCTTAATTTGTAAAAAGTTATTAAAAAAATTAGTGAGATTTCTAAATACAAATAATAATACATTAAGAAGGTTTTTATCTATGTTATGTATTTGGGGTAAATTTGTGATACTCTGCATAGTGCAAATATTACCTTACATACTTTCCAAAATCAAAGATAAACGAACTGATGCCACATTAAGAATAGAAAAGAGCACTATGTTGTTGTTTAGTATAAAAATAGTCCAAGTAAATAAGTATGTATTTTCCCAGTGTGTAAAACAGATAAGTTGCCCTCTCATTCGATAAAATACTCATTATGTATAATCATTTGATTAAATATTGTTAGTGTATTTTATGTTTTATAAATATTGTAACAATTTTTCTAGTTTTTTTTCAGTGTTAGAAACGCCAAACTGCAAACTTAAGCAGTAATATTTTCCTATTACAAAGTAAGATGAGTCACTCGTTTGTAAAAATACTCCTAGATATTTTATGATAATGCAATAATTTCGTTTAAAATGCTCATACTTTTATGTTTTTAAATATTGTAACTTAATTTTTATTATACCTCTTATACTTGATCATATTTGTTATACTTGATTTTTTCAGTGTGCTTAGAAATATTGTTATTAGTATTATGCAATTAATATTTTCTTATCACATACTTAGAAGAGCATTGGAACAAAATAAAATATACCCCTCATTTTAAGAAACATAATTTACTGTAATCGTCTAAAAATAGGGTGATTTTCAATGAGTTCTTTATAGAAAGTTACTCTACTGCTGCAGTGATTGCAGCCTTCACAGTGGATGAAATAGTAAAAGGGAAAAAATTATTGCACTCAAAGTTATTGCCATACAATGACCTAGGATTGTGAAAGAAAAAATGGAATTTAAAAAACGACAGTTTTGAATAAAATTTTAAAATTTTGCTCAAAGGGGGCATCCACAAATTATGTGATGCAATTTTGACTATTTTTTTTTACCCCTCTCCCCCATGGTGGTATTTCATGATATTTGGCTCGACCCCCCCCCCCCCCCTCCTTCGTAATATCACATGACATTTTTCAAAATTAGTATTTTCGAAAGTTTTGAATTGGGCCTTTGTAAATGAAGTCACCAAAGAAGAAGACACCTGACCTTTTTTTTCTGCAACCGGAACTTTTTATTTGGACGTTTGATACCCGGAATCTTTAAAACACATTTAATAAACCGAGGTCCATCCTGAAACTTGGATAGACCAAACAGCAGCTGCATCTGGTAAGAAAGTACTTCATAATCGCAAACGATGCATATTCTGTAAATTTTCCCTTATGAAGTGTAAAAATACTTTGAATACGTGTCCTTTAGTCTGAATTGAAACTAATAAAGGCAACAGAAAGAAAACACCAATCAAATCTACACAAAAGAAAGGATCGTTTCCCTCCCCCTAAAACCTTTTGGTATAGTTCGGAGAGCTATGATAAATATTATCATGTAAGATTTTGTAATTTTTAAGTAGAGAAAAAAATTTACTAGAATTTTAAGAAATTTAACGCAATTTTACATAGATTTTTTGCCTGGAAAAATTATGTGATATTTGATGAGAACCCCCCCCCCCCTCCCACACGTGATATTAGGCTCGACTAACTCTCCCCCTAATAGAGTCACGTAATTTATGGACGCCCCCAAATCTGATGATTTTTGGTAAAGTTAAATTTTTCATACTATCGAAAACCTGTTAGGTAACTATGGAAATATAATAAACAAATATTTTTGTAAAGTTTTGCACTGTGTGTGCCCCTTAAAATTTACTTTTAGTTAAGTAGTTAAACTAAGTTCTTTTTATTTTACTCTAAGCTCAAAATATGACAGTAATCCATTTAGTAAAAGAATCAGGTTAATCCTGAAATAAATCCAGTAATTGACTTACCAATGTTCTCTTAACTCTATTCATAACTTAGTTTTCCGCTTCCAATGAGGTCTCTACTGATAAATACTTGTAAATGTTAATTTTTACTACAAAACTTGGCCTTGTTCCAATGCTCCTCATTTTTTATCCTATACTCAAAGTGCTAATGCTACAAGTGTTCCAAATATTGCAATTTTATTCTAAGTCTTGTTTTTTCCTCCCCAATGTAACTATAATTTGTTTTCATTTTGTGTGCTCTTGAGTTTAATTCACAAACGTATGAAAATTGCTGTGCTGTGCTGCAATGCTTTATCATAGTCTGTGATAGTTTTCTTACACATATACATTAAAAGCAATATCTGTTTTTAAAACAGAAGTCTTATTATGAATTTGTTCTAGCAAAAATACAATGCCTTTTCATATTACAACTGTTGTCTGCATTATCTTGTCAATTCTGTATATATATTTTCTTGTTGCATAATAGCAATAATTTCATGTTTTGATGCATTTTCAAATTATACCTGGAAAAGATTTTGCAATGTGTGATCTTTAAAAGTATTTGCTTTATTAAAAGATGTAGCTTGTTACTCTTGCGTTTTTCTTTTGGTGTTATGTTCTTGCATTAGAAACAGTCAAGGATTTGGATTATAAAATCAGCATTTTAAGATACTTTTTCTTTTGAATGCCCTTAAGTATTTAAAGTTAACTTTTGAGCATTTAGTTATGCACTAATTATTTCAGTGTATAAATTTATATTTTTAATTATTTTTTTAGAATTAACTTTAATTTGCATGAAAGGTCTAAAACTATTTAAACCATAGATTCTCCCCCCCCCCCCCTCCAGCAACTGCATTGGCACAGAAAGTAGTGATAAATTTTCCTCCCTGAATATAAAGCTTTTGGACTGCCATAACTGCATATTTACTTCTGACATGAATCCAATAATTAACATACAATTATTCTCTTAACTATTTTCAGAACTTAGTTTTCTGCTTCCAATGAAACCTTTACTAATAAATACTTGTACCTAAATGCTGATTTTTAGTTGAAAAATTGAGCATGTTATACTGCTCGTTATTTGATCCTAAACTGAATGTGCTAAAACTACATGTTTACAAATATAGTCTTATAATTTGTTTTCACTGTAACCATAATTTGTTTTCAAAATTAAAAAATTTCGTTTTGCATAGTAAAGAAGCTTGATAATTTTTTGAGTTGCTTAAGTTCCAATGATTAGCAGTAATTGTTAAAACGCCAAAAGTTATTGTTTGGGATTAATTGTATGTAATTATAATTTGTCAACTTACAGACAATGTGCAGTAATTAGAAATTGAAAGTAAATTTTAATCTGTTATACTTTTAATTCAAGTTAGGTTTTAAATCTTGGTTCGTTACATTTGTAGTATATACTCGGCAAGACTGTAAGCATATGTATACACCTATGACACCAACAGATCTAATAAAAATACACCAACAAGTCTATTTTTGACTTGGCCCATTTTTATTCTAAGCCTTTTAAGGTGAAGGAGTGTATAAAAAAAACCATAAGAAAAGCAATTCGGGTGAGAAAATTACTTTTTTGCTCTAACATTTCTTAAATGAATATAGCATATACAAATGAATTTTGTTACTTGTAGGACGAAGTTTATCTGCACCAAGACAATGCATCCAACTCAAACCAAATGTTCCTGCTTTTTTGCGATTTTCGTCTTCCGATTCTGCAGCATACACAGCTACATATGACTTTGAAACTCTTACTGTCACAGCACCAGATGATCATATCTTGCATGTAGAACTGAATAGACCTGAATGCTATAATGCTATGAATAAGATGTTCTGGAGGTAAGAACGTTTAAAATACAGATATTTATCGTAATATTTTCCTGATATTAAGCCTTTGATTCTGATAGCTTTCATTTTAACCTATGATTTTTTTTCTCTCAGACTTTCTTTTTATTAAACTATGTAAAATACCTTCAGAATTTTGTGGTGAAAAACATATCCAAAATCGAAATTAGGGTAACAGACCTTTAAAATTTGACCTTTAATAAACATCAATCTCACTACCAAGGCACCGCAATTGATGTTCTAATAGCAAAAAAAAATTTTAATGAACAAATTTTGCTGACATTTTCGGTTTGGCAAAATTCAATTAAAATATTACTTTAAACAATTTAAGAATATTTAACACACAAAAAATAAATTGAATTAATAATATGCATGGTGTTTGTAACTTTGGCTGTGTTTGAAAAATCTGCTACACTCACTGGTATTGGATAAAGTTTTTTAAAAATAAGCTTTTTTTAAAACATGAAATCATTGTTTTTTTCAGGGAAATGCTTGATTGCTTCCGAAAAATTCGTGATGATCGATATTGTAGAGCTGTTATTATTTCTGGTTCAGGACAGCTATTTTCTGCCGGTATGTATTAGTAATAAAAAAGCATTATATTGTGGTGTGAGTATGTACTACTAACTTGAGGTTTGGCACAAAGGGTTATTTCAAAGAAAAATTCCATTAGGTTCACAACTTACTACAACACAGTTGCTGTTGGAGGCAATTCACAAGTGCTACTAAAAACTTCTGGAGTCAATCTTCATAGAAAATGGAAAAGCATTATTTCCCATAAAATAATGCTTAAGTACAGATAAGTTTCCCATGAAAACCACTGATTAAGCACAATATCTTCGACCTTTTCACCTTTCCCATCACCGATCCTATTGGCCATTGAGTGACAGTGTCTAAAAACTATGTTGTCTTGGCACACTTTCTAGCTAATCTTCAAAGTGTTCACAGTGCAAAACTGTGCTGTTCTAACTTACAATAAAATAACAAAACTAAAATAATAAAACTAACTTATAAATGTCTTTATTACATAAATATGTAATATAATGTTCGAATATTCAGTTCTTTCTTAATAACTCTCAGTTAATGTATTGCCCATCAAACAGTACTTCATAATATTATTTCAATTTGTATTATTTCAATTTATATTTCAATTTATTGTTTTTTCAATTTATATTTCAATTTACATTATTTCAATTTATATTATTTCAATTTATATTAATTCAATTTATATTATTTTAATTTATATTATTTCAATTTATATTATTTTAATTTATATTATTTCAATTTATATTATTTCAATTTTTTTATTTCAATTTATAATACTATTATTTATGATTGCTTAAAATTTTTGTCTACTTCTTGATGTTTCATGAATTTGTTATTGAACATCTTTAATTTTTCAGAGTATCGATTTCACATTGTGTACTAATATTTTTTTAAAATTTATATTCCCAAGTGGAGAAGAGTGGATTAACAAATTAAAAAAAACTTTAAGGATAATGACTGGAGGCATTTGGTTCGGATTCAGAGATATTAACTTGTGAATTTGAAACAAATAGGCAGAAATATTTCACCGTAAAAGAGTTAAAATGGCTATATTGGCTGTTTAGCATAAAATTTAACTAGGAGTGTTACTAAATCTTTTAAATTACCAAATATTGTGTTTTTTAATGTATCATATTAAAAAAAATATAATTCAAGCAATAAAAATGCCAAATTAGGCAATTAAACGTGCATTTAATTTATTTTCTCTATATTTTTAGACAGATTTTTTAGGTAATTTTCACTTTTAATTCAAATAAAATTAAGTATTTGTTATTTTCTTTGTGATTCATGATATTTTTAATTATTTATACCATCCCGACACTTACTACCCCATTTTAGTCAACCAAACCTTTTCAATAAAATTTTGTGACTCAAAATGTTTTTTGTCTTAACTTTTGAGATTGATTATAACAATTCTAACTCTCCCAACTGTTGATGATAGCTTGCTTGTGAGGGGAGGATATGTAATATAATGTTCTAATATTCAGTTTATTAATGTTCTAATATTAAGTTCTCTCTTAATAACTCGCATAACAAAATATTTTTAACTTCCTGAGCCACTCTTCTTCCTGATCCGCTCTTGGTGGCCTCTCTCCGTCCTCTTTAAAAGCCATAAAGCCTTATTTTAAGAATTTAACTATTTGATATGAAACAATAAATAGCTTTGGACGTCCAATCTTCCTTCATTTCTAGAACGCATCTAAAGAATAAGTCTACTCTTCAGTGTAATATTTGTTTTCTTCAAAATATATGTAACATATTACTTTTATATCACAGCAGTCTAGAGGCAGGAGGCAGTTACATTTCTGTTTGAGGCATTTTAGAAAATATTAAGTGCATGTGTCATACGGGCTTAAAAGTTATAAAGTAATTGTCACGGATTTCCATTTACAACTGTCACAATTCGGAAATGTTAGTCATGAAGTTAGCCATTAACCAATTTGAAAGACCACATGTCAAAGATCATGCAAAACATGTCCAAAATTCCAGTACATACCTAAAAATAACTTACTTATCAACAACTATGCATTTTAAAATAAAGTCTGATGTGTGAGAAATTTAAAGAGGTTTCAAATTTAAAAAAACTGAAGTGTGTGTGCATGACATGTCACATTACAAAAATAATGCAGTCAAACAGGTCCCTAAAGATATTTTATTTCATTAAGATATTTTAAAAAATCGTATACTGCAAAATAGCATATTCCAGATCTAGAAGGGAAAAGTGAATAAACAGGAAAGGATCTTCGACTGCATGACTAAATAAGCAAAATGGACAATTCAAATGATTACATGTACATGTTATTAAAAAACATTTTGTAGACTAGTCCAAGTACAAACCATTCTGGAAAAACTAAAATTGGAATACTCTTTTGTAAACAATATTCCCGGCATACAGTTCAAAACCAATATTATATATCGAACTAAACTCGCCTATGGTATAGATCGCTCATATCAGGTTTGGAGAAGAGATATTAAGGAGTAAAGATCTTGTGTCAAAGTTACCCATATAGTCTAAGTTAATTCAATGATGGAAAATGTAATGAATTAATGCACTATAATATTAAATCTGCTGTGGGCAGGTTAACTACAGTATTCCCACCAATGACTTGGGGTCCCTTTTTGACTAACTACAATCTATAAGAAAGTATACTAAAAGATGTGCTCCTTTTATTTACAAAAATGGTTCAATTCATTGGATGGATACTGCAGTTTACTTGCTCGCGGCAGAAATAAATGTCATGGTGTTATCAATGATGCCTTTTTACAAAATGTAAATTGTTAAATTATGGGTAAATGAACCTTAAAAAATTATTAAGTTAATTTACATTTTATTTATATTACGAAAACCTTTCTTAAGCCGATTAATTAGATAATTATATTCTACATTTTCAGGATTAGATTTTTCTGATATGCAAGACATTACCTCACAAGTTGCAGGAAAGGGTGATGTAGCAAGAAAAGCAAAATTCCTTTTTTCTCTCCTAGCTAAATACCAAGAATCTTTTAATGCAGTTGAAAATGTAAGTAAATTTTCAGGTCAGTTTTTTTATTTCTGTATTGCATGTTAGTAAAGTATACTTAATTTTATACAGTAAGACACCTTGGACTTGTTTGCTTAAAACTCTCTCCCCCCCTCCCCCCCTCTAAAATGAGACAACAGCACTGTAAGCAGTAACAAATTTTTAGAAAAATTGAAAACCACGGATTTTAGCATTTGAAAACTGGAGTTCACTGTCTGTGAAGATTAAATGGTACTTTCACAATATGTACCCTAAATAAAGCTATTTAGATTTCATGGCATTAAAAAGTAAAATATATTTTATCATTAAAAGAGTTCTGATCACCCAAGCATTTTGAATTGCTTTCAATGCTGTAATATATTTAGAAACAAGAATACATTAAATGCAGTTTTTCGTAGTTCAAAATAAATTTTAAAAAAACTTGCCATAATTTGTTAATTTTTAAAAATTGAATATGGTTTATCCTTTTTTAAAACTAAAAATTCTTTACATAATTGTTTTCTTAATATTAAATAATTATTTTCTAAATATAATTTTTTATATAACAGTGCCAAAAACCTGTTATTGCTGCCATTCATGGAAAATGTGCTGGTGGAGGTGTTGATCTTATTTGTGCTTGTGATGTTAGATATTGTTCAGAAGAAGCATTCTTCCAAATTGAGGTATGTCCTAATATTGCACTTCGTAATAATACTTATTGGAGGAAAAATTATGCATGTATTCTCCTCACACATATATAGTATAAAACAGTTTTAGCGTCTTTTCAGGGATTTGCAATGTTTATGACATTTTAAACGAGCAACATTCTAATGATAACAGCAACGTCAGTAAAAGAATGAATGATTTAAAATGAATAATTTTGTGGGCATAAGTGATACCAATGAAACCACTGATTGTTTGATTGGAATGCAAAATCCATGTTTCTTTTATTACAAAACATCCAATCGAAAAGCAGCAAGGAACAACATCTTTTATGGTCAATCACTTTAAATGACTTGTTGGCTTGAAATTTAAGTGTTAAGAAACTAGAATCATAAATTTTTTATATTTTTTTCCGGTCAATAAATATTTTAAAGCAGGAAATACATTTCATATTGAGAGACTTTTCTCATTATTTGGCGAATAAAATTTAAATATTGAAACCGAAGTTTTTTATATTTTTTCTTTAAGAAGGCATACCATAACATTAAGGATACCATATAAACATATATTTTTAGCGTTAAAACCAAAGAGTTATTTAAAAGTTGTAGTTATAAGCAAAATATTATGAAATTAAAGACTATGGGCAATTCAAAGTACTGAATGACGAGTACGGCGTTATGAATGAATTGTCAGATTAAATTAAATTGTAAAGACAGTGTAATTTACACAATAGGTTTTGGTTTAAACAAATAGCAATTTATATATTTTGTAAAAAACTTATTCTTTATAGCAAAATTGCCATTTGGGAAACCTGATGTTTTGGAAGTAAAAATTATAGACCAATAATTAGTCACAATGAATGCTTATTTTTAACCATCTTAACCACAAATTTGGTCAATATGCTGTATCAGGGTTTTTAATAACCCATTTTAGTAATTAAACAGCCCAATAATTTTATATTATTTATATTATATTATTAAATATTATTTACGCCATGACTCAAAGTCAAGTATGAACAAAATGTAAGCTTGGTAAATGAGAAACCTTTATTTGAATTGGTTTGATATATTTTTACATTATATATTTTTTTATTGAAAAGGTTTTTTTTGCACTGAATGAGTTGGAGATAAAAACTGACTAAATCAATTCAAAATAATACTTATTAATATCACAAAATGACTTGATTAATTTCAAGAGGTTAAATTTACTTAAAAAAATAGCAAAAATTTGACTTAATACTGTTTTCAGCTAAAATGTCTACAATTTTGTCCCTATGATTTTTTTTGTTGGCCTTCACATGGAGAAAAATAATAATTATAAAATAATTATGTTTATTCATATTTTAAATTTTTTTTCATAGGATAAAATTTTTTAGAGGTGTATGTAGCTAATGGGTAACATTTGTTTAATGTTAATTGCAATTTGTTTTTTATTATTTAGAATAATAACGATTTTAAACTTGGTCTTACAATTTTTTCCCCATGCCGTATGCTATAAAAATCACATTGTGTAAGGTTGATGTTTATTTAATTCTTAGGAGGTGGATGTTGGCATGGCAGCTGATATGGGGACTTTGCAGCGTTTGCCAAAGATAGTTGGCAATGATAGTTTAGTTAGAGAGTATGCGTTTAGTTGTGCTAAGATTGATCCAGAAGAAGCAAAAACAGTAAGAAGTTTTCGTTATTTTAAGTTCTTTATAGCCAGTCATATGCAATGAAGTAAGATTTTTAAAAATATTTTTTATCTAATACTATAGTTTTTATTATTATGAATTTAAAATTTTAAACTGAAAAAATATTGTTTATTTATAAAATTTCTACATAGGTTTTCATTTAACACTTCCAAAAATGAGTGTAATTGCTTAACACATTCTTTCTACAGTGCGATAACTTTTATTCAATATATTTTTATAAATCTAAATGTCATTTTATTTTTATATAGATAGGACTTGTTGGAAGAATATTCCCTACAAAGGAGGCTATGATGACTGCTGCTTTGGGGCTTGCCAAACAAATTGCATCTAAGAGTCCAGTAGCTATTCAAGGAACAAAAGTTGCTCTGAATTTCTCACGAGATCACAGTGTTCAAGACGGACTTCAGTTTATGGTAATGTCAGAATTTTGTTAATAAATTATAACCAAATTGATTAAAAAACATTACTTTAAGAATAATTATGCAAGGCTGGTTTGTCTTTTATAATAGCCACTGGAATAACTAAACTTATAAACCATAAAAACATCTGTGTTGTTGAATAATTTCCTTTGTGGACTGGTGAATAAAGCCTTATAGCTGATTTAGTGCTTTTTCTTTTTATCCCTAATAAAAAAAGGGTGTTCTAATAGAATTAAAAATTAAGTTTAAAAATTGTTGCTTTATACCCTTGAGTTGTAAGTGTGTATATTACTAGATTAATATAATTTTTAATTAAAAAGTAGTTGCTGTAAAAGTTTTTACTTTAATTGAAATAATGAAATATCATTTATTTCATTATATACAATCAACTTATAAACATTTATTTTGCCTTGACTTTTTTTGTTAAGGCAAAAGTAAGTGACCTATATGCATTTAGAGTAGAGTATACAACAAAAATTTAAGCAATTTTTTTTTTTTAGACCTACTGGAATATGACAATGCTTCAAAGTGAAGACGTCTTGAAAGCTGCTGAAGCTACCATTAATAAGGCTGATAAGCCACCTAAGTATTCAAAATTATAAAATGTGTAATTAAAGAAATAAATATATTTTCATAAATGTAGTTCAGTATTTAAAAGAATATCTAAAGGACAGTTAAGATAGGCAAAATTAAACATACATTTAAAAATATTGTTTCAATTGTGATAAATATCGCCACATTTTTATATTTTCACTAATTTTTTTTATCAATTTACTGGACTCAATTATATATAAAATAGTATTGTAAGTGTCATATTGGGAAATAAATGTTAAATTTTTTTATTTATCTTGTGTGGTTTTTATATAGACATAGAAAATCCATTTTCTTCCGCACACTATCTTGATAAGACATGACTGTAGTTAACAGCTGAAAATGGTTAAAATGGTCTACTTGAAACGGTTTTAAAGTTGACCATTTCGTTTCTTCCCTGACATTTGGTGGGAAGGATGATTGGCAGCCCATTCAAATATGTATATAAAAATAGTCCCTTTTCTAGATTGTTTTTCAGAGACCATTACATATATTGAAAAAATATTTTTTCTCCAGATAGTAAACACAATTTCTTGTACACTGCTCAAAACAATTAGGGGAACACATGGTTTAAACCCTTTCTCCCCCAATGATTCCATTTGGAATCACCAGCTTGCAATTTTTTTTCTCACTAAGTTGGGCTCACACTTATGTATCGTTAGATGGAAGAATCATGTCTTTTGAAGAATTATATAATGTTTGTTTCTCTCTGTATTAAAAAAAAAGTAAGCTCTTTTAAAGTGTCAGCAGCCATTACAGGATGAAATATTGATGTTACAAGTACAAAATTTTTCTGGAAAGTGTGCCTCCCTTATGCCTCGATGCTTTTTTTTTTCAAATTTGCAATTAGTCTTTTAATTAAAAATTAGTCTCTCTCTATGTTAAAGTACAGGCTTTTAAAACGTTCGCAGCCATAACAGCATGAAATATTCATCTTAGAACTCCATGCTTTTTATGGAGTGTGTGTCTCCCTTATACCTGCCATTTTTTTACCAATGCCTTTTTTTTTCAAATTTCCAATTAGTTTTTTAGTTAAAAATTAAAATAAGTCATCCAAAAACGAAAACTTAGTTCTTTTCAGCAAAACACCACGGGAAAAAAGATCAGAAATGCATGATTTTGTTACGTTCTTTTTAAAGAACAGTTGCTCTCTGCTCTGTTCTTTTTAAAAGAACAGCTCTTTAACCTGTTCTTTTTACAAAAGTTGCTTTACACATGGAAGAATTCAATAAACTAACATTTTATAACAAAATTATTTTATTAGGTAAATTCTGCTAAAATGGAATCACAAAATTTCCCCTTTTTTTTACAAAAGTTTTAAATATTCTTCTTAGTAACGGCTTCTTCAAATAATACACAGCAATAATATAAAAATGCAAAAAATACGAAAGTTTAAATACAACAAAAAAGCCACCTGCGAAGAAAAAAAAGTTGAAAGAAAAGATTTAACAACGTCATATTTTAACTGATAAAAAATATCATGTTGTTAAATCTTTCTCGGTAAGGTCTGAAATTTTTTATTTGCTACTATTTTCTTTTTGTTGGTCGCTATCGGGTTGCCATCGAGGCTTACTGGTGCATCAGATTTTTTTTTTTTGTATTTTTATTATTTGTTCGAATTCGGTTTTTGCTGTGCCTTCCTGTATTATTGATCTTTTTGATTGTTGCATTTGAAAAAGAAGAATTTTTAGTCATTTATAGTATATTTTCGTGTTTTATAATTAAGTTTCGTTTGCATATTTTTAATCGTTTGTTTATTTGGACATAATTTTGTCATAGATACAGACCTGGATTGCAAAATATGCATAGGCCTGTGCAAAGTTGGGTTGGAAAAGTTACGTTCACCAGCGAGCCGGCTTGCATTCTTAGATGTTTAAAAATTGATTTTAACGTTTTTTAACAAAGTTTTGAAAAAATTATTGCTATAGTTTATTCAAAAGTTATGATTCCAATCTTTTCCTCCTTAAATTTTAGTTAAAATATCAAGATTTTTTTCCCTGTTTTTCACCATTTCAGTCTGAATGCATAATGAATCTATTTCACAAATTTTAGATTTGTAGAATGAAGAACGCAAAGTGCTCCCCTAATTGTTTTGAGCAGTGTATGTTAAACCAAGTTTGTTGTTTTGATAATACCATCTTTTTTCTTGGCTGTAATTTTTTTTTTTGTTGGATAACTTGAATATTAAAAAAACAATTAAAGAAGATATTTTGACCATTATTACAAATGAGATATTTTCAAATGACTAAATTAACTTAACAAAATCAGGAACTTTTATCAATAGAAGTGTGTGGATTACGTTTAAGACTCTTTTTTTTTGTGTGTTATTTTAAGACAGAACAATATGCTAAAACTAAATGAAAATTTAAAAAATCATGTATATGTTATTAGAGTCTAAGACTTGTAATGAACTACAAAATAGGAAACAATTCCACTTTTTCAGCAGGGTTCTTATAGTGGCGTTACAATTTTTTTTTTTAACAGTGAAGGAGTACTTATAAGAGTCACTCTTTGACTGGTTTTGATTACACTTGATACAATAAAAAAGTTACTCTCACTCCAGTAAAGTTTTAACGCACATAATAAGTATAAATAAAGCTTTTTTACCGAAATTCTTCTCTCATATTCTCCTGTTATCTACTTTATGTGCCTCAACAGCTTTTAATTAAGAAGTTCACTTCATATCAAATTTTTATAAATCTGCCATCAATGGAACACCTGCAAAAAATCACAATAATGAATTATCTGATCAAAATCAAAATATGCTTATTCACTCTGACTTATTAGAATTTATCTATTTGAAGTGTCATCCATTTATTTTGATTTGCTCAACATATTGGAACTATAATAATATGAAAATATAGTTCCTTATTTCCTATGTTCAATATTTTTGCTGTAACAAAAAAGCCTACAATGCAAGTATTTTTCTTTGGAGCTCTTTTTCTGAGTGTTCTCATTGGTAAAATTTCGCTGATACTTTTTCATTTTGTCTTTTTATCTTTATTTATGTATGTACACCAATAAAGTTAAATAATGAAGCCTGTACATTTCAGATGTTAACTTAACTATTACATTGCCTTCCTTTTCGCTTCCGTGAAAATGATGGGGTGAGGTTTCGCTGCCGTGATATTTACGGGCTGAAGTGTTCAGTCGTAACGTTCCAATAAGATTAAAACTAACTTAAATCTACCAAATAAAACGCCAATAAGAATAACTATTTTTTTTTAAAATTTCAAGCAAAAACAAATTAAAAATGAATATAGATGTTGTTCACGGGTCATTCTCTGTAAAAGAGACAAATCGATGTCCCGGATACCTTGCGCTTTATTTTCAAATTATATATGCATGTTTGTGATTGATTAGTTTAAACTGGCCCACAACCTAACTTGTCCTACTAAAAAAAATATCAAATAATTATAATTTACTTACAGAATATTTCGTTTAAATACCCGAATTGTCACTCCCTCACGCTGTCCCTACATGCTTTTACAACTTTTAACATCATAAAAAAAGGCCGTTTTAAATAAATAATCCTTTTTAGTGGAATTATTTATGGTTAACTAGTTTCTGTAGTTTTCGAAAATGTAGATAATGTTTTTCTACCCTCAATAGTTTTATGTAATTTTATGAATATGTAATGTCCCTGGGTTATAGAGTCACTCCTACAACACTGATTTAAAGTTCAATTAAACACGTACTAGACGATAAAGAAATGGAATTTAAATTGGCATGTCATTCTTAAAGGATCGAGGCTTCAAAATCAACCATCAGTTGTTTTGCTCCAAGACTGATAGAGTTTTTATGTTACTTTTAATATTAAAATTAGCATGCGAGTCTATTACTATCGTCACTCCCTCAATCTCATTTACCAATTATAGATAAGTATGAGTATTTTTTACTAGTATCAAATTGTGGGCAAATAGATGTAGATTAACATACAATCACTAAATCTGATAAAAATTCTTTGAAAATGATATTATTTGATTTTTCTTACGGAATACTCACTCCCTCACACGTCACTACCTCACATCTCAGCCTTGAAAAGTCTGTCCACATTGGATAACTTTATCTTGGATCTTTCTTTTCAAGCGCATGCAATACAACCGGGTTTTTTTTGCCTAAATTGTAGGTTTTTTTTTTAAAGCGCATGTGTTTGGATATTTCACGGTTGGCCGATGTAGTGCTTGATGAGTGGAGTTAGGGTTAGTTTGATATCGTCGCGCTAGAGCTTCACGAGGGCTATTGGCGACGGACGTTGTAATTTAGAACCGCAGTTAAGCGAAGAGACGACACCTGAGTACATTACTTTGAGGTAAAATTAATAACTTACAAAGTAGTAAAATATTTTTAAAATGAGAAAAATGTATATTTTGAACAGAAAAGGATTAAAAACTAAAAGTTGTTTTTTTAAATAAAAATATGTGGAACTATTCATAGAAAATTCTAAAATGTTGAGGTTTATTGAATCACCAACATTTTTTAAAGTTATTCTATGTATTGCAAACTCATTCTAGTAATAGTAAAAGTATTTTATATTTCCTAAAAAATATAATGGTTTTGCAATTTCTAGTAGTTTATATTTGAAATATGGTGCAAACACATTCAAATGATCTGTCGTTTCTTCGTAATTTTTAGTAGCCATAATACCGGGTGGTTATAAAATAACGCTCGCTATTCGGAGAGGTCTGTAGCTTGAATGAATAATCCGAATGCAACAAACATCGAGACACTAATCAAGATCACTTGACCAGGGTTCTAAATTACGAGGCGTTATTGGCTGTGTTAAAGCTCCTGAAGGAGGCTAGAAATAGGCAGCCGGAAACGATTACCTTACCTTACCTTATTAATCAAGAAGGGATGAAAAGAATGGAATCATAAAAAAGAAACTCGTCTTTTGACCAGGGTTCTAAATTACGAGGCGTAATTAGCTGTGCTGGCCGTAATTGGTCATAATTGGCTACGCTTCGTAATTTAGAACCCTGGTCAAGAGACGAGTTCCCAGAGCCCCACCCGGGGCCTTCTTTTTTATGATTCCATTCTTCTTGGGGCCGTAGTGAGCCTAGTGGTCAGCGTCTCGGTCTCGGGATCGGAAGGTCCTGCGATCGAGTCCCGGTACCACTGAAGACCTACCGAGTATATGCGGAGTACGTGCTCGTTAAATCTGTTGGGTCCGAAAGTCCTCTAAGTTCCCATACCAAATCAATACCTCTGGGGGTGACAAGCCAATTCTGGGGATCCTCTAGTTGGCCTCTGTCTCTAAAAAAATTAGATGGATCCACTTATGTGTGTGTGTTGTCTGTTGTGTCTGTCTTACTTGACGAAGGTTTATAAGCGGGTCTCTGACCAAGCACACAAACCTGAATATATATGTCTACCAACCAACCAACCATTCTTCTTCCCCCTTCTCTTCTTGATTAATAAGTGTCTCAATGCTTGTTGCATTCGGATTATTCATTCAAGCTACAGCATAGAGGTATGAAAGATAATAGAGAGGTCCATGTATATGCGCAGTAGCGCACAAATGAAGCAGGCTAGAGCGGTGCATCTTGGGATACCTCAGTGCCAGTTTCGGTCACTATGTTATGCGCAGTAGCTCAAAACACCGCTAGAGCGGTGCATCTTGGGATACCTCAGGCCAGTATGTGATGCGCAGTAGCTCGAAAAACCTGACAGCCCTGCTTCAAACCATTTGAACTCATAGACCCCTCTACCTCTCCTTCCTAACTCTATGAGCTACAGACCAGTCCGAATAGCGAGCGTTATTTTATAACCACCCTGTATTTCCGGTTATTATATATTCTTCGCTCTACGCTCTTTAAACGAAAGGTACGTTGGTTGGTAGACATATATTTTCAGACTTGTGTGCTTGGTCACAAAGACCCGCTTATAAACCATCGTCAAGAAGGACGGACACGACATACACACACATACAAGACAGATGCTAAGGTACGTAAGGTAAGGTAAGGTAATCGTTTCCGGCTGCCTATTTCTAGCCTCCTTCAGGAGCTTTAACACAGCCAATAACGCCTCGTATTTTAGAACCCTGGTCAAGTGAGGAGGTCGACACCTGAGCGGGCACCCAACGGAACTTCGAGCGACATCGTACGCTAACGCCGTCGGGACTTTGGACTCCACAGATTTAACGAGCACGTCTGTCCCTGTGTACTCGGGCCCATCCGTGATGAGGATTTTCTACTATTTCCAGCACATATCCGATTTATAGGATGACTGGCAGTAAGTGGGATTCGAACCCCCGCACTCCTGAGAAGGTTGAACCTCTAGGCTGATGCCTTGACCACTCGGCCACGGACGGGCCCTAAGGTACGTGGCACTGCAGCATTAGGTTAGGTTGTACGTTTTCGACTGTCTATTTCTAACCTCCATGGATATTTAACACTGTCAAATTGCGCCTCGTAATTTACAACCCTTGGGACTTTCAACTCCACAGATTTAACGAGCACTTATGTCGTAGCGTACTCAGGAAAAATACACAACACAAATATCCATGCCCATACGTCGGTATTCAAACCAGAGGCTTTTTGGCTGTCTGGTTCCCCGACCATTCAGCCGCCCAGTCGCCTGCATCGTTCCTTTTCCACGACTTCATGAGAGTAATTACGCTTCTTTTTCTAGATTATGATTTTGATCAAGATCAGTGATATTAATTGTACACCACGATCAGGTTACATTTTTTTTTATATTATAATTATAAACTTGCAATTAAACAATTGATGTTAAATAACAGTGAAATTCAACTGTTTGGCAATTTTTCGTTTGGCAAAACGATCAAGTTACAAAAACTATTTTTATTATAATTAGAATTCAACAATTAGACTCAAATAATTGATGTTAAATAAGACTGAAATAAAATTATGTAGAGGCATGCATGTATTAGGCATGCAATATTTTCGGTGCCGCATGCGCCATATATTGTCTTTCGCTCATGCTCAGTACCTAACGCAGTTTATGCCAGTTTTTCAGTGGTGGGATAAATGTATTTTGTATTGAATATTGTATTTTGATCCTGAAATGGATCTGAACAAACACAAATTTAATGTATCTCAAAAGTACAACTCATATATTTAATAATTATCTCATTTGCGAACGAATTTTTTAAAAAAATTTTAAGAGTGCAATTTGTCCCATTTACAGAGAATGACCCTCATATTAAATAATTATCTCATTTGCGAAAGAATTTTTTAAAAAAAATTTACGAGTGCAATTTGTCCCATTTACAGAGAATGGCCCAACTAAACTATTAGTGGAAAATTTGCTAAGTGGTAATCTTTACGCTGAAAAGGTCCAATTTTTAAAAATACTAGTTTTAAAATAAACAATTTTACCTTCATTCTATTTGCCTTAAGTTGTATACTGGGCAACGCATTGGAGAACTGTGTGGAAGGTTCCACTCCAGAGGTTCATATCCCAATCCCCTAACGTTAGCGATACATTCTAAAATATTCCAGTCCTAGTTGTTATTGTTGTTGAGTTAGCCTCGGTCTGTCTGAAGGGGTCAGACAGGGGCAGGTCTTTTTTGTGTAAAGAACTTGGCATTTTTATATAGATATCTTTTTTGTTGGGGTAATATTGTTTTATATTAGATTGGTAAAAAAAGCATTTCTCGATTGTTGTTCGCATTCTTTCTTTTGGTTAGCAGTTGGCGTTAACGTGTGCAAAGGCGGCCAATTGAAAACTAAAATTATTATTAAAATTATAAAATAAGACGGATTCTATATATACACGAATCTCCTTACAGCGAGGATTTTGTTCAGCCCTATTCCCAGTCAAAGTTAACATCTTTTCGGGGCGATTTCGATGAAGGAGTAAGGACGCTTCGTGTCGATACTCGTCTGTTATAGTTCGATTTCCGACGGAATCTCCTTTTTGCAATTGTCATTGAAAAGTTTCTTCTTGAGTTCGCAGGAAAACTGCAACCAGCGTCCCCCCCCAAAAAAAAAAACCCACTGTAAATAAAATTCAGGAATGTTTCTGGGAAATTTTGGGTAACTAATGTGCCAACTTTTTACAAGTAGTATTTATAGAAATATACCAGTAACACTTTCCCAAAAATTTAAAAACAATTCCACATAAAGTCAGTAACTTCCCTGGAAATGCCACAAAGTGTTCATATGGTCACAAAAGTGAGGGTCACAAGGGATGGCGACACAATTCTCAAATATTGGTTCTCATTTCTCAATACGCCGGCACCGGTGAAGTGATGACGTCACATCATGGCTGCTGAGGCTCCACTAGGCATAAACAAATATATAAACAAATAAACGCCATAGCGAATACAGTGTATCCAATTAGACTTGTAAGAGAATAGGGCTTTTTTAAACAAATTTAAGCATGGTTATTTGTTTCTCAGCAAGCTGCAATCATCAAACTGTGCACGGCAGTTGTTCTTTCTTTCGATTTTCGAAAAAAAAATACCTGATGAAAATAAAATTGATAATTTAATTACGAATTATGACTTGTATATATTTAGCGCAATACTTTTCTATAAAAACCTTCATTTCATAATGATTTGCAATATTTTGATGTAATATTTCCGGTTTAAAAATATATTTAGAATGGCATGCTGAGGTGTTTATATGTCAAATGCTTTTTTAATAGCTATTTTTTATTCTTTGAACCACAAAAAAAGTATCTGAAGACATAATCGTACGTTTGCAGTTAACTTCGGCTCTTTTTTCTCTATCTCTCTCTCTTTTTTTTACTGTTTTGACTGAATGCTTAATATAAATCTAGGAATGGCTGTTTATAGTTCTCTGTTTTAATTACATTTTAATTGTCTTTTAATATTTAAAACATGTTTTATATAAACTGGTTGCTATTTTTTAATAACGACATGAATGCAAATAATTGTTTAAGTATTTCACTTCGTACAGGCATGTACGACGTCGTAAATTTAATTAAAAATCTGAATTAGCTTCGGTGAAGTTTGAAATATAAAATCATTTTATTGTTTTGAGCTTTAACTTTTAAATATGTCGCATTAAATTTATTAGTTTCTACAGATTACGATGTGATTTTTCAATATGTACAGTCATTAGTTTGCCTTGTTTATACAGGGTGGAGCAAATAAAAGTGGCCCCAACGTGGAGATAAGAATACGACAGAAATGTTGCCAATAAGTAAAAAACCAATACAAAAACAGGTTTGCTAACTGAAGCAATTGATCGCTTCAATATTAAGCCCAAACAAGCGCTTGGCGACTTATTTGCCCGCAACTACGCTATGGTTTGAGAAGCTAGTTGAAATGAAATGTAAACAAGGTTTGTAGAGCTGATCAAAAAAATTCCCACTAGTGATTATTTCGGTCGTTATTTGTCCTAAAAAATCGGACCTTTTTGTTTTTGTTAATACAAAACCTTCTAAATTGATTGCAAGACCCAAAATCTGGTGTTCAGACCCGTTTCGGAATGTTTTTGGACTTGTTCAAAACAGATCCTGACGCCATTTCGTAACTATTCGTTGCATAGCACTCTTTTTAGGCCCTTTTACACCTTTAAACTCTTTAACAAACAACTGGCAACATTTTTTCCGCGAATTCGTTTTAATAAAATTTTCTACAATGAACACTCTCTGCTGTACTGTGAGTTTCATCTTCACCTGTGAATTGATCAACTTACACTCACACAGTCGCAACTCACACTGACTCACTACGATCTAAAATGGCCAATAGTCTATGAGTAGTTCTTTATGTGATGCTAATCCAATCTAACTAATGCAAAAACAGGTTTGTCAAGTGAAACCATTACACGCTTGAATAATCTTTTATTTCCACTTGAAAGCTTTCAGGCGGCTTCAAGAGTTTTTCTCGCCAAGCAATATTCAACGTATTCCTATCTCTAGACCGGGGCCACTTTTATTTGCCCCACTCTGTATGTTAGCTACTTTGCGAATTTGTGTAAACCGACTTTTTTTTAAACTTCTTTTTTTCATGAAATATTTTGATCATACTTGTTTCAAATGTAATTGTATACACCGATTTCTTAAAAATTATTTAAGTAATTAAATTTTCAATAAAATCATTCTATAATTAATTAATTTTTTTCCAATTTATTGCACTTAATTTTTATTTAAAAAATAAAACACTAAATTAAATAATACCATTAGTTATTTAAAAATTAAGAACTAACTCGTGTTCATAAATAGTAATTAGTAATAATAAGTTAATAGTAAAACACTGTATATACGAAGAAAAATTATATAAAAAAATAATTTTAATTTAAAATAAAAAGAATATAAAAAAAAATTGCGCCCCCTCCCCCCTAGAAATGTTTTCTAGTTGCGCCCCAGCTTGACAAAATTGGAATCAAATAGGAAACCTTGTACGCGTGAGTCTTGAAGGTGCTTCTCTCCTCTTTTTATAACTTGCAAATTATCTTTAAAAACAGTGAAAATATGGAACATGGAAGTCATTTTCGGACATATACACGAGCCGCTCAATGAAAAGCAACACACTAACTTCAACTCAATGGCGTTTGTTTATGCCCCGTAGCCATGTTGTGACGTCACACTTCGACGGCGTATTCGGAGTGGCATATTCCGGTTTCGATCCATCATCATCAGGGTCCACTGTTTCATTAATTTTGTAAATACGCGCCCAGCGTCGCAGCCATGGTTGCTTGTTAACAGCAATGCATTATATTGAATTGTTCAAAAGGATGTTTCTTAAGTGGCTTTATGTTTCCGAAGAAAATCTAAAAGTCCCAAAAAGCGATGTACACTTGAAAAAGCTAGAAACGTTTGCAATATAAAATGACGGGGCTACTAAATTGTTTTTACAGTGTAAACTTATTAAGGGGATCTCCCTTGGCCTAGAAGGCACAGAATTGCCTCTACAGTAAAAGGAAGCATTCACTAAGTCTACAAGCAGTCATAACTGACTATAGCAGTCATAAGTGACTAAATTTCTTTTGCTCTTACTTCTGAGAGAATAATCAAAATAATTTATATGTTTCAAAATAACATACTGCTTAAAAAAAAACACGTCGCTTTTAAGAAAATTTCCAATACTTTCGACGGTTTAAAAAACGGTAAATCGTTTCGCCTACTTTATGGACTTCAGCCGTATTTTTTATTATTTTTTTACAGTTTACAAAGATTCTCCCCAAAACATACTCTCAATGACGCCCTCTTTAGGATCTGTTAACGCCAATAATATTGATTCTTTTTGGCCTGAATGCTCCGAGAGTTTGGGTGGTCAAGTTGGATGATGTTCACTTGCAATATAAAAATTGCAGGTTCGAGTTGGGCTTGACGCAAATACTTTACTCCATTTTGAAAAGTGTTAATATTTTATGGTATAAAACTATTTTAACTGAAATTTATCTTATATAATACCTAAGGCATCAATATTTTTTAAGGTTTTTCTATGGCAACTTAATTGTCAGTTCGAAATCGTAAATTTGACGGGGGTTTTTTTGCAGTGCGAAATCAATTCAAAAGTTTCAATTTACAAAAAGTTGAGTATTTCAATTTTTTTATTGCTTTTTTGAAAATCACCCATGCATTATTTTCAATTTAGTTTTTACAGCTACAGCGCATTCAGATAAAGGGAACAGCAGTATTCCTGGCCAAATTTTAGACCACCTCCCTAAACGAAAGATTTCTCCTCTAATAGACAAATTTACCATTGATTACCAAATCCTAGCAAAAGGTAAAGTTAAATTTGAACTTTTATTGAAATAACACATCTTGATCTTGATGCCTACACAGTAAAAAAACTGTTAATTTTACAGAAAAAAAAACATGTATACTAAATCCAGTATTTTTATAGCTAGCATAGAAATTAAACTATTTTTACAATGAACTAACTTTCAATAACCATAGACGTAAAAATAATAAATATTGAAACATGTTTTTTTAAAAAATTATTTTTTTTAACGTTTTTCAAAATCTTACTCCTCCTACAATTTAAAGAATTTTTTGAATGGATTTTTTGCAAAATGTTCCCGCAACATCTCTTAATTAAAGTTGGTATGGATATTGAGCTAACAGTTCAACAAGAACAGTTATGTAGCTTTATGTATAAAAATTGCCCCAAAATAAGATTTTTTTGTGAATTTTCAACTTCACCATTTTTTAAAAAAATAACTATTCACACTAGACTTTATCCCATACCAACTTTTGTTAATGATATATGCCTCAATACAGGAAAAAAAAATCTGGAGATCTACATTAATTTACCTAAAAGCCTTAGGGTTTTAACCATTCACAAGCCGAAAAAATTAAAAATTAAAAATTCAACATAAAATTTCAAAAACCATTTTACCAAAACACTATATCATTTTCAATAAACCTCTACCATTATAAAGGATTCCTTCTTTTTTGCAATATCCTTATCTCACAGCATTCGAGCGTGTTTAATTATTTTCTGGGCAGCCCTAAATTTTGGGTACCGCGTCCCAAGTTACAGTTTTTTCTGTAAAGATATGATGTTATGAAAGTGAAAAGTTTTTTTCTGTTTACAACCGTTCAAGAGTACCAGACTACAACTAAACAAGAATTTTAACTGTTTGTTGATATTCTGTGAGCCGAACTAACTTTGTTGGGAAATCGTTGGACTGAAGATACGAAATTCCGTGTTACGACAGTTAATTCGGTTCGGCAGTTTATTATTCCTCGAAAATATTGTGATTAGTACCACCGAATGACACTGAAGTGTCCTGGTGTTCGATTTCTCGAAGGGGGAGGTATGAATTTGGTTTTCTTAAAAAAATTTTAGTAAAAAACAGTTATTACGTAAAATTTTATGTTGTTCGCCTAAAACAAAAAGACACGTTTCCTCAGTAAATTAAACTGTATTTTCTGTCATACCAGCTGAATTTTTTTCTGTAAAAACAACAGATTTTTTTTACAGTGTACCCTAATTAAAAGTTCAACAAGGATATTTTTAAATGTAATTAATTCTTTATGATAGTTGTTTTATTTACTTTTAGGTGAACAGTCTAGTCTTCCAGCACAGATTTTTGAGTACCTCACTGCACAACTGTATTACTCTCAATTAGAATTGTTTAACTCGGATCTTAAAATAGATGAAATATTTCGAAATATATTTCAAGCTGTTAAGGAACTTTTTCTTCAAAATCGCCTAGTCTTGGTAAATTATCTTCTCTACTCTTCTCGAAATGAAGGTGCGAAGGTTTTACAATTTAATAAGACTTCTTTGGAAGAATCCGGATTTGATTCAAGCCTTGATACTAAAATTCTTATTCATGGTTATACTGTAGAGTTGCTGAACACAAGCATATATTTTGTAAGTATTTTAAGCAACCATTTTGAAAATAATTTCTTAAATTTGCTATCTGTCATCTTTACTTCAACCTCTTTCTCTCATATAAAACGAGAGTCGTTGAATTTATACAAATACAAATTACAAAAATTGTCGACCAACAACAGGCCAGAGACCCAGCAAGGTTGGTCAAAAATATAACTAATTATTTATGTACTAGTTTCCAATAACTATCGAGATTCTTTTAAAATTCTTGTACTCTCTTCGAATACACAACATAATCTGGTAAAGCATTCCACTCATTGACAACTCTATTGTAAAAATCATGTTTTCTTACCTCCCTTCTAAAGCATGAGTTATTCAATTTCTGATAATGTCCTCTGGTCCGGCTAATTTAAGGTAAGACCTAAGCCCTCCATGTCTCTCTCAAATTTGTCCAGAAACATAAAAGTAAAAGCCAATTTTTGAATTTGTATTTGTATTTATTTCAATTTTACAACATTCTGTCTCAAAGCATTGATAGGGTTTCTCTTATGGGCAGGTCAGTAACAGTATCTACAAAAATATATTTGAAGAAATACGTAAGATTTTGGATTTTTTAGATATTACAAAAAAAGGTAAGCAGTAATATATGTTTCGATACTAAAGTATAGTTAATACGTTTTCAATTTACAGTACATTATAGTTTCTGTAGATACTGTTAATTTAACAGACTGTCAATAACGTACACATTGTCTTGTTTTTTAAGCACATGTTAATGTTATACTAAGGCGTTCAATCTTTTGGAATTACTTCTGATAATCTTAAGGCGGAATAGCCCCGAGGAGCCAACTAAACGTGTCCGAGGGCGACATCTGGTGAAGATATCGGAACGTTATAGAGGGAGGGTCAAAGAATTTCGAGACCGGCAAATCACCATGTTCAATTCATTGATGGACAATACAAATACAAATACAAAAATTGTCGACCAACAACAGGCCAGAGGCCCAGCAAGGTTGGTCCAAAATAAATCTAATACATTACCAGTTTCCAATGTCCGTCAAGTTTCTTCTTAAAATCTTCTACTCTCTTCGAATGCACAACATAATCTGGTAAAGCATTCCACTCATTGACAACTCTATTGTAAAAATAATGTTTTCTTACCTCCCTTCTAAAGCTCGATTTATTCAATTTCTGATCATGACCTCTGGTCCGGCTATTTAAAGTAAAATCTAAGCCCTCCATGTCTCCCTGTTTTATGAACTTGAATAACTGTATTAAATCACCCCTAGATCTCCTACTTTCCAGGGAATACATGTTTAAAGATCTAAATCTGTTATCATAATCAATACCAGATAGACCCTTAATCATTTTTGTAGCCCTATGCTGAACTTTTTCAAGCAACTCTATATCTTTTCTGAGGAAGGGAGACCAAAACTGAACAGCATATTCCAGATGTGGCCTTACCAATCCCCTATACAATGGCAAAATAATCTCCTTAGATTTAGAAGTGATACTTTTTCAATATATCCCAACATTCGATTGGCTTTCTTACTTGACTCAACACACTGCTTACTCATTTTGAAATCATTGCTCACCAAAACTCCTAAAAATCTCTAACGAACTCACTATCTTGGCTACTTTCTCCCTGTAAAACATAAGAATGATTAACATTGTTCTTACCCAAATGCAAGGTTTGACATTTGTTAACACTGAAACGACATGCCCCAGCGTGAAGCCCATTCAGTAATTTTCGTAAGATCATTTTGTAACTGCTCAATATGCTCAACAGAATTTACTGTACTCGTCACTTTTAAGTCATCTGGAAAAATACTTAACTTGCTATTCAACCCCCAGCTGATATCATCAATAAACATAATAAATAAAATTGGTCCTAGTACAGAGCCCTGAGGCACTCCACTTACAACCTCATTCCAATCAGAGTACTTACCATTAATGTGAACCCGTTGTTTTCTATTGGTCAACCAATTTTTAATCCAACGGACCACAGCAGTCCCTAACCCAAATCTTTTCGACTTAAATAACAAAGCTTCATGGGGAACTTTTTCAAAAGCCTTTTGGAAATCGATGTAAATAACATCAACCATATTGCCTTTATCAATCTCTTCTGTAACAGTATCATAAAATTTTAAAAGATTAGTTGTACAAGACCTACCTTTTCTAAAGCCATATTGATTATCTGAAAGTAAATTATTAGTTTCCAAAAAAGTCATTATACGCATTTTCAACAATGTCTCAAAAACTTTATCTAAAACAGATGTAAGACTAACTGGTCTGTAATTACCTGGATCAGATTTAGGCCCTTTCTTGTACAATGGAGTAACATTCGCCAATTTCCAGTCTGCTGGCACCTGTCCAGAAATAAATGATGACCTAAAAATAGTCAGAATTGCATCCCCCAACTCTTCTGCACATTCAACTAAAATTTTAGGATACATATCATCAGGGCCAGGTGCTTTGTTAGGTTTCATAGTTTTTAATAGATGAATAATCACACTCAATACAATCCAGTTCTTCAGTTACTTCCCCTGAAACATGCATATTTTTAAAATCTTTACTAAAAACACTAATAAAAAAGTTATTCAAAAGTTTAGCCATTTTCATGTCGTCATGGATTAACTGTCCTTGACTATCTTTAAATGGTCCAATGGAGCTACCCTGTTTTACATTACCTCTAGCATAAGCAAAAAAATCCTTAGGGTTATCCTTAATACCCCTAGCTAGATTCTCCTCTAATGCAGATTTGTGTTTTCTACTAAGATTCTTAAACTCTCTCCTGGCAACTCTGTAAGCTTCCTGATCAACCTCTCTACCAGTTTGCTTAGCATATTTGTAAGCCTTTTGCTTTGACCTTTGATAATCAGGATGACGTTTTCATCCTGATTATCTCTGATTTCAATCGTTCTATAAATAGCCGATTACACTGCACTTGGCCAAAATACGGCTGCCACACTATTTTTTACAAATACAAATACAAATACAAAAATTGTCGACCAACAACAGGCCAGAGGCCCAGTAATGTTGGTCCAAAATAAATCTAATACATTACCAGTTTCCAATGTCCGTCAAGTTTCTTCTTAAAATCTTCTACTCTCTTCGAATGCACAACATAATCTGGTAAAGCATTCCACTCATTGACAACTCTATTGTAAAAATAATGTTTTCTTACCTCCCTTCTAAAGCTCGATTTATTCAATTTCTGATCATGACCTCTGGTCCGGCTATTTAAAGTAAAATCTAAGCCCTCCATGTCTCCCTGTTTTATGAACTTTCCCCTCTTTGGCCAATTTCAGGGGTTGTAGTTTTGGCATGTTTCTCCCATCAGTTGAGACTTTGAGGGTTGGTAGCGTAATAAAAGCTAATTGTCCTTATACGGCCCCCTACTCTACAAGCAGGTCGAGTCAATAATGAAGTGCGCGTATTCCAAGATCTTACCAGTCAGCTGAGACTTGTTCGGCGACCGCTTCAGGGGAGGTATTCTTCTCTACTAGACATCCTTATCAACGCATTTTCAATATGGCTTAGCTTAGGCCATTAGTGCCTATAGATTCCCATTTTTAGAACGTTTTGATTTTGTTTTTTCAAATTGTAATTAAAGTTTGCTGGATTAGCACAAACACGTTTTTAAGAAAAAATTATTTAAAAGAATATGCTTCAATATTAAATCTGCAATTTATAAGAATACTTAAGATTTTTTAGTTTTCGTGTTCGTGCACGAGTTTTTCGATTAGTAAACATTTTTACAGGGTAAAAATCAATAGGATATTGAGTTGATTATTTGGTAATTTCCAAAAGTAAACGTGTTTTATTAGAATAAAATTGTTTTTAAGCTTATTTTAAAGTATAAATAACAATAAAAGCAAGAACTTCTAAAAGAACTGACACAACAACCTACTTTCCTGTTACTTTAACACTCATAGAAATTACTATTGTTAAACTTTTAAGGCGGCCATTTAGCTTTTAATTTTCATTAATTTTCTTTCACAAATTTAATGAATATTCTTCATATTTTGTTAAATTCATTTACGTTCGAAGCAAATTTATGCAAAATTGCTATCTCTAAAAATGTAAACGAAATTTATAATTATTTCAATTTATATTTTTTCGAGCAGTTATTCAAAATTTTGAAGCAAATTATCAATGGTATGTTTTTCAAATATCTTCGAAAAAACAAATATAAACTAAAAAAACTGACTTGAATAATGAACCATCAAATAAAAAATGCCATTTTAAGGGAATTTAAATTATTACTAATTTTTTTTTTTAAATTTTAAGGGGTTCCAATTCGTTGCTCAATATTTATTTATTTTCGCACTTTTCAGCATTTAATTTTTTTACATAAGCAGCAACAATAAAAATCACTTTTCAGCCAAAATAATTTAAAAATAACTTGCGGTTTAAAACTTGTGCATAATTGGTCAAAATTAAAAAAGTTCATCAAATTTTTAACTTTTTTTTTAATTCTTACTCCTCTTCCAGCGCTTTTTATCACATGCGTACCACTAATCGGTTTTTTAAGCAAAATAAAAAATATAATCAAGATATTAAAGTTTTCAATGTAAAAAGTTTAGCAACAGAAGAATTTGAAAAAAGATCGTGATTATTCATTCAATTCCAGTATTTTTTTAAAAATATTATCTAAGTAAAATTAATTCTAAATTATTAGGTAGGACACACAGGCAAAATATAACAAATATATTCTTAATATAGCTTAAATTGGTTTTGAACAATGAACATTAAAATATGCGGTTTGCAAATAATAAATTCGACAAGAAGTTTTAAAAGACCTAAAATAGCTTTAGAACTTTAATACTCACTGAAATTCTTACAGAAAAACAGCGTACGATGTCGCCCTTAACGGTTGCGTTGGGTGCCTACTCAGGTGTCGGCTCGTCACTTGACTGTGGTTCTAAAATACGACGCCCGTCGCCAATAGCCCTCGTGTAGCTCTAGTGCGACGATAATTCAAACTAAACTACAGAAAAACAATTAGTTTTGTAACAGTAACTGTCACCTAGATCCGCTACGACACAAGATTTGAAGAAAAAAAAAACGCAATATGACAGCATTTAGTTTCAGTTTAAACTTTTAAAGGGCGAAATTTCCTTTTTTCATGAATTTTCATGAATACTTTGCTAAATTTATTTGCATTTAAAAAAATAATTATGTAAAATAGCTTATTCTAAAAATGTTCTCATGATCTGACTCTAGGAAAATGGCGTAGCGCATGCAGTAGAAAAAATAACGTCATTTGGTTGTCCTTTCAAACTTGATCGCAAATATATATATTTTTTTATTAATTTAAATTTATTGTCTATGGTCTTACAATTAATGACTTACAACTAGTAATGATGATCTAGTGGCTATGGATTTTCACTTCAGCAATCAAAGCGGCAGTTATATTTATAGGTAAAGTTAAGAGGGGCCAAAAAACAGTGGCAACGTTGGAGAAGAACCCAAATAATTGTCTCCAGGTATCTGACATAGGCTGTGTATTCTTAACATTGCACAAACCCTCCAGTATATGTTATCGATGGTTGACAACAACATGCAAACACCCTATGTATCCCTCAAATAGTCTCTTAAAACGGTGTGATTTTCAAATGCTTTCGTAAAACAAAAATCGCTAAAGTACATGTCACAGTTGACGCCTTTATAAATTGCACATTAATAAAGAAAGAAAATTAGATCTAAACTAACCAGCTTTTTATGCAAAAAATTGACAATGTGTGCCGCTTTCTTGGTAAACAGATCATGAACATTCAAAGAATCACATATTACATATTATGACTTCATTTAAAACTGATGAAATTTTTCTTCAAATAATCATTTTAAATAAGTTTCTCATGTGACAGTTGATGTGGTTACTTGTGGTTTATTTTACTTGTTTATACTTAATTTTCAATCGCGCTGAAATTTTTATTCAAATTGGGAATGAAAAGTATAAATCCCATATGCTTACAACAGTGCACAATGCTATTCCTATGGAGAAATTAGTTCACGTGTTGCCCTCATATACCCGTTTAGGTTAGAATTTCGAAGAATCGCTTCTTAATTGACGCCTTGGTACCTAGGAATAAGCTCCTTAATATGAGGAGTCTGTAACTAAAGTAATTTGAATTTCGAATAAGTGGTGATACGGTGAAACAGTCAGTCAGGACTTCATTTTTTGTAGATATAGATTTAGTATGTTTTGAAATTGGGATTTTTGTTTTAGTTTCGTTTAGAATGGTTTTTTTTACGAATTTGTTTTTTGCGTAAAAAACATTAAGCTAAACTACTTCTTTACGTTGTTCATTTGCACCTATATTTACGACTACAAAATCATAAAAAGAAAATTTACAAAGTGTTGGGTGGTTAATTCTTCCATTATTTATGATTGATACGGCTAAATTACTGTCATATTCTAAAATTTAATACTTCACAATTTTACTGTCATATTGAGCTAACTAAAACTTAAACAATTTTTAAAAAATAAAAGTCATAAAACTATAAAAAAAAAACCTGATTTTTAAAAAAATTATTATTGCAAGAACTCCCAATCCGTGTTTACGTTAATTCATTTTATAAAACACATGAATGGCAGGTGCTATTTACTGTACCAAAAAGTTATGTAAAAAAATATTTGACTATTATATTTTGAATTATGGATTTGAAATACTTAATTTAGTTTTTTATTGATTTAAAATTCTTTGTTGGTTATCAATTTTACGTAGGTGCGTGCATGGATGGCGTTCCACTTGTTTCACTACAGTACATTATTTTAAGAATTTGATTAACTATTTTAGAATTTGATTAACTATTTTAGAATTTGATTATATGTTAATACAATAATACTTAAAAAAATTATAGAATAAACCACATGGAAAACTATAAAAAAAAAAAAACTAGACATGGATTGCAAAAGACAACAAAAAGATAGTAGATGTACCATTAAGAAGTCATTTAAGACAAGGTAACGAGACTATTGGTTAATATTGTTTTAAAATTAAAGTATAAACTATTTTTTCTGAATATTTTCAAGCACACAGTTATCAGATTCCTCACATTTACAAATTTAAAACATAAGATTTTGAGAAAATATTTTATCAATTTAAAAAAGCTAATGTCGTAATAATAATTTTTTAATACATAAAATGGTGATAATGTAATTGAATATCTTTAATAAATTTCTGAAAGCAAATTATATCTTAAATTATATTTTCAAAAAAACAACTTTTTACAAAAGCTTCAAGAAATACAAATTTTTAGGATTTAAACTTAAATTAATATTTTAACAACAATAAGTCCAAAATTTGTGCAATTAATCACACTTTGTATAATGCATTTTTATGAGCTTTAGGTCCCCAAAACATTTTTCATGTTCTTTTAAATAAATCATAGACTTGGAAGTAATTAAAAAAGAACTTTTTACTAATTAGGAATTAGAATCTAATAGAATAAATCAATGCTACTTCAAATTTTTTAATACTTTTAAACCGGATGCGATAGTAAAAAATCCAATTACATTTTCGAAATCAGCGTCTAAAAAACACAGCAACAATGAATTGAAAATTTAGTTTACAGACCAGAAGTTAAAATTCGCAGAGTCTTGAAATTGAACTATACGTACCTTATCTTACCGGAGTTTCAGCAAATTAAATGCAACGGGCGTTACCAGGGGGAGGAGCTTAAGTTCTACTCCCAGGGGGCACTACCTCCTGGATAAGAAAATTTCATAATTTCTCTGCCACATTTCGACCCGAAAAATGCAAATATTTTTGCACTTTTTTTTTTCAATGTGAAGGAAATTTAAAGTTGTACGTCCCTATAATCGCCGTTTTTCAAATTTCAATCTAGTTTATATTGTAAAACTATTTATTAATAATCAAAAATTATTTAAACCAATTTTAAAAAAAATGCGATTATAGGGACCTGCAAATCAGCTACATGTATCATATAAAAGAAACCGTTTGTAAAAATTCTCAATACAGCAGGAGAAATGTGGCAGACTTTTATTTTTTCCCCATAGGATTAACACCAGAGAGAAGCCTTCGCTTGAGAAGCCGATTCTCTGTCCTATTCCCCCTTAACAGTAATAATAAATTAAACATACTTTTCTGTATATTATCTGTAATTTGTGTCTTATCCTTATGTGTATCCTTATTTTCTGTACACATATGACCATGAAGACCAGACTTACCCTACAAAATTTTACGGAAACCCTATCTGCTCCAGGCAATCTATTTTTAACTATGCTGACACTATATTACGCAAATTTATGTGGTTTTTTTTATTCATTTTTAGTTTATTTAAATTGAGTTTATAATAGTTAGATTTTCAACAAATACGCAAATTTATCCCTTAGTCATGAATTATAAAAACCAGTTAATTTTAGTCGGTAACATTACAAAATGTTCTGCCACTATCTAGGAAACTGTAATTTACCGTATGACTTTATAAAAAGGCAATATTTTACTGGTTTGCATTTAAAAAAAACTTTTTTGATATATAACTAGGTTGTTTTATTAAGATGTTACACACACGCCCCGCGCAGAATTACACAGTCACATGACTTGGTAGCAAGTCACGAGGTTTAGACCAATCGGCGAGTTTTCCAAAACAGCGTAGGGGAGACTGGGTTCGTTTTGTGCCAGGGTAGGTTGTGACAGTCGCCATATTAGCGAAACCATAGGAAGGAATACCGTTTTGGGTGTAAAGAAGAAAGGAGTAGCTTGCCTGTCTGAACATGTTTCACAGTATACCATCAGTCATCGCACGACATTAACGCCAGCCTTTATTATTTTTGACAGTCAAAAGTAAGTATTTTTATTCAATATCTTTTAATAATTGTTATTATATGTGTACAGATAGAGTAATTAATGTTTTTATTTTTTTATGTAGAAAGTATTTTCTGACTTTTGTTTAACAGATTTTGATATATTTGTTTTGTATTTTGATACAGTTACCGTAATGTATAATTCAAAATGTTTAGTTAACTTTTTTGACTGATTGTGATAATATGAAGACTTTGTAATAATAATTATAAATTTATTTATAATTATAAAATTTAATAATTAAATCATAAATTAAATATCATTATTTTTATAATTATTGAATTTATAATAACTAAAGATGCTGCAATAAAAATGATTTTATACCATTTTCGTGTCTTTTTGAAGCTGTCACAACCGACCCCAAGCACTGTCACAACCGCCCCTCGGGTGGGGTCGGTTGTAACATTTTTTCTTTTTTTTCTAATTTGCTCCTATGAGTTTCTAATTGCACTTAGGGACAAAATTTTAGTATTTATACTTAGACAAATGTTACACTTTACTATTAATGCAACTTTCATCCTGCTACCAGGTATACTAACGAATTTATAGGTGATTAAATGAAAACTGTCACAACCGTACCCAGTCTCCCCTAAACACAAAAGACTGTTAAATCTAATATATAGCATAAAAGGGAAGTTGGGGAAGGAACACAGATGAATCGCTATTTCGGCACAAAAAGGTTATTACTTTTGACAGCTTTTCGCAGCTGTTTTTTTAAAAACGAAAGTTATTTTTTTTAAAAATTATTTTATCATTAATCTGATCAATGTATGTGGCCCAGAAGATTAATAAATTTTTTACCGATCACTTTTATTCATTCCCCGAATTATAAAAGAGAATAATAGCTTCTATAAAGTATTGGTAGTAAGAAATAAAATTACAATAAATATTTCGATCTAAACATTTTAGCATGTGAAGTGTCAGAAATCCTTTTTAAAATCCCTTTACATTTATATAACTTAAAAAAAATGGGCATCTTGTAGAGATTAAACGAATGAAAGCAAATATTTCTGATTGAATCAAGAAGCAGGCCCCTGTTTATCATACAAGATGTTGATAATAATTCATACACGAAATTGATAAGTCTATAAATTCCACTTTTTTCTTACAGGACATAATAGACAAACTTTTGTTGTCAGGAAATTATAATGTCATCCTGGTTGATTGGACTGATTATAATCAAGCGCCATATTATTGTGCAGTCGGATATGCATACCTCGTGGGTTTAGATCTTGCCAATCTAATAGGCTTCCTCTTGGTGAGATATAGTGTTACGTGTACTGTATAAAATATAATTTTTTTTTACTTGGGGTTTTCAAAACTTAAGCATTTATTGGTATTATTTCGAATGCGCAAATCGTACTTAAAAGTTGTAACTATATGTTAAATTGTTTCATTGAAACTTTTATGTTGAATTTCACTTAAATGAACCTTAAAGTATCAAGATGTGCGAGTCCATTTGACAAACTGTTATTTTATAATTCCGATCATTTAAATGCGATTAAATTCTGATATGGTTACATTATATGATGAAATAACAAATATTGTTACGAGATTTCTAGGTTCTTCCGAAGCACAACAAAGTTCGCCAAGACAATTTACTTTATTCAGCTTACTTCAAAGCACGATACAGTTCACAAGAACAATACTTTTTATTCAGCAAATGACACTCTCTCACTAACAAGTTAACCGTTGCAACTTTTTAGAACACCGCCATTCTCAAAGACCAAAAACACATCCGAGCTACGCTCACGCTGCTCGGCTGTTGCCATTTCTGAAACTCAAAAAGATATCTAATAAGTCATTTACAATATTCACACAAAAGTCGTAACATTGCTCCCCTCCCTTCGAAGACTGCACGTCCCGGGCAGTGCAATCCCTAGAATAGAGGGGAACACAGTTCTGCTACTCATGAGCGCTGTTATAAGGCGCCAACTTATCACAATGTACTACTTTAGGTTTGCAAGGCTTCTTCTGAATCCTATACACGACGTCGTTTAGCTGTTTGACCACGGTATAGGGTCCTTCCCAGAAGGTCTGCAGCTTTGGAGAAAGACCTTTACGACGCTTCGGATTCCAAAACCAGACCTTGTCGCCTATCTTGAATGCTGGTTCGTGTGACTTGGCGTCATATCTAGTCTTCATGCGTGAGGTGTTGATGTCGAACCTCTCTCTGGCGAACAGATGAACATATTCCAACCGAGCCTTGAGATCTTCAAGATATTCCACAGGCGAGGAGGGATCATCTGGCGGTCGCCCAAATAAAAGGTCGCATGGGAGTCTTAGTTCTCGGCCCATTAGCATCTGGAATGGTGATAGTCCAGTGGTCTCATGAACTGCGCTCCTGTAGGCCAGAAGAAATAGAGGCAGCTTCTGATCCCAATCATTCTGATTGCGATGAGTGAACAGCGATAGATGGTTCAAAATCGTTCTGTTCAGTCTTTCGACCATTCCATCTGACTGCGGATGCAGGGGAGTTGTACGAGTTTTCGTTACCCCGAGCAGGTCCATGAGTCCGGTAAAAACGGCGGAGGTGAAGTTCGTTCCTTGGTCGGAGTGCAGCAAGAGAGGCACTCCGAACCGGCATATCCAATCCTGCAGCAGGGCCTCGGCAACGGTAGTGGCTTCTTGGTTTGGAATGACATAAGCTTCGGGCCACTTCGTAAAATAGTCCATGACTACTAAGATGTACTTGTTGCCATTTGTTGTCTGCGGAAGAGGTCCCAGGACGTCTATGGCTATTCTTTCGAAGGGAGCTCCCACGTTGTAACGTTGCAGCCTACCACGGGTGCGGGTGTTTGGGCCCTTCCTTGCGGTACAGGTGCTGCAGGTTCTGCACCACTTATCGACGTCCGACTTTAATTTGTCCCAATAGAAGCGCTCCCTAACTTTATGAGTGGTCTTCATAACGCCGAAGTGTCCCCCGGATGGGCTACTGTGAAGTTCTTCTAAGACGTTTTCGACCCGGGATCGCGGAACAACTAATTGTAATCTGAATGACCTTCCGTCGTCAGACTCCCACTTGCGGTACAACACTCCGTTATGGAGCTTTAGAGAGTCCCACAGAGCCCAATACTTCTTGGTGACGGGACCATAAGATGCCATATCCTGCCAACTTGGCCTGCCTTCAGCCTTCTCCAAAGATCCAGAATGGGTCTCAAATCTTGGTCTTCCAATTGGTTTCTCGCATACCCGCGTCACTCCAAGGGTCAGGATCCGGTAAAGAACTGATATTTACAAGCCGGACCATAGGTTGTTCGTATCCGTACTTTGACTCCGCATTTGTACAGTGCTTGCAGGTTTCTGGACAGAGTCTACGGGAAAGAGAATCCGCATTGCCGTGAGAAGAACCTTTTCGATACTCGATCTTAATGTCATATTCCTGAAGCCTCTGGTTCCACCTGGCAATTTGCCCCTCTGGGAACTTGGAATTCAATAACCATGTTAAGGACGCATGATCCGTTCTTAAGAGTAGGATCTCCCATACAAATAATGGTGAAAATGTTCGACGGCTTTGACTATCGCCAGGAGCTCTTTTCTCGTGACGCAGTAGTTCCTCTCTGGTTTTGACAAGCTCTTGCTGAAATACGCAATAACACGTTCTTTTCCGTCGACTTCTTGCGATAAGACGGCGCCGATACCTTCTTTACTGGCATCCGTATCTAGAATAAACATCCTGTCAGGCTCTGGGTATGCCAATTAGGAGCAGATGTCAGGACACTCTTCAAATGGTCAAACGCCTCGTCACACTCGGGGGTCCACGTAAACTTTTGCTGTTTCTCGGTGAGTCGGTGGAGAGGCCTAGCAATCATTGAAAAACCTTTGACAAACCGACGGTAGTAAGTCGAGAGCCCCAAAAAACTTCGAAGTTCATGGACATCCTTCGGACGAGGCCAGTTTTTGACAGCTTCAGTTTTATCCGGATCTGTTTGCACTCCAGCTGAAGAGACTATGTGCCCGAGGTACTTTACTTCGCGACGGAAGAAATGGCACTTTGAGAGGCTTAGTTTCAAGCCCGCATATCTCAATTTCGTGAGCACTTTTCTTATGTTTATAAGATGATCATTAAATTCCTTCCCGACAATAACTATGTCATCCAAATATACGAGGCAGGCTTCATAAGATAATCCTCGCAAAACAGTCTCCATCAGCCGCTCGAAGGTTGCAGGGGCATTGCAAAGTCCAAAAGGCATTACTTTGAATTGCCACAGTCCTTGTCCCGTCGTGAAGGCCGTCTTTTCTTTGTCATCTGGGTGTATTTCAACTTGCCAGTATCCACTCTTTAAGTCCAGGGTGGTGAACCAATGGTTTCCTACTAAAGTATCCAGTGTTTCATCGATACGGGGAAGTGGATAACTGTCCTTCTTTGTGACATCATTCAAGCGGCGGTAGTCGACGCAGAATCTTGTGGTGCCGTCTTTCTTTCGTACTAAAACTATAGGTGATGCCCAAGGACTAGATGACGGTTCGATTATATCGTTAGTCTGCATCTCCTGTACGAGTTCGTCCACTTCGTCTTGTTTCGCAAAAGGAAGCCTCCTTGGTCGCTGTTTGATTGGAGGATGGTCACCAGTGTCAATTTTATGTTTTGTTAGCTGTGTTCTACCAATGTCCTTCGCCGAGGTAGAGAAGACGTCCTTGAATTCTTCAATCAGTTTGATGGCCGCATCTGTTTGATTTGCATCCAATTCTGTGCCCTTAAGGAGTTCCCACGCCAAACTCTCTGTATGAGTGACCACGCTTGCTTCCCCTTCTCGCTCAATACTCGTCACAGGAGCACATGTTGCAATTTCTTGCCCTTTACGAATGAACCTCTCTCTATCATTTAAGTTTACAACCCTAACTGGTACTGTCTTCTGAGAGAGATCCACCAGTGTCGCTCCGACCAAGACTCCCTTTGGCAAGGTGGTAGCTATTGAGTGATCAGTCACTCCTATCCTGAAGTCGCTTTCAGATTGTAGGATACCCTTTACAACCAACTCAGCTCTGGATGGAATGGTTATATCTTCTGAAGCCACGATTTGGTGGCAATGTGGCTCTCCTTTATTTATTCCAAATAATGGCACCTCTTCTTTAGACGCATGGAGCTCACCTTTCTTCAAATTGAGGGTGAAGTCATACTTCCGTAAAAAGTCCAATCCAAGAATGCATGGGTCAGTGATGTCCGCTACAAAAACAGCATGTTGGTAGGATTTAAATCCAAAGGAAATGGAAACATTTAATTTGCCATAATAAGGAATTCTTTCGCCGGTCACAGTTTGTAAAGTAAGAGAGGAAGGAGTGTAGAGTAGTTGCCCTTGTAATTGCTTGGCCACATCTGAACGGACGATCGTCACGTTCGCACCAGTGTCGATGATCATTTGGCAAGGGTATCCACTCACCTCACCTTCCACGAAAATCCCGTGATCGCCTCCCTGCACTGCCGAAATATGATAGACATTCCATGGGGCTTCCTCTCCAAACGGCAACCTCCGCCCCGCGAGATGGCCGCTTACTCGTTTAACTGCTGTGGGGAGCTGTTCCTCTCCCCATAAATTTCCGGGCATCGGTTTCGCAAATGGCCCTCTTCTTGACAATTCCAGCATCTCATCTTTCTCTGCCTCCCGGATGGCAATCGTAGTGCCCGTTCCAACATTTTCTCGAGCCTGCCAAGGTAATCAGGGATATTCGACTCAGGTTCCGTAAGCTCCACCTGCCTGACCATTCGACGTTCCAACCGATTAGCCTCTTGCGCTGCCTGAATCCTCAGCGCATGCGTTATAACGGACCTCAAATCCTTGCACTCTGAAATTCTAAGAGCGCTCTTAATATCACAGTTTCTCAGAGCATCGATGAAATGTTGCACCGCTATTTGCTCCTTGGTGTCCACTGGGCAGTCTTTGAATGATAAGAGTACCAGTCGTTCAATATCCGACGCAAGCTCTTGAAGGGTCTCGTCTGGCTTCTGTTGGCGGGCTTTGAGCTGCATCATGTGGAAATCTTTGCGATGTTGTTCACCAAAGCGCAACTCCAAAGCCTTCAGTAGATCTTGGTATTTAGCATTCGATCCCTCTGGAACTGTTTCCAGAGTATTCGCTGCCTCTCCTCAGAGGGCAGCTGTAAGATGTACAACCCTGCTGTCGTCATTCCACTGGTTGTATTTGGCGATAGTTTCAAACTGTTGTTTGAAAACTCCCCAGGAAGACTTCCCATCGTAGGTGCTAATTTTCAAGACTGGTTGGAATTTATTTCCCGATGTCGCCAATGGCGAAGAAACATCTTTGTCACTGCTGAGGGGAACTTGATTCTGTTTGTCGTGGAATGGAAGCTCAATTGAAGATTTACCACGCTCCTCTTCCAGCATTTTCAAGCGCGTTTCTAGGCGGTCTATTTCCCCCTTCACGTTTCTAACTTCCTCTTTTACTTGCTGTTCCAATTCTTGTTTACAGTTATCGATCTCCGTGATGACCTCTTCCCTTAAAGTGTTATGGGCTTCCAACATCTGTGCTTTTAACTCATTTTTCAATATCTCTTGACCTTCTTGCAGCTTTTCTTGTCTACATTTAACTTCCTCCTGTCCGGCTGCGAACATGGCTCCCAACGCCTCTTGGGCGGCTGTCATGGTTTCTTGATTCGCAGCCAATTCAGACGCCAAATCAGCCTTCATGGTTTCTTGACCAGCTTTATGATTTGCAACGCCATATTCGAAAACATCTTTCGCATTTCCTCCTTCATTGCTCTTGTAAATATTGGCATTCGCTTGTGAAGAAGATATCCCACTTCTGACACCAGTTGTTACGAGATTTCTGGGTTCTTCCGAAGCACAACAAAGTTCGCCAAGACAATTTACTTTATTCAGCTTACTTCAAAGCACGATACAGTTCACAAGAACAATACTTTTTATTCAGCAAATGACACTCTCTCACTAACAAGTTAACCGTTGCAACTTTTTAGAACACCGCCATTCTCAAAGACCAAAAACACATCCGAGCTACGCTCACGCTGCTCGGCTGTTGCCATTTCTGAAACTCAAAAAGATATCTAATAAGTTATTTACAATATTTACACAAAAGTCGTAACAATATTTAGTTTGTACATCATCAGGTACATCAGTAAAACTACTATTGCACATTTAGTTAACTGACATTATTCGGATATTTGTTTTTCGCTGGCAAGGCATAAATTGAGTCGTCGGGCACTGGTAACTCTTGGTGAAAAATCACAACACCTAATTATTACAGGAGATGTGTGTATCAAGGGTAGGAATTTTCTCAAATCCCATAATTCGACGACCGAGATTATTTAAAATTTGTAACTTTTAAAAGGGTATCAATAGACTAATCACGTCCTATTTGATAAACTTAAAATAAAAATTAAAGCGAAATACAAAACTTAAAAAAAAAGCTTTTAATTGACCTACTAGGTACAATACCAGCATTGTACCAAGATCCGGTAGCTGCGCAAAAAAAAGTTACCACCAGAATTTTTTTTTCCGTTTTACAACCTAGAGAATCAAACTATTTTGTTTTTGTTGTTCCACAACATATTCTGAGTTGATTGAATGACATTGAATTTGAAAATTTCTTGAAGTTGCGGCCGCACCATTTTTTTGTCAAATAATTTGAGAATAAGATCCTTAGTTGATAACCACACAATTGGAGGAAATATTCAAGTTTAGAAGTGAATTTATTACCGAAAAATGTTAAATAAGTGATATCCAAATAGGTAAAACATTATTTTGAAGATTAAACAGTTTGACACCATAGAAATAAGCTAAGAAAATGTTGAAAATACTTTCTGTCTCTTTCATTTAACTCTAATTGTGATAACTAGTTAGGCACTGCCGTCACCATCGTTCATTCAAAAATCTGCGATCATTATTTGTTTTTCATTCCTGATAATAAGGAGTATAAATAGAAAACAACTGAAGATATTTATCTATTTATTACACTGAAATAAATCACTTTATCTCTAAGCGCTTTTTTCTCAAAAACATTTTTCAAATTTGCCGCTGTTTTAACACTATTACAAATCATCTGTTGGATGACATTTTTTTACTTATTTTGTATATGTTTATCTAAACAATGATTCACCAGTTTTTTGATTGAATAAAAAAATTTAACTTTAGCAGGCCAAAATAAATCATCAGCTTTTTGATAGAAAATTAGAAATTTTATTAAAAACTGTCATTTTCTTAAATTCAAATTTTTATTCACAATCCTGGCTCATTGTAATAGGCACAAAACATCTTATTAGCTTAATAATTATTTTTCAATTTTTCTTAATTTCAACCACTGTGAAGGTCGCAATCACTGTAGTAGTCGGTAACTTTTTTTTAGAGCCGTGGGCGATTAACTCGCTGAAATCAATTTTTTTGTTTAAAAAAAATGTACTATTCATTCCTTAGTTATGAATACAAGTAAAATTTTCAAAAATTGAAAAAAATTTGATACAGTATTTTTAAAAAAATCACATTTTTTTAGGTGTTCAAATTAAGTATGTTCTTAAATTCGATTCTTGATGAAAAGTCGGCCTGATTATTCTCATAAACTATTTGTAGTTATTCAGAGAATATCCGCAACTTTGCTCGTGATATATGAAAATATATGAAGAAAATAATTTTGAGGCTTGGCGCAAATAGTTTTATTGTGTAAAAATTGGCCTGTTTCGTATTACGGAGGTCTTGCTTCATCAGAATAGTACGCACACATCTGACTGAAAATTATGTTTTTCGTCAGTAGTGGAAGTGATATAAACTTTTTTTTGTCACAATAACTAAAAGACTTAAAAACAAAATTAAAATTTTAGATTTTTAAGATCAGCGTGGTTCAAAACGTGTATTTAATTTTTAATCATGTGAGTTCTAGGAAATTATAAGGTTCATAGTGCGGGTAAAAATAACCATTTCTCCAAATTTTTAAGCTAATATTCGGAATCTTCTAATGTAAAAGAAAAAGGTACAAGTCCGTCGTTTCGGGTAGGTTGCCCCCTTTGACAATCTCTGAAAAAGATTAAAATCTCTCTATGGTCGATTACTGCTATGATAAATCGGACAAAACTTGTAAATCCTTTTAACCTACTCATCAATTAGCATCAATTACTTAAATAGTTTTCTCTTTTAGAATAATGCAGATGCCAATGCGGAATCTTTTCATATTATTGGACATAGTCTGGGTGCTCAAATTGCTGGAATAGCTGGAAAGTTAACACCTCATTTAAGAAGAATAACTAGTAAGAAAGGGAAATTGATATGGTTTAAACAAGGCTTATCTGACACAAAAAAATAAAGGGTTACGAGAATTTCCTATTTATCAATTTGCAGCTTTTCTTCATTAAAGCTTAGGGGACGTACATAAATTACGTCACGCACAGAGGGGGGAGAGGTATGTGCCAACGTGACGGTCCGTGACATGGAGGGGGGTAGGGGTAATCGCTTGAGTGACGTAACGATTTGGAACATTTCACTTTTGCAGGGAAAATCTGTTTTATATAAAATGAAGGTTTTTAGAAAAAAAATCTGAAATCTTTTTTATCATAAGATCATGAGAAACACTTTATTTCAGAAAGAGAAGGGATTGATTATTATATGCCACAACGTTGGCATTATTAGCCTCCTACATTTTATAGACCTTTTCTTAACGGTACTTCGTAACACGCTAAATTGTGTGACTGTCTTAACCAATCAGAGGACTAGCAGCTACCTGGATGAATACCAAACGACCCAGAACTAGAGAGATCCGATTACACCCAGACCCCCTTTTTTAGAAGATATTAGTGGATGGCTAGTTAGTCCTTGGACAACGAAAATGTAAATGCAATGTCGTTCTATTCCTATAAATAAGTTATTTAACCAAGATAAATGTAACTTTTTTTTCTTTCGAAGTTAATTATTTAAAAAATATCAAAATATGCATTTTTTCAAATATCAGAAACAAAGGAAAATATTAATATTAATTTTTTCTTTGAAAGGGGGGGGGGGGGTGCAACAACGTGACGTAATTTTAGGGGGAGGGGTACGATCAAGCGTGATACAGCGTGACATAGGGGGAAGGAGGGGTCAAAAAAGTCAACATTTTGCGTGACGTAATTTATGTACGTGCGCTACAATGTAAATCCGTGTAATCTTCTAGTACATAAAAAATGCCAAAAAAGGTTACAAAATTGCAAATATATCATAGTATGACTATCGGATCCGTCACCCTTCAAGTACTAAGCTTTCTGTTAACAAAATTTTGAAAATAAATTTTCATATCAATTTCATCACTTCTCTCACAATTCAAATCTTGTCAAAATGAAAGAAATGTTTTAAAACGAATTGTATGGACGCTTTAGTTTAGCCCAGTTTTGTCCTGTTACTTCATGTTAAGTCCCTTTTGAAAACCTGTATAACGCATAATTCTTTAGAGTTTAGATAACAGTAGAAGCGGAAACTCTATTAAAATCTCGCAGAAAAAAAGGGTAAAATATTAAACCCCTGTGGCACACTTGGCATCTTAGCACCTGCTTGTGAAACAACGTAAAAATGAGTAAATGTTCTTATTATGTTTGTTCTATTATTGCATAAAAATAAACTATCATGATGTACTGTGAGAAAAAAAAAGTCTTAGTATAAAGAAAAACACTAGAAACAAAACTAGTTTAAGACATTTGGCGAAAATTCTATCGCCAAATGTTTTAAAATTAACCGTCAGAATTTTTCTTCAGCAAATATCTTTAGAGGTGAAAGTAAAAAGAATAAGGGGATTATTCAAATTTTTTACTTTACATGGAATAGGATTATCAAATTATTTCTGATGAGTGCTTACATTTTTTTAGGTTTAGATGCAGCAGCTCCAGTGTTCCAGATTTTGCCAAAATATCTTAAATTAGCACAAGGGGACGCCAAATTTATTGACACTATTCATACTAATGGACAAATTAGTCCGTCCAAAGGTATACTATCATGTATCTGCAAGTTTAATTTAATTTGTTATACAAACCGGCAAAAATTTTAAAGCAGCAATACTTCCAAAATAATGTTGGTGATATTGACGATGCTGCTGCTGATGATGATGATGATGATGACGACGACGAGGATGAACAAAGTAAAGCAGCTTTAACTTCAAAATTAGGAAATGACAAAGAAATGATGATTTCAAGATTAGCGTTGCAAAAAATAACTTTATTTAGAGAGAGCTGATAAACTCATTGTTTGATTAAAAAAATTTGATTAGAAAATATTTGAAGAGTACAGGGGAAGAACCGCTTGATTTATTAGGAGTCGTCCCGTAATTGTGTCTGCTTGGCGGACATTGGCGGCAGTAAACCGGTTTCTCTCTTTCTTCTTCGCTTGGTCCAAGCGTCGGAATCGTGCATCGCGTGAATCTCGGTAGGCAGAAAAGTCGTGGTTTTTAGGACTTTTCAATTCATTTGCGAATCTTAAAATTTCTCTTAATTGTTTTAGAAAAATTCTTGATTTTCAATCAATCGTACTTTATTTTTAAAGCTTTATATGATGATGAACAAAGTCTTTTGAATAAAACGCGGAACTGAATTTCAGGGTTGCAGTGAGAGAAGATGCACAAGAAAGTGAGAAACTGGTTTCCTTACACCAGTTTAGGCGATTATTCGCTATCATTGCCAAAGATGCCTGATGAAGAAAGTTTTCTACGAAATTAAGCGGTTTTCCCCTGTACTGATCATTTGTTTGATAAAAAATTTATTTTAAAAAAGATGCAAGGGAATTCGGTAAATATGAGTTTTTGTAAATGGCAACGAATTTATGAAATTGGTTTTAAATTTCAAATAAATGTATAGCTACTCAATTCATGCTAATATTTATTTGGTTTATGAGTCACAAAACTAGAATACCAAAGATACATTAAAATAACAAATCTTATATATTATATACTATAGTATAATATATCATTCTATCATAACATATTCTTTTCAGAAAAGAATTTGGCTCAGAGAGATACAAGCCGTTACTTTTTACACTTTTAATAATATACAAAATATATAACAGTTTTGTTCTTTGTACGACGCAAGATTTTGCAACTCATCCTACTATTATAAGCTGTTTCTCTTCCACTGTATATATGATTTAGCCTGATTTAACCCATTTTTGCCCAGTAACTAAAATATAGGACTCTTCTTTGTTTTTATAAGTTTAAGTTTGTCTAAATAAACAAAAATTAAGACAAATACAGACCACAATCATAATCAATTTATGTCGGACAAATTAAAATACACGTAAAACACATTTTAAATGGAACATTTTCGTTCTGTAAGGAACTTGTTAATTGTATTTATTCAGAAATGAGTTAAAAATGGGTTCATTTTAAGCTTTACTATAATTTTGTGAAATTCTGTGCAGATTGTTCACAATGACCTAGAAAGATCCCATTTGATTGCAATATAGTACTAAAATATTTTATGTACTTTTTCAGGATTCGGACTTCTGGAACCTTATGGCGGCAAGGATTTCTATCCAAATGGTGGCCGCAAGCAACCAGGCTGCGAGGATGGGAAAGTATTTTCCGATGCCGACGGCAGGAATATAATAGGTGCTTTTTTACATTTTCTACATAGTTATCATTTGATATTCGTACTAAGGATGAGATTAACAATTTTCATTTACAACAATTGCATTGACATTAAGTTATTTGAACTTTTGAACAAAAAAATCATGATCGTTTTTATAAAACTAAAAGTTTATACAAACTTTATAGTGAGAATTGTTCTGAAATTCTCAACATGTTTAATTTTCCACCGAAGAGGGAAATAAACTGTAATAAAGGTAATTCCGTCTGTATCTCCTATCCTAAAATTGGTATAAGAGGTACATATAACCTGGCTTTAATTCCGACAAAGACGGGAATTGATTTTTTTTAGCTCGTTGATTTTGCCACCTTTCGACATACAAAAAGCTTAGAAAATCTGAATGCGCAAAATACGTTTTACAGCCGTCGTCTTGAAAAAAAAATCATACAAAATCGGTTTTGGTATCAAATAAATATGTACAAATATAAAAAAGTAATACATGATTTTTTAAAAAAATAATCATGTATTCTAGCAAATTGTTCCATGAATCAGACAGATTCGTAGGCATTAGTCTTAGGAACAGACAAAATTGGAATTTTTGAAAAACGTTTGATCTGCTGATCTGAAACGTTTGACCCGCGAAAATCTTGAATTACAGCTGATTTCGGTAGCTTTTGATGAAAATATAGAGTTCAAAACACATTTTTACTACTTTTTTTATATTTTTACATTTTATCATAAAGTTATAACTTTACGTTTTTAAAAGGCAAGGTTTTTCGAAATCAACAGGTTATAAAAGCTTTCCAAAGATACTAATTTTGTTTGGCCCCGAAGACCGATACCGACGAACTTCAGATATCTGGCAGATGCTGAAAGCAAGCAATTTGCTATAATACATGGGTTTTTTTTAATTTGTCAAGTACCTACTATTTTTATTTTTTAAAACTAATATAATCTTTTTCACAATGAAATTAAGAGTAATTTGATACTAAACATATTTATTTATTTTATATATTCAAGATGGTGGTAAAAAACATAGTTTGTGCACTGATATTTTTCTAGATTTTTTATATGTCAAAAGGATACCAATAACAAACTTAAAAATTTAAACCCCGTCTTTGTGGGAATTGGTTCCAGAACCTCCTGCCACCGCTGACTCACTGGTCTTCGCAACGAATATATTTTAAGTAACTTAGTTTAAAATGGTAATTTATAATTGTAAGCTATTTCCTTCAAAATAAAACTCCCAGATAGATCTGCTAAAAAACAGATAGGTAAGTTATTTAACAAATGTAGCAGAAATGAAGAACACCTAATCCTACTAAAGAGTATACTTAACGAATCGGCTCGAGAAACTCTGAGCTTTTAAATCTAAATTATTCAAGAATATTTTAATTGAGTAATTTTGTTTTTCATTAGTAAATGCTATGACTGAAGTAGCTTGCCATCACAACAGAGCGCCGAAACTTTTCTTGGCATCCATCAACAACACGCAGTGCCGATTTCTATCCACTCTCTGCACGAGCTACGAAGACTTTTTGAATGGGAGTTGCTACTCATCACCATTGGCAGAAATGGGGTTGCATGCGAAGCCAATGGACAAAGAAGGCAAATTTTACCTGAAAACAACTGATCAATATCCTTATTGTATTCCTATGGATTAATAAACATGCTCTGTATTTCAATAATAAAAAAATCGTTAACCGTTTAGCAGTTTTCTCAATCAATCAAAATTGATTTAATATTGGAGCTTTGTTACTTTTGTTTAGATACTATCGCGACATATTTTAAAACCCTTTTATCATTAAATAAACAGCTTCCACACAATAATTGTGCTCAACAAAAAACGCACTATGTATACACCTCAGAAAGAAATTCGCCAAACAGGGCCTTTAGCTAATAATTTATTTCTAATTCAAACTTTTAAACGCCAAAATTAACTATTTTCGTTAATCTTCTTTCGCAAATTAATGATTACTCATTATCGTTTGTTAAATTTGTTTGAAATTCGAAGAATAATGATGCAATTTTTTTAATAAATATCTTTTAGACGTTAGAATTTCAAATGTTCATTAACTTTCTTTCGAAAAAGAGAAGAATAAATAATTAGTAAAATTGATGCTTTAAAAATAAAAGCGAACTTTTGCATATTTTTTATTCAAAGTTAGAATTCGATATGCATCTTTCCTCATACATATATAAATTACCATCAAAAGAACTCTATTGTGATATAATATCAATACAAATTGAATCATATCACATAAATAAATATTTTTTCAAGAGTTTTATTTTTATTTTAAATAAAGTTTCCCGTACGTTTGACGAAATGGCAACAGTGAAAATATTGAATGAAAATGGAATTTGCGTGTTATTTCAGTGCAGATTAAATTTTCAGTTATTTAAATTTTAAATATACTTCTAATTTAAATTTTTTAATGAAATTTGTGATGTAACCTAACCTGATTTTTTGCTTCAAAATGACGTATCTCTCTTGTTTGTGAGACTTGTGGTTCGTTCTGTGAAAGTGGGTGACAGACGGACGGACTGAACGATTTTAATAACTTCCACTTTTACGTTATAAACGTAGAGTGGAAGCTAAAACTGATGATGCTTTTCAAATCACTATTTACTACTCAGTTGTATTGTACATGAATTAATGTCTATTATGTTTAGTTTTTATTTAAAAATTTGTAAATTTAAAAACAACCTCTTATATATTATCCTGCACACACACACACATAATTTTTCCCTTTCTAACTTTTTATGCTATTATAATATTGTTCAGTTTCTTTTCAAGTGTTAAAGAAACATATTTTTTTAAAAAATCATTAAAAATTCATTTAAACTTGAAAGCTGTGGGAGGAGTAGCATTTTAAAAATAGCATAAAGGATAAAAGTTTTTTTTTTAGTTTTTTAAGTTTTATAGAAAATTTGGCACCGATTACCGAAAATCACGAAAATTTCTTTAAAATTTTAAATCTGTATTTTAATTTTCCATCTGAAAATCTGAGTATCTAATTAATAAAATTTAAAATAGGTAGTTGTACTTTATCTGTTACTAAATAAAACTATTTAAAATGTAATTTTTAATTATGTTTAAAGTTGGAAAAGCATGCTTGGACGGCACGAGGGAGTAACAAATATAATATTTGATCATAATTTCTTAAAGAAAATTATATTAATTTAATATTGGTAAAGTAAAACAAGTTTCTGAGTCAGTTTAACACATTTAATCACAAATAATACAGCCAATTTAAAAATAAAAAAGTACAGCATGCATTGATTTTTCCATTTTACAGAGAGCATCTCGGCGAGAAACCATTCGATTCAATAATTGCCTGTAATGCCTGTCCTTAATTAATCCTCAAGTACTTCACGTGACAAATTAAGCTATCACCTTCTGCGCATGCGCAGTCACCTCTAGCTCAGCACCTTATTCTTCGTGTATCGGTGGCAATTCGATCGCACCAACGGAGAAAACAACATTACACGAAAAGCAAACATTGCAGGGAAAATTCCTTACAGGGGCACAACAAATATGGTCATTCCTCTGATTTGGTTCGTTTTGAATGGAGTTGGTAAGAAAAGATTAGATATTATTTAACCATTTTTAAATGGAGCTCTAATGTGTTATTTTGGAGCGATGCTTCTATTAAAAGGCACTGATCAATTCGTGGATTTTTTTTTACCTTATGAAGTTTTTTTATTGGAATTGAGTTAGCAATTACATAAGTTTTAATTATGAAAATTGTTTCAAAAAGTAGGTAACATTATAAATTGAGTAGATTTGATAGTTTTCAATATTAAAAGTATCTTCACATTTACTTCCTCGCAATCGCTTCAACCTTTTTTTTAATGCATAAACATTTGTTCCCATTAAAATGTTTTAAATCATTAGCATCTGGAAAAGGCATGGAGTTATTTGAAAAAGAATCAACAGTTAGCTTTTTTTAAAAGTATGATTTTATATGTTTTGCGCCCTCTATAACAGATGCATATTACAAGCTCATATCTCTAAACATTAATATTTTCATGTGTTAAAATTAAATATTCAAATTTATATATAAAATCTACATCTGGAAAGTTAACCAAGCTATAATAAAGTCAAAGCATATTTTTAAGATTTATTATTTTATATCGACCATCGATGTCTTATAAGAGAGATTTTTCACTTCACGCTCAGTAACAAACTTTTAACAAAATTTCATAACTTTTTATGATTTTAGGGCGCTAGACTACGATTAAAAGATTGACCTAACGTGATCGATCTGATTTACATAATTAAGAAACTAATAGGATAGAGAAAATAGGTATGGTTATGGTAGTCGACTGACATCATCATTCGAACAATCCTATAGAAAAAGTCTTTTCGGGTTCCAAGGAATTTGTTGTCCCCATGTGTAGCGAGTGTAAGTTGTAGTACGCTTTTTTAGATAAATCTTTGTTTTTCTCTGTTTCGTGCAATTAGCGTTTATAAATGTCACGCTAAAACAGTGGTGGGCAACCTTTTTCAAGGGGGCCAAAATGTTAGTTTTTGCGATATTTTGGTAACGTTGCGAACCACTCCAATTTTTTTTTTTTGGGGGGGGGGGGGATGTTTGGGAGTGAGTGTTAAAATGCTCATAGAATTTTCACGCTTGAATCATCAACTGTAAAAGTATTTACGATCATAAAATGTTACTTTTTCAATATTTTAAACAAAGCATTAAAAAAGTTGTTTGAAATGTAGGTATAGATTTAAACAAAAAACAATAACCATATAGGTTTGCTATATTTGTTTTCAACAGAGGAAAAAAAGCATGAACCTTTGTTTTTTAATACAAATAATTATATCGTTGCTCCACACATAATTCGACTAAAAGATCCTTAATTAATCACAACACATTTGGAGGAAATAATCAAATTCAGAATTGAATTCAACACTCGAAAGATGTCAAAAGCGATACCAAAATAGATAAAACATTATTTGAAGATTAAACAGTTTGGGTTAATTCCATGTAAAATACATACCACAAGTTAATTTAAATTTTTTTTTATTCCAGTTGAAACTTTTATATGTAATTTAGAAAAGTTTGAACTGTAAACATTTTACACCAAAAACTATTATTGTTTTTATCTGTGTCCACAATGACGTTTTAAAGTGGCTGTTTTTTTAAAGCATGATGGGTTATGGTTTTTCATTATTTTGAATTCTTGAATTTTAAGTTAAGTAATATTTTTATCGGATTTTTTGGTAAAATTATTAAAATACACTATAATAACTATCTTGAAAACTAATTTTTAATTAGCATTTATAAATAAAAGTAACTTAATTAGAAAGATATTAACATCCCTTGTTTTGGCTGGAGTGTAAGTCACGAAAAGATATAAAAGTTTCTAGACCTTTTTAAAATAAAGCTTTGCTTAAAAATTTTTAAGATATTTCCTTTCTATATTAACCTTTGAGTAATTCCACATCTTTAAAATTTGAAATAAAAAGCATTTTCTCATCGATAAAACATTTTAACTTTGTAGTGTCAGTCACAACGTAGTATTAGTCACAACTTCTGTTTGATTTATCTGTTGTAGATAGGCTATAATATTTGCAGATTACTTATAATTTGTTAAATTTGATTCAAGATGGCTAAATCAACAGCTAGCAAGGGAGAGCAAAGAGAAAGACTTTAAGATGTGGTAAATTTCAAACCAAAAAAGAAAATGAAAGCAAAAACCACTTATATTCCACCTCTATCACAATGTTCCAACCGTATTTGGTGACGTTGAGTGGTAATTCTCTTCCACCAGTCATGGTCATCTTTGCCTTCAGTCATAGTAAAGACCAATTGATGGACTTGGTGATACAATGAAGTGGGAATAAAATAAGTCACACTTTACAGGAAAATTTACCCACATTTTGCTGAATATTTCTTAACTTTGCACAAGAAATCTTCCCAAACATAACACTAGTGTAGTTTTCTGACAACTGTGTAAAAGTGTGAAACAGGTAGATTAAACGATATTTGCTCATTAAAAGGAAAACAAATAGTTCCTATTCCTGAAATTCAATAATTGCACTGGTTAATTCCACGTAAATACATACCACAAGTGAATTTTGGAAATATTTTTTATTCCAGTTGAAACTTTTATATGTGATTTAGAAAAGTTTGAACTATAAAAATTTTACATCAAAAACTATCATTGTTTTTCTCTGTGGCAACACTGAAGTTCAAAGTGGCTGCTTTTTTTGAAAGCATGTGTTATAGTTTTTCATCATTTTGAATTCTTGAATTTTAAGTCAAGTATTATTTTGTATCAGATTTTTTGGTAAAATTATTAAAATACACTAAAGACTATCTTGAAAACACATTTTTAATCGGCATTTATAAATAAAAGTTACTTAATTAGAAAGATAAACATCCCCTATTTTCGCTGTAGTGTAAGTCACGAAAAGATATAAAAGTTTCTATAACTTTTTAAAGTAAGGCTTTGCTTCAAAATTTTTAAGATATTTTCTTTCTATATTAACCTTTGTGTAATTCCACACCTTTAAATTTTAAAATAAAAAGCATTTTCTCTACTTATAAAACATTTTAACTTTGTAGTGTAAGTCACAACGTAGTGTCAGTCAAAGCATCTGTTTGATTTATCTATTGTAGATTAGTTATATTATTTGTAGATTTCTTATATTTTGATAATTTTGATTTAATATGGCTATATCAACAGCTAAAAGAAAAAAAGAGAGCAAAAGGAAAGACTTTAAGCATGTGGTAAATTTCAAACCTTTAAAGAAAATTAAAGCAAAAACCACGTTACGGACAACACTTTAACTAAAAATACACCATCTCTATTGCAATGTTGAAGCCGTTAGACAACATTGAATGGCATTTCTCTGCCACCAATGTTGGCCATCTTTACCTTTAGTCATGAAAAAGGACAATTTGATGGACTTGGTGATACAGTGAGGAGGAGATAAAAACACCCACACATTCCAGAAAAATTGGCCCACATTCTGCTAAATATTTTTTTCACTTTGCATAAGAAATCTGCCCAAACATATCACTATTATACATTTCTGACAATTGTATAAAGGGCGAAATAGGTAGATTAAATGATATTTGCTCATCAAAGGAAAATAAATATTTCCGATTCCTGACACTCAAAAATTGCTCTGATTTTTAAAATTAAACAAATACTTACTAAAACTGCCAATATATTCATTAAATCCCCCAAAAACAACACAGCTGATTAAACAAATTTAAAATGTTGTAAAAGGAAATACCTCTCAGCAAATTTCTGAAAATGAATTTGATGCTGAAAGAAGAGCTTTAGTTCCTTTTGTAGGAAAATTATCGTTAAATATTTTGTGGGGCAAATGTTAAGTAAAGATGCTTATTCAATAAAACTGAAACATCTGCAATGGTCAGGAAGTCTTTTTGCGTGGCCTGAGAAGGAAGGTTTTTCAGACAATTCTATTGAAGAAAGAATTAAGAAATTACCAGAAACCAACTATAGGGGACGTTGTGTAACTTTTTCTAACTATGATTTTATCATGTATGCAATTTTTAACTTACCATGTTCAAAATTATTTACATATGTTATGTTATAATTGCCTAAATTTCCATATATGTGATACAATTCACATGATGTAGTGTAAGTCACAAATTGAATGTAGTGTAAGTCACGCACGAAAATGTTAATAAATTATTTCCTATGATATTTCCACAATTTTTTGCAATTAAATTATTTAGCTTTAAATCTTATACTTAAATTAAGCACTGGTAGAATGTTGGTTTACTGCACTATGAAGAAGAAATGAGAGTTTTAAATGATAACCAAAACTCGACTTCCTTTCATGTAGTGTAAGTCACATTATGACATTTTTATTAATTTTTAGTGAAATACTAATAGAAAATGTTTTTTTTATGATTTCTAAAAATAGTATATGTTCAGGGGTAAACTGGCATACAATATTTTTTTTGAATAAGTAGAAAATAATTATGAACTACGCAAACGAAATTTGTTAAATCGTCCGATGTAGTGTAAGTCACGCGTGGAAATGCCCCACTGTTTTTTAAATTAAACAAATACCTTCTTAAAATTATCAATGTTTGATTAAATCCCCCAAAATACTACACGACTAATAATTATCAAACGGTAATTGTAAAAGTAAATATCTCCCAAAAAAATTCTGAAAACGAATTTGATGCTGGAAATCTGGCTTTAGTTCCTTTTGTAGGAAATTTTTTTGTTAAATATATTTTGGGGCAAACGTTAAGTAAAGATGTTTATTCAATAAGAGTGAAACATCTGCAATGGTCTGAAAATATTTTGCGTGGTCTGAGAAGGAAGATTTTTTAGACATTGCTATTGAAGAAGGAATTAAGAAATTACCAGAAACCAAATTTGGTGCACGTTGTATTATAATTTTTCCTAACTATGATTTTACCATGTATGCAATTCTTAACTTACCATGTTCAAAATTATTGACATATGTTATGTTATTATCACCTAAATTTTCATATATGTGATAAAATTCACATGATGTAGTGTAAGTCGCAAATTTAATGTAGCGTAAGTCACGCACAAAAATTTTAATAAATTATTTCCTATGATATTTCAACACTTGTTAAATATTAAATTTTTTAGCTTTAAACCTTAGGCTTGAAATAAACACCGGTAGAATGTTGATTTACTGGCACTATGAAGAAGAAACGAGAGTTTAAAATGACAACCAAAAATCGACTTCCTTTCATGTAGTGTAAGTCACATCATGACATTTTTATTATTTTTTAGTAAAATATTAAATGAAAAAAGTTTTTTATGATTGATAAAAATACTATATGTTCAGGGGTAAACTGACATACAATGTTTATTTTAATAAATAGAAAATAATAATGAACTATGCAAACGAATTTTGTTAAATCGTCAAATGTAGTGTAAGTCGCGCGTGGAAATGCCCTTTGGTATCACTGAAATAAAATTATAAAGATTTGCGAATCATTATTCATAATTCCCTTCGGTCTCTTTCATTTTATCTTACTCATTTCGGTAACTATTTATTCAAGTAATTTAACTACAATTAAATTTTTGTTTTTGTAATAATGTATAATTTTTTATGCATCCAGCAAAATATATACAAGGAGATAGTTTTGTTTGGAACATTTTGTTTTTTAAAAACTTTATGATTTTTTTCAAGATTGTTTTGTTTTTAGAGAATCTTTTAACTTTTGGGTTTTTGAAAAGAGCGAAAGGGCCACAAAATTCACCGGGGCGTGAGCCGCGAGTTTCCGATGGAGGCATAAAACGGTTCAATCTTTAATAATAATACCCATACTTTAACCAAAGTACTACGACCCAAAATTTTTAGTTTCTGTGTACAAGTACTTGGACACATATTTATTGCAACACGTTGATTTTAATTGCGACTTTTTTTTGTAGGGATATACGTTGAGGGTGCACTCATTTCAAAGGCTCTTTCATCAGATACTTCTCATGGGAATAATGTAAGTGTAAATGCGTTGAATTTATTTAGTACATACTATGAACTTTTTAATTAAGAGCCAATTTTTTGAAACATCGGGCAAAACAGGCAGGTTTAGATAGTTGACATTTTTTATTTTGCTGAAATTTGCAGAATATGTTCTTTATGTAAAACTATTAGACACGTATATTTTTGTTTTTGCCAAAAAAATTTTTTTATTAAAGTCTTGGGGGGTCAAAGTTGAAGATCGTCCGTTTTTTGAAAAAAAAACGAACCAACTTACATATGACAATACTTTTTGTGTAAAGAGTTAAAAATCGCAGTGACAATTTTTTCGTATTCTACTTTCTCCATAGTACATGTTAGGACATAAAAACTTATGGTTTACATTTGGCACAAGGGTCACAGGTCATTCAAAGTCATAAAGAAGTCATAAGAAGTTCGAAAAAATGTTTTTTTTCTGAACTTTTGATCTCCAAACTTTTCTTGTGCCAACAGTGAACCAAAAGTGTATATGATCCAGTGAATACATACTAAAGAGAAGTACCCAAAAATAGCAAGTGATGTGCGGTGGCACATTTGGTTGCAGAAATATTTGACCTTGAAATTGCGGTAAATCCAAAATTGCACGAATTTCAAGATCATTTATTCCTTGTGCCAACATTGGAAAGGTATAAAATTAGCTGGAAAATAATCCGTATGCATTGTAGAAACAAAATCAAATCACAAACCTATAGGTATTTCCTCCAATTTTATTTAATGAGGCTAGAAAAAACTCACATTTTCTTGCAATTTTGTGTTTTCTGCAAAGTTTAAAGCTCCTTAACTGCTTGTACCAAGAGTAACCCGTTATAAAATTAGCTGAAAAATAATCCTTATGTATTGCAGAAATAAAATCAATTCACAGACCTATGGGTATTTGCTCCAATTTTATTTAATGAGGCTCTAAACTTCGCAAAAAAACCTCAACATTTCGTGCAATTTTGTGGCCTGAAACATGCCCATTATGCAAAAATATTGCAGTAAAATTTCGAAATTTTTTTAACTAACTTTTTTTTTGTTTCACTAGGGGGCTCCGCCCCCTGCTCGCTATCGCTCGCCAACCCCCGTAGAGGAGAAAAGTAGGTTTGTTACAGAATCTGTCACTTAAACCGCTTCCACACAATATTTGTGCTCAACAAAAAACGCACTATTTATACACCCCAGAAAGAAATTCGCCCAAACAGGGCCTTCAGCTTATAATTTATTTCTAATTCAAACTTTTAAACGCCAAAATTAACTATTTTCATTAATCTTCTTTCGCAAATTAATGTTTACTCATTATCACTCTCACTCATTATTACTCTCATCTCACTCTATTGTGATATTCCAACAATCCAAACTGAATCATATCACATAAATAAATATTTTAATGAAATTTGGGATGTAACCTAGCCTGATTTTTGCGTTAAAGCGATGTATCCACTCGTTTGTGCGACTTGCGGTTCGTTCTGTGAAAGTGGGTGACAGACAGACGAATTGAACGATTATAATACCTTCCACTTTTTACGTTATAAACGTAGTGTGGAAGCTAAAAAAACATTTCGCCTAATATGTTGGCTATACAACAAATCATAAAACAATGTTTAACAAGCGTTTCTTTCTAAATTTGCAAAGTAATTAACATGTTCATATCTTGATACTTCCACTTCCATAATTAAAACATCTTCAAAAACTTTCTAAAAAAACAAAAAGGAATATGTTGTCTGTCGCATATTCGAGTGTACGAATTTTATTTTATTCGCATAAGAATACATTTTTTAGGATAAATAAAAAAATAAAATAAACTCTTTTACCGCGGTTTTGCTGCGAACGAATAATAAAAACTAAAAAAAACCAAGAGATTAAATAAAAAAAAAGAAAGCCATCTGCCAGCTGAAGAAAAAAAAGATTAAAGAAAGAAAAAAGATAAAATTACGTGATAGTTGTAACCTGTTCCGAAAATAAGAAAACTTTTTGTTCTTTTTATAAAAAAAATTGTAAACATTTTATTCCAGTTTAGCAGAATTAACCTAATAAAAATTTTCAGAGTAATTGTTATGTTAAATGTTTATTTAAAATAGTTTTGTCATAATTTTTTACTATCTTTTTTTTACATAATTTTAATCTATAAACCTTCTATCTTGCTATAATATATTTTAAGGCCAAATCATTTTTTAAAAAAATCTGTAAACCTTTTCTATATATATAAACACAAAACCAATGTAAAAAGAACAAGTTAAAGAACTGTCCTTTTTAAAAGAACAGAAAAAAGAGCAACTGCTCTTTAAAAGGAACGTAACAAAATCACACATTTCTGATAATTTTCTGTGGCTGTTTTGCAGAAAAGGAATAAGTTTTTTTTTGTGGCTGACTTATTGTAATTTTTAATTAAAAAACTTATTGGAAAATTTGAAAAAAAAATAAGTGGGCATCGAGGCATAAGGGAGACACACCTTCCCAAAAAATTTGGATTTCTGACATCAATATTTCATCATGTTATGGCTGCTGACACTTTCAAATCCTATACTTTAACATAGAGAAAAATTAATTTTTATTTTTAATTAAAAAAACTAATTGGAAATTTGAAAAACCAAAAAATTTAGGTCGAGGCATAAGGGAGACACACCTTCCCAAAAAAAATTGGATTTCTAACATCAATATTTCATCATGTTATGGCTGCTGACACTTTAAAAGGGCTTACTTTTTTTTATATAGAGAGATAAATGTTTGATAAAATTATAAAAATGTATGTATGATTTTTTGGATTTGTTTTCCCTAGAAGAGCACTTAACCGCTGGAACTCATAACTTTACTAAGATTAGCAGCACATTATATATAGACAAAGTACGCTTTACGTATACTGGAAAACTTAAGGCATCTTCATGCATATCTTTTGCTGCAGCAAATGAGACCATAACTCTTAATACGCTTATTCTGATTTAAGAAGTGGTCAAATATTCAAATTGTTGAAAAAAATTTATTTCATTTTTATCTATTTGTTATCTCATTTCCTTCACTGCACTTTGGGGGGAACAATTTATACTGGTTTGTTGCCCTGTTATAAAGATGTTATAAATAAACAGTTTTTGTTTGAATGTAAAACGTGTATTTTTTCTCTCTGGAAGTGCCCAGCCTGTTTCAAACACATTTTTTTCTGTTGTATTGTTTTTAAGAGTTATGGTCTTATTTTCTGCAGCAAGAGATATGCAAGAAGATGCCTTAAGTTTTCCAGTATACGTAAAGCGTACTTTGTCTAATGTTCTGCTAATCTTAGTAAAGTTACGAGTTCCAGCGGTTAAGTGCTCATCTAGGGAAAACAAATCCAAAATAATCATACATATATTTTTATCATTTTATCAAAACATTTATGGAACAATAAAAGTTAGTTAAAAAAATATTCGAAACTTGACTGAAGTATTTTTGCATATGAATGGGAATGTTTCAGGCCACAAAATTGCACCAAATTGAGTTTTTTTGCAAAGTTTAGAGCCTCATTAAATAAAATTTGAGCAACTACCCATAGGTCTGTGAATTGATTTTATTTCTGCAATAAATAAGGATTATTTTCCAGCTGATTTTATAACTGGTTACTTTTGGTACAAGCAGTTAAGGAGATCTAAACTTTGCAGAAAACACAAAATTGCAAGAAATTTCGAGTTTTTTTTCAAAGTTTAGAGCCTCATTAAATAAAATTGGAGCAAATACCTATAGGTCTGTGAACTGATTTTGTTTCTACAATGCATACGGATTATTTTCCAGCTAATTTTATACTTTTCTAATGTTGGCACAAGGAATAAATGACCTTGAAATTCGTGCAATTTTGGATTTACCGCAATTTCAAGGTCAAATATTTCTGCAACCAAAAGTGCCACCACACATCACTTGCTATTTTTGGGTACTTCGCTTTAGTATGTATTCACTGGATTATATAAACTTTTGGTTCACTGCTGGCACAAGGAAATTTTGAAGGTCAAAAGTTCAGAAAAAAAAAATTCGAATAACTTTGATTGACCTGTGACCCTTGTGCCAAATGTCAACCATAAGTTTTTATGTCCTAACATGTACTATGGAACAAGAAGAACACGAAAAAATTGTCACTGCGATTTTTAACTCTTTACACAAAAAGTATTGCCATATGTAAGTTGATTCGTTGTTCTTCAAAAAACGGACGATCTTCAACTTTGACCCCCCTAAACTTTAATAAAAATTTTTTTTGGCAAAAACAAAAATATACGTGTCTAATAGTTTTACATAAAGAACATATTCTGCAAATTTCAGCAAAATTAAAAATGTCAACTATCCAAGCCTGCCTGACTCTTAAAAAAACTGGCTCTTAAGCATTCATACATTGGTTGGACAAAATGATTGTCACATTTTGCAATGTTTATATTTTTATTATTTTTTTACATTTTTCATAAACAACTAAGAAATACAAAAATGCTTTTAACAATGTATTACGTGTGTTCAAATATAAAAAACGCATTTTGCCACATTTCTTAATTTTTACATTTTTTAATTTTTTTTAAAAAATTCATAAAAAAATTAGAAATACATAAAATATTGTTAACAATTTATTTCTTGTGTTAAGGCACACATTTTCCTGCAAAAATATTGTCTTTAATGTAATTATAGGCTACACAAAAAAGTCCAAAGATAAAAAAAGTATATTTTGACACATTTTTTAATACTAACATTGTTAATTGTAACATTTTTTAATTTTAACATTTTTAATTAAAAAAAAATCGAAAAACTTTTAAAGAGAGGGCATCCACAAATTGTGAAAAATGAAATGATAAGGCAAAAACTGTCACAACGAGAAAACAGATACGGGGGCGTCCTTAAATCACATGATGCTGTTTTGGCGACTATTTGACCCCCCTCCCCTCCCCCCTGGTGATATTTGTGATGATTGGCTCGACTGCCCCCACCCTAATCTCAAGTGAAATTTTTAGAAATTCGCATTTTTTATTTTAAACTTTTTTTATTTAAAAAAAAAAACTTTTGTTTGGACGATTGACGCCCTGAAAATTTCGAAACACATACTAATCAACGTCCCAATCCTAAACGCGGATAGACCAAACAACAGCAGCAGCATCTTATGATGATGGGAAAGCACTTAAAAATCACATGCTATTCATATTTTGTCTTCTATGTGAAATGACTAAAGATAATTTACGTAATAATGAAAGTCACTCTAGTTAATAACTGTATAGAGAGACAACATCCTTAATTATTATATTTATATATTATTTTAATCCTTGGAAATTAAGTATTTTATTTACCCCTTCCATATACTTGCTCTCTGTCTGCATTTAACTGTACTTACTTGAATTGAAGATCTTTTTCAGCCGTAATATTTAAAAAATAATGTTCTTAGTGGTGGATTCCAATCGAGACCGGTGGAGACGGGGAAATCTATAAAAGATACAAAAGATTAATCGTTCCTCGGCATGATGAGATACTTGCACCGAATGTTGCTACCGCACAGTCAACAGCTCAAACTCCGACAGCAATTAAGAAAAAAGGTATATTTACTAAAAGATTTCAATATGATAAGAATAGTTTGAAGTATTGTTAAATTTCGTAATTTTGTTACTCAATTATAACGTAGCGTCTCAACGGAAATGGATGCACCGACTCTTAGTTCTTCCAGTGTGGAGTTGTTCCAGACTATCTCAAAGTAACCAAACTATAAAAAAATAAGTTGTTTCTACGGGAAAAAACTGCCAACTGGTGTGCCAGAAAAATTCCGTAATTACAAAAAATATGTTTTTTAATATTTTTTAAACAGATTTTAATTTATTAAATCAAACCTATTTTCTTTGTAAATAATGAAGGACATTTATGGCTCACCAGCTAATAATTTTCCCTCGTAAAAAAACAGAATTTTTTTGCAGTGTATCAAGATATTATGCCCTGTGCTCATGTTACTTGAAACAACAGACTGTTACTTAGCTTAAAATTCAAAATTATCGACTGTTTCAGCAAAAAAATTTATTATTACTCTATTGGTCTTACTGCATTAGTCTTACTCTATCTCATACAGGTGTTACTCTATCACATACAGGTGTTGGATTTTACAATAAGTCTACAAAGACTAAGGAAAGAAAAATCATTGCGTTGTTTAACCTGTTTATTGAAGTATTAACCCTTTTAGGCCCAGTTGTGTCATTTGTAGTAATAAGTAAAGAGTTATGTTTTCTTATTTCAGTAAAGAATTCCAAAAAGAAAGGTGGTGTGAGTGGGAAGGATGACCCAAGTAAACCCAACAAGACTTATCCTGGTGTAAATAAAAAAATTAAAAAGCAAGGTAAAATGAAGAAAATCAATCCAGTAAGTATATTCTATATTTTCATATTTTAAAAATGCCCTTTTATACTTTATATTGTTACTCTACTTTTTTAAGTTTTTCGAAATAATTGTTGGTTTCTAGTTTGAAGGATACAAAATGCATAATCTCTAGGACAAATTGTTTGATTTTTGGTTCGTTAGAGTACGTGGAACATTGTTTGGAAATTTCAAAACGCCTACATATGAAAAATTTTCAAAATTTTTAAATAATAAAAAGAGATTTAAAATAAAATACGATATTGACTTATATAAAAAAAAGTTTGCAACTTGTGCAATTTTAATGCACGATTAAATAAAATGCATTATAATTTTGGTATTTTTTTCGGTGGAATAGGCCGTTTTTTAGTGGTTGAAATTTCATTGATTCGTTTCCTTTTTACAAACTATGGACGACAATCTTTTGCATCAAATGATTAAAACAAAATATGACTACAATAATAAAAAAATTAGCGGCTACTGCTTCGACCTATTTTCATGCATGAGTATAAGAATCTACTGATGTGTATCATCTTAAAATTTAAGTTTACAATCGACAATCAATTTCAGATTGTTGACTAATGGGTTTTTAATTGTATATTTTCGAATGATGAACTTAAAAAAAATGCTCATTCTGACCCAAATTATTGGAAAGATTACCAAAATAACTTCCTGCTCGTGTTAAACAGGATGTTATATAGAAACAGGATGAATTGAGTAAAAAATTAAACAATATAAAAATAAAACCAATAACAGAGATTCTATATCATATTACTTGAAATGACAAAATAGTTTCATTACACTTTGGTTGAGTGAGAGACTTCCAAAAATATAAAAGAAGACGTGACCTGCTTGAATGAACTCGAAAACAATCGAGCTCATGCAGGGCAAATAAATAATAGCGGGCAAGGAGTTTTAGTTTTGCCATTTTTGAGAACAACTGTGATTCAAAAAATTAAGTTGGTGTCTCTTTTTTTAAGATTTTGAATTAGTTTGAAGTTAATAAATTTAAAAGTTTTGGACATTTTTATTACGACACCCTCTCTTCTACCGCTTATACAGAAAGAACTATAAAAACTGAAAATTAATAACACAGAAAGTTTAATATTTTTTTTTTTGGTAACTTGATGTTTTTGAAACAAAAGTAATTATTTATTAATTAAATTCATCAACATAAAGAATTTATTAAAAGGAAATATTTATGTACTTTCATGTGTGCTCGCTGAGTTGTCCAAAGATATCGTACGGTGTCGCTCGAAGTTAAAAATTTTCTAATCAAAGTCAAATTTTATCTTAACTTTTCAATGATTTTAAGACGCTTTTAATATTCGTATGTGACCTGTGTTTAAGTTCGCACGGGGACTAGCATCTACTGAGGGCCTGCAATAAACGACTCCATTCATAAAAAAAAAGTCGCCATTGATCAAATTTGGAACTAGAAGAATGCGTCTGCTAGGAAAGAAATAAAACAATGCGACAGGTTAAAGAGATAAAAAGTGACATAAAAAGTTTGATGGGTCTCGTCCATGACACGTGGCGGTATGGAGGTGAGCGACCAAGGGAAGGATTGTCTGAGCTCAGGGATTTTTTAAAATCTTCTAGCGCTTTCCCTAATTATCTCGCACGGCGATGTGAAACAATTACTATTTATAAAGACCAGTTCGACTCGTTTTCCGTTATTTTTTATAGTAAGTACAGTTGAACCTGGCGTGAACTTCCACTAAAAATAGTCACGTTGATCAAATTCCATGTTGATATTAGAAACTTTGGGGCATTACAATGTTGAAATATTTAAAAATATGTATAATTTGTTTTATTATGATATAATGCTGAAGTTATTTAGAGAACAACACATTAAAAATGCAGTTTTTTCATTTCCGATTTTTTTTAAACATTTACTTCAGATTTATATCAAAGCAAGCTCACATAAAAAATTGGCATCGTATATTTTCTTGCAATTTTAAATTTGGAGACTCGTGCAAACTCTCAAATTATTTAACTAAGAGTTAGTAAGTTTACTCCATAACACTAATAGCGCACCAAGCGCTGCTTTAGAATAACGTTACACTAAAATTATAGAGTAACGTTACACAGCAAAATAAGCACAATTCTTATTTTAGTTATGCTATTCCATAAAGGTTTAGGCAGTTAGACTGTCACCACTTTCTGGAGTAATGCACAACACATTTTTACAGCGTGTCATTTTTATAAGAACTTATTACTTCTAAAAATTGCGCTTCCTACTTAGTGTAAAATGCATTGTCGAGACATAGATCATTAGCGGCGCGTTCAATTGTATATTTACCGTTCTTCTACTACAGCAAAGGCAATTAGCGAAAAGTTTACGCAAGATTTTCAAAAGTTTTTTAGATATGATAATCTTAAAATGAGTTTGATTTTAGATTTCAAATAAAATTAATGACAAATTGAAAATGTCACATTTCATTGCATATGATAGTTGGATACATGTTAAGAAGGGTATATATTTTTAATATTTGGTTGTGTTGCTTTATAAAAAAATAATCAAATGTTAAGAATCATATAAAAAATTGTTTGAGAAGAAGCATCAGTGAAATTTTTTGATTTTGAATATTGAAAATTACTACTATTAATGGTGCACAGTATATTTAGTAAATTAGAATGAAAATCTTGATAATTTTTTTTCGATTAGTTTTTACCGTAAATATTTCTTATATACTAAACATTTATGATTTTAGAAATGGCAAACTAAACTGCCGTGGGTGGGTAAACTGCAGTAACCACAACAGAATTAGACCATTTTTGTTATGAAATAATTAGTCTTTCGCAATGTTTTACTACAGGCTAGAGTAATTGAGTTTTTCCAACAATGGTCTAAGTCATTAGGCTAGTTACTGCAGTTTACCTGCCCACGGCAGAAAAGTGCATTATAGGGGAGAGCGGGGCTAAACCGTACACCCATTTTTTTGGCCTAGATTTTAAGCTAGACGATCCCGTCAAGTGCTATAGTATAGCGGCAGATCGCGCAAGTTTACAGTATAGATATCGTTTCGCTATGCGTATAAGTATCAGTGTCTCAGTAAAAAAAAACCTGATTATACTCTTTTCTTATAATTTTCGTCCAGTACTAAATAAAAGGTAAGTGATCTTTTCTTATATGTTGGTAACTGTAAGATCATAATAAACTACTTATCTTAAGCTCTCTTTTGGTTGTTAGCGATGATTGGTTAAGTGATAGAATTTAAGGTTATTTTAATATATTGAAGAGAGGTACAGATTAGGGCTAAATCGTACAGAAGTGTACGGTTTAGCCCCAAATGGTTTGCTATGGCAACATACCTACATCAATTCTAACTTATGAGGAAAGCATAGGCCTACCAAAAATGTTAAAGTTTTATATTTCTTCTTAACAATTTTTTCAAAGTCCCCAAATAAAGCACAACTTTTAGGTTTGTTATGAAATCTTAGCATTTTTTTTATCAAAGTTAACCTGATTTCTTTTGGATTGTAATTTGTTCTAAAATTTTACATTTGTACTACACAGTGTCTTAGTTACGACCTGTATAAGTAATAAAAAGTTTTTGTACAGTAATCTATTGCGTTACAATCGTTACTTACCTAAACAGATGATTTTTAAACTGTACGGTATAGCCCCGACCCCCGGAGCTATTTCGTACAAGGTAAGTTTTTTTTAATTACCACTTTTTATATGTAAAAAGTGGAATAGTTCCAAAATGTTTATGTATGATCAGTAGCCTATAATAATCAAATTATATATTGCTTTTGTTCATCTAACCTTTACTTTGTAATTTGCTATGTATCGACGAATCTCCCTTATGTGTACGGTATAGCCCCGCTCTCCCCTACGCCTTAAGATTGCAAAACGCATTGAACTGTTTTTGAATGGTACTTGAATATGCAAAATTTTGAAGTGCATCTATCAGTGAAATGTGGTAGTCATAGTTGGGAAAGTGAGTTTCAGTTATTAAAAATGCTTTAAATGTTTAATGATGTAGAAGTATTGGCACTTTTTATTCAAATAGAAATTTCAAATTCTTGAACGAACTATACATCGCGAAATTTGATATTTTATTGCTGAGAAATAGAGACAGTTGGATGTGTAAGGCCTTGAGGCTCTACGATCTACAACAGGGGCGGGAGTTGCGCAGTTGGTAAAGCATTGGGCTATCACGGTTGAGCATCCGTTGTCCTGGATGTAGGGCTCTAGTTGTCCTCGGGTCGATTCCCGATTACCTATAAAAGGAAAATGCAGTCCAAATAATAACAAAAATATTCCGAATACAATGGATTATACGTGCTTGTTAAATCTGTGGAGTTCTAGGTCCTGACACCGCGCACGATGCCTCGATAAGGTGCGTTGGGTGCCAGGTCAGGTGCCTTGTCACTTGTCAGAGGTAAGAAATGACGATGCCTGTCGACAATACTTCTCATGTAGTTCTAGTGCGACGTTATTGAAACATAAAAAAACCAACAGGCTACAACACTGACAACATCCTATAGGTGCCTGACCACGGGTGCAAATTAAGAGTCACGTTATGGTTTTATTTTTTACAACAAAAGGTAGTTTCTGGCTTGGTTTTGGTTGAAATAAGGCCACAAACACGAACGCACCAGCTTAGATGTCAGCCTCGTCACATGACCATGGTTCAGAATGCGCTGCTAACTCGAAAATGACAAAAAGTGGATTTGGTTCTTGTATTCTGAGCCTTCCATTTAACTTTATTTTATATTTTACTGCTTGATTTTAACTTGCTGTATTTACTGACTTTCGCGATCCCTTTATGGAATAGATAATGACAATGACAGAATCTACGAAGGTATGCTCCGTAGCATAACGTTTTAACCCGCAAATAAAGACCTGCTCAATTCTGAGAGTCCCCACATTTGATTATTATTAATCTATCTTTTTTCAATCTTAGGGGTCTCTTCGTCAAGGGCAGTCACTCAAAAGACTGCGACAACATATGCAGCATAAGAAAAAAGTGAAGGAGTTTCTGCAAAAAAGGATTCAGGAACAAATTGAGCAACGCAACCAGAATAATCCTTCAGTGTTTAATTAAATTATCATAGACGTTAAGGCACATTTTTTGATTTCAAGTTACATTACCAGCCAATTTGTGCATTCTTTATATCTATAATTTAAATTATCTTTAATCTTGTGTTAATTATTATATAGTGATAATTAATAAACTCCTGATAAGTATAATTATTTCTTTTAACTGTTAAAAGAATTCCTTTCAATTATGTGTGGCATTAGTGTCAATTAATTTTATTCTAAATCATTGCTGTTCATTAGTACAATACTATTTAAACAAATTAGTAATTTTTATTGATAATGTACTTTTTTCATTTGAAAAGGATTTTAAGATCATCTATTCAAACACAAACCTAATTCGTTTTTTTTGTTGTAACAAATATGATATTTGGAATAAATTTCATTAAAAAATTTATGCAAAGAAAACAATACATTTTGGCTCATTTCCAGGCTAAGTTAAATATTGATTATTTATTATTTTTCAATATTTCATTTTTGCTAAATTGTAATATTTATTATTTTACATTGATTATTTTACTCATATTAACTTCCACGGGAATTGAACTGATTCGGATTTTATTTCTAGAAAATAAATCTTTTCAGTCAAGAATTTCGGCACCTTGGCTTTGATTTACATAACTAGGTAAATTTTATCTATTCAAACTGGCATTATAAAAGTGGACTTATTACGTTGGTTTAGAATCGATGATCATATCACACAAATGGAAGTTAAAATTGATATTCTAAACCAACTCATCTTTTAAATTCTAGCCATGTTAGAAATAGTTAATGTGTTTTAATTAATTTTGTGTACGATGATGTTATGTGAAAATGTTTAAATGTTTGTGAAATATAATTCGATGTATTAGAATCCACAATAAAAGATTTAAACTTCATCCTCTTTGAACATTAATTTTTAATTAGTATTAAAGTGACTTTTAAAAATGAAATTGAGTTACTCATGTAGATTTTAGTATGTTATATACAAATCTTAAAAAATAACACATTCTACTCTTTTATAAATAATTATATATAAAATATGAAGCCTAAATAAATGTGTTTTACTCTTTTAGTTCTAAGTGTAGGTAAACTCAAATATGACTAAAAATCCTAAGATACATTCAGCCTTTTAACGACACGTAACTAACTAACGCGTTGCTATACTCCCGTTATTTAATAACATGACTTTAAAATTCCTTACATAAAATAACCATTTTATTTCACAGTGTTTTTATAAAAGAAATTGACGATCATTTTAGAAACGATCTATATCTATAATGAAAGTTTATATTTTAATTGATGCATTTTTTAAATATTATTTAAAAATGTCTAATACATAAATCTAAAAATTAAGTAATAAACACTTTTTCGCACTGACATATTGACACGTGTCCTGGCCCATTAATTAAAGTTTTAATCATTTTTAGAGGAGAACCAAAATATTAATTTGTATTAAAATTGTGACAAACATGATTGTTGGAGTACGCGGTACGCCAATTTTAGAATTTTTTTCGTTAGAGATTTAATTTTTACATGGTCAAAAATAAAAATGGTCACCATATTATTAACACTAGTATAATATTTTTTCTAAACTACAGAAATAAAAAGAGTAGTTTAGTGAACAATATTTGATGTACTGCTGATTCAGAATATTTTGTTTGCTATTTCTGTTTGTGATAATTAATGGTATTTTTCAGCCGAAAATAAAAAAGAAGCAAACCTTTTAGTACATAATATATAAATCCTTAATCCCTAAATTTTATCATTCTTCGAAAAATTTCTGAAGCTTCATTACTTTTTGTTTAAAGTTTGCAACTATGTTTTGATTGAATAATTGAATATTCTTTAAGCTTTACATGAATAAAATAAATAAGAAATGACATTTTAGTATTTACGTCCTTTCTTTGACTTTATCCCGCAACTTCTGCGCAATGTCAAATTTCTTTAAGTATTTCGAGCCACAAAGGCAAAAGTCCTTTTTGCAATCTAAATTAATAGTGTGATAAGATGCAAAAGAAACATCATTGTAAACAGAACATTTAACTTAAAAAGATAAACGGTTATCATGATACAAGTTTGTATTTAAACGCATACCGATTATACCATATTTTATTACAAGAAGCTAGACTTTTGAATACCAATTAGATAGTAGTATTAATGCTCCAATTACGATGTTATAGGTATAATTCAAAATACTATACTAAATTTAGTGGACCCCTGAATTTAAATAGTAAGAGATAAAAAAAAATAGATACCGAATTTCGTATCCCTAAACAATCTGAACACAATGGGCCTTAATTTGATTAACCCTTAAGAAAATGATGTTTTATACATTTTCTTACATTTTATAATTGACTCATGTAGTAATACTTTTTTTCAATTCGGATAAGTATCAAAGACAGCATTGCTCTCGGGATATTTTCATTATTTCTCGAATATCCATTTCAGAAGAGGAGTTATAGGGTGTTTATCGAATAACCCTCAGGCCCATATAAAAATTAAGATTTAATACCTGTACACACTAAATATCACGAGATTAATAAAGCATACTGGCAAACCAATTGAATAATCAAATAATAGAGCTGTACCACACCTAGGATTTTCCTCCTCAAGGGCCTAGCAACTCCTTGTAAGACCAACAAATATTGAAGTTGCGTCGCGTTGCGCTTGGGTTATTATCCATTTTATGTTTTTCAACTTATATTTAGGTTTTATAGGATGCATCATCTTAATTTTGATTTAAGGAAAAGCTACATTTATATAATTCTGTGGTCTACGGTTAAATTGTGTGGATTCATATACTATTAATCAGAAAATGTCAAAACTGCATATGGTTTGTCTTCCTCAACTGACATGGGACGTTCCCATGTCAGTTGAGGAATAACAAACCATAGTTTCACAAAGGGCCCACAGGCGACAGCCCTAATTGGAAGATGTAGTTGTTCATTTACCTTTTTCCGGAATCCTTTCAATTATTAATAAATTATTATTAATTAATAATTAACAATTAATAATTATTAATCAATTAATAATTAACATTTTTTAATAATAATTATTAATCAATTAATAATTAACAATTAATAATTATAATCAATTAATAATTAACAATTAATAATTATTAATCAATTATTAATAAATTCAATTATTAAAACGAATAATTGGCTTTCCCTCTCATCTATTATCAATTTTACTGCAACATTATAACAGAGGTGCCGATCCCCCCAGAGCTAACGACGCATCCCCCTAGAAAATTATAACCCCCCCCCCCTTCTAAATAGGCTAAGTAGGCTATAGCCTAGAGCGGCGATTTTTTATGGGCGGCAAATTTCACTACCAATTAAAACAGCATTCGGCAAATAAAAATTATTATAAAGATACGAATATTTTTTAGAAAGAAAACAAATAATTTACATTAATGCGTAAACCGTAAATGTAAATATAATACTAATATTTCGTAGCAAACATGGTAGCTGCGAGGGCAATTGCACCTCTCCTCCCGGATTTCGAAGTTGAAAGAAAAATAGTCGAACAGTTTTTTAAAAAATCGCCTATTTCGTTTTCGATTTAGCGTGTAAAGGTACATAAATGATTTTAATATGTGTATCTATTTTAAACAACACATACCACCCTATTTTGCAGCTAACCAGCTACCTTATTCCCCGAAGGGGGAGAATATTGTGACAGGGGCGGCAAATCAATCGCATAACCCACAAGCGGCAAATCTTTAAATCCGGACCGTAACTTTGTCCCAAGAAATAAAACCCTAATACTGACTTTCTTCTTAAATATTTTTCTACTGATAGGTCAAAGCGCCCCTAATCGAAAAAGGGAAGCACCTTTCGTTGGAATATCTTTTATAATACGGAATTACAAGCTATTTTTAATTTTCCTTTAAAAAGGTTTTTTTTTTACAGCAAAAGCTATCGGAATCTAATTAATTGGTAAAAATTCCGCTCAAATTTATGTAAATTGTAATTATATTATTTTTTAAATCAATAAAAATAGTCGGACACGTGATCCAATCAAAAACGGCTTCCAATTCATTCCCTCAATTCTTAATGCATAAAAAAGTTTATCTTGGTATAGCTTTTTATCTAATACAACACATTTGACCTTATCAAACAAATCAGAATTATTTTATAATGTTTACAGAGGTAGTTTCACTTAAAAACAACCTAAAATTTAACAAATTTAAGTTAAATATAACAAAATTCTTACCGGAAATTCTTACTCGGAATTGAACTATTTAATTGTATTCAATCATCCAGATCCACACATTTGACACAAGACGACAAGTATTTTCCTACTGATTCTAAAGCAATCATTTAGTTATTTTGGATTCGAGTCTAATTTGGCGGGAAAAAGTCAGAAATATTATCTGAAGGTCATTAATTCGTAAAACTGTTAACAAAGTTCGAAAGATTTATGAACCAGCTGCAAAATATGGCGGGAATATCTCATTGATACCATTGGCAAACGTCATCAATTCACCGAAATGTTTTATAAACTGCGTGAGATTTTTGAGTGTTTAAACTTAGTTACAGTGATCGGATTGTTTATTGGAAATAATTGTCAGAAATCTTCGTCTGGTATGGTATGGTAGACGCCATCGAACATAATTTATAACTCCTTTTTTTCCTGGGTGTTGCTTCGAATTATGGTTACCCATTCATATTCTTTGAAGGCAAAAAAAATATACAAAAATTGGAGCCACTTTTGATTTTCTTGCCACTTTGTGTTTTATTTTAAACCAAATAAAAATTCGCCAGAGTACAAGTTCTGAGCCCCCCCCCCCCCCCCCCGGTGTTGCATCGGGGGGGGGGGGGGCAGATAATTAGTAAGAAAAATTCACCCCCCCCCCCCCCTAAAATTTCAACGACGCAGTCTGCGTCGTTGACCCCCCCTTGTAGGCACCCCTGATTATAATACCACAAACCATCGTAAATATATCGAAGAAATACAACAAAATGGTTGTTTTGAATCTGAATATGACAAAGAAGTCTTTTAATGCACGTTCACATGTGCTGAGAAATTGGCGGCCTTATGCCGCCACTTTTGTGAAACCTTATAACCCCGTTCACATACAAATGCCGACATTGCGGAAATGACGTCTTAGCGTTAACGATATCAATATAGAAACACAATATAATGAAAAATTAACAAAACCTTAATAAATAAAAGCATACTCCCAGTTTTATAAGCATTCTAACATTCTAAAACAATTGCTCGTAATACAACTGACTATTTTATGTACTTGATAGCCGAGAACTGTCGCCAAATAGTCCGTTGATCAACAAACCGCAATGCATAGAGGTGGCATAAAAGCATTACTATCTACGAGTTAGGTACGTTTTCGTTACCGCAATTTTCCCTAGAGAGGGATTTTTCCTCGAATGGCGGCAAATTGCCACCATTTATACAAATACAAATACAAAAATTGTCGACCAACAACAGGCCAGAGGCCCAGCAAGGTTGGTCCGAAAATAAATCTAATACATTACCAGTTTCCAATGTCCGTCAAGTTTCTTCTTAAAATCTTCTACTCTCTTCGAATGCACAACATAATCTGGTAAAGCATTCCACTCATTGACAACTCTATTGTAAAAAGTAATGTTTTCTTACCTCCCTTCTAAAGCTCGATTTATTCAATTTCTGATCATGACCTCTGGTCCGGCTATTTAAAGTAAAATCTAAGCCATCTATGTCTCCCTGTTTTATGAACTTGAATAACTGTATTAAATCACCCCTAGCTCTCCTGTTTTCCAGGGAATACATGTTTAAAGATCTTAATCTGTTATCATAATCAATACCAGATAGACCCTTAATCATTTTTGTAGCCCTATGCTGAACTTTTTCAAGCAACTCTATATCTTTTCTGAGGAAGGGAGACCAAAACTGAACAGCATATTCCAGATGTGGCCTTACCAATCCCCTATACAATGGCAAAATAATCTCCTTAGATTTAGAAGTGATACTTTTTCTAATATATCCCAACATTCGATTGGCTTTCTTACTTGCCTCAACACACTGCTTACTCATTTTGAAATCATTGCTCACCAAAACTCCTAAATCTCTAACGAACTCACTATCTTGGATACTTTCTCCCTGTAAAACATAAGAATGATTAACATTGTTCTTACCGAAATGCAAGGTTTGACATTTGTTAACACTGAACGACATGCCCCAGCGTGAAGCCCATTCAGTAATTTTCGTAAGATCATTTTGTAACTGCTCAATATGCTCAACAGAATTTACTGTACTCGTCACTTTTAAGTCATCTGCAAAAATACTTAACTTGCTATTCAACCCCCAGCTGATATCATCAATAAACATAATAAATAAAATTGGTCCTAGTACAGAGCCCTGAGGCACTCCACTTACAACCTCATTCCAATCTGTGTACTTACCATTAATGTGAACCCGTTGTTTTCTATTGGTCAACCAATTTTTAATCCAACGGACCACAGCAGTCCCTAACCCAAATCTTTTCAACTTAAATAACAAAGCTTCATGGGAACTTTATCAAAAGCCTTTTGGAAATCGATGTAAATAACATCAACCATATTGCCTTTATCAATCTCTTCTGTAACAGTATCATAAAATTTTAAAAGATTAGTTGTACAAGACCTACCTTTTCTAAAGCCATATTGATTATCTGAAAGTAAATTATAGTTTCCAAAAAAGTCATTATACGCATTTTCAACAATGTCTCAAAAACTTTACCTAAAACAGATGTAAGACTAACTGGTCTGTAATTACCTGGATCAGATTTAGGCCCTTTCTTGTACAATGGAGTAACATTCGCCAATTTCCAGTCTGCTGGCACCTGTCCAGAAATAAATGATGACCTAAAAATAGTCAGAATTGCATCCCCCAACTCTTCTGCACATTCAACTAAAATTTTAGGATACATATCATCAGGGCCAGGTGCTTTGTTAGGTTTTATAGTTTTTAATAGACGAATAATCTCCTCCTTAGAAAAATCATACTCAATACAATCCAGTTCTTCAGTTACTTCCCCTGAAACATGCACATTTTAAAAATCTTTACTAAAAACACTAATAAAAAAGTTATTCAAAAGATTAACCATTTTCATGTCGTCATGGATTAACTGTCCTTGACTAATTTGCCTTGCATCTTGCATGTGAACGCGCTCTGATGTCTTATTTGCCATCATGTGCCGCTTTCTTGAAGGCTGTTACGTCATGTGGTACAGCTCAATTTAATTTGAAGTGGAATGCCACTCAATATATCTAAATAAAAATTAAATAATTAATTCAAGAAAGAATTTATTTTACTTTTTAAAAATTGTGTTTTATAAGATCTTATAAGGTGTTTGATTCACAAAGATTAAAAAAGACAAACATTTTAACAAAACAAATAACGAAACCTGCTGTAGCACAAGCCTCATTGTATATTTCCCCCCCCCCTACCCACCCCTACTGAATATTTGGATTTGCTGTTATGTTGTTAAACAACATATCTGTGCTAGCGTGAAACTTGTACAACAGTGATCATGTTTATATTAAACATAAATTGTTAATTCTCCCATTTTTTAAAATTTTTTTCTTCAGTTATAAACGAAAATGCAATCACTCATGGAGTGGCTACAAGATATTTTGACATGCAACTGCACAACTCACCTGCCCTGAATATGTGTTAGGAATCCAAGATAGATTTAGGACGTTTGATTTGATTATTTTGCTTTATTCAATTGAGATGTGTGGTTGATCGAAATGGCATCTGCTACCGGACTAGAAATATCAAGGCGCAATCCACAAGATGAATACGAGCTCATCCAAAGAATTGGCAGTGGTACCTATGGAGATGTCTATAAGGTAATACTTAAAAAAAATATCGTTAGTTATCATTTCAGTATTGAACTCTGTAGGTTTTATTTTAAGCTCTTTGATAATTAGTTATCTTCATGTTTGGACGATTCGAAAGATTATAATTTGAGACTTACAATAAGAGTTGCCAACTGGTTTGTAAAATACAATAATTAGAAGATTGGTAGATATTTTGTCAAAAACTAAATAGACTTAAAGATCCTTAATTTCTTATTGCGATCTCGCAAATGTAAACTGAATGTATATTGGGCATGAAAACCACGTAATTTGAATAGCTGCAATATTATTCAGTTATGCACAATTTTGTTTTTTTAAATCTTTATTAAATGGTTGAATCTTTTGTCAAAGTTCTCGAATCTTTATATTTATGTAACATTACACTTTGACACAATGTAATCTACTATTTTAAAAGATGCCCTGTCTAGGTAAAGTGTAAAATGCTATCAGAAGTTCATTTAACATTTTTTCAAGTGGCTTCAGAATGCTGAAAAATGACTGATTTTCTACTTTCCAAATAAAAATAAGGTAGATTATTGGTTATCCAAAAGACGTTCTTTTTTTAGTTTATTAAGATTCCATACAATGTTTTAAAAAATTTAGAATCATTTACTCAGCGTCCAGTGAAAGGGATGCAGCATTAGTTTAATGGTTAAAGTTTGTCTCTTAACAAGAATCAGTTTGGAAAAAAATTCCATCTTTAATGATATGCAGAAGTTCAAAATAATAACTCTACCACAAGAACATGCTATTTTCAAAAAAGTTGTGAAATAAACAAAACTTATAAACATTCCAAATTAAGCAGCAGATTAATATCATAAGCTATGGTTTGTACTTACTTTCTTTATTAATGTTTTTATTAATTCTTAAAATTATATTTTTAAAAAATGTAGGTTTTGGCAAAGCTTATTCTTTAAAACTAGGATTTTTGTCTGTATTTAAAAAAAAATTGCTACAGATTTCCTCAGCAATAAACCTTGTAGATATCTTGAATGCTTAAGTTTAATGTTTGTCATGTTTACCCCGGAAGGTAACAACTGAAAAATGCTTAGAATTCGTGCAACAATGCTTTAAGTTTCTTACTCTTATGGTTTTCCCCTAAACATAATGTGCCAATGCTTCAGATTTCTGCTAAATATGTTATTATATTTTGGTTTTACTTCTTTGTTCAAACCCTTCTGTCGCCTGTACAATACAAGCCTACACATAGGCTTTTACTGACTTTGCACAAGTTCTATAAATTTGGCATTGTGAAACATATTGCATATACATACCCAACAAAAGTTGTTGCATTAATTTTATACAAATATGAATTAGAATTTAAAAGCTCATACATGAGTGCATCGAAATCTTGAGCTAATAAAAACATTGGAGAAGTTCATAAGAAATGAAATTTAAAAAAATCTTCTAAATGCTACAGTCCTACCGATCACAACGCCAGCTTTGAGAATGCTTTTTCTTGTTATCCCCTTGGGGTAAAATCGCTCCATTTACGCCACATCCTCCGACTCAGTGACGTCACACGAAACACCGGTCAATGATGAAGGAAAAATTTCACCAATGAGCAACAACTGTCATCAAGTCTCTCTTTCCGACAGAATCGAATCGGAGCGTTTTTTTTCTTATTTTAGAAATGCAGCTTCAGTATTAATTATTTGTTTAACAAAAAGGAAAAATTATGATCGCGTTAATACCCGTACACGTAATGCGTGAACGGTGCCCGTGCGCGTAGCCTCTGGCAAAAATATTTTGTGATGGGCATGTTCCATGTCTTGAGTGGCAACAGAAATGCAGAATGAAAATAAATCTTTTGCTTCCTTGATTGGTGAATCAATGTCACGTCGACACAGAGCACTACTAGAGGAGGAAAAAGAATTTATTTTCATTATTGCATTTCTCTTGCCACTCAAGACATGAAACATGCCTATAGAGTTTTATGACTCGAAATAATTTGAAAGTAAATAACTAAATTATGAATATTCGTAAACTAAACTTCAGCTCTGATATGTTTAGTACCACTTGCCAGGGAAATTTGAAATGAATTTTTTATTAATGTTATTTTGTTTTAGATTTTATAATGTAACAGAAGTGTGTGCATATTATTAAATATTTTTCTATCGAATTATAAACATTTTTTTTCAATATTGTATTTGAGGAATATGGTTAAAAGCAAAACGAAATGACACAATGTTTCGAAGAACTGAATGCTTGTGTTGTTAGTGATCGTGAGAATTGATCTGTGTGAGGGTGGAATTTGGTTTCCTGGACCTTAAAAGTGTCGGTGGGTGGAAGTCAGGAGTGGCAAAACGGTCTGAAAAAAAATCATTAAGTGGGATTGGGTTGCTGAAACGCTGATGAGGGTTTTGACACCTATGGGGGGGGGGGGGGTCAACCCTCTTCCCCTAGCTACCTAGCTACACCCCTGAAGAAAAGTATTTTTTTTACTATTTATTAATTACTAATAGAAATGCTATTAATTAGAATAGCATTCTCACACCATTTCCTGGAAACCACACAAAGGGTTATGGATAAAAATTTTCTTTGAAGTTTGCATTCTATTAAGGAAGACTATAGCGTGGTTTTATTCAGTCAGCATCAAGTTAAATTTATATTCATATATTTATTTGCATGTATACCATTGGACTTTTTTTTACAATTATAATATCTTGCCAAATGTTTGGTTTTGATCCATTAATTTTTAAAAAAAAATGAAAATCCATTAATTAGTTTCCATTCAGTTTATATGTCAAATGACAAATTTTACATCATTCTAATCAGGAGTTTTCATTATACATTTTATTTTTTAAATGGAATCTAATATAAATCATCTATATTATTATTTTAATCCTAGAATACAATGCCCTTTTTAATAATAAAAAATATGAAACATATCCATGTCCAGTCTGTGTATTAATTATTCCTATGTGTATATGTATATATATATAATATATATATATATATATATATATATATATATATATATATATATATATATATATATATATATATATATATATATATATATATATATATATATATATATATATATATATATATATATATATATATATATACACACACACATATATATAATTTGATATATCAAGTAGAATTCTCGTTGATTAAGGTTGCTAACCTCTGTAAAGTGCCTGGGTTAATGCCAAGAGTGATTCCTTCTTCTAATGCTTGCCGTTTTTTTACTCCTTCTATTTATATTTTATCTACTTACTTTTGTAGCAGTCTTTAATTTTTAAAAAAATCATAATTGCTTGCCTTTTTTTAAAGTGTCTAATTTTATTAACTTTTTATTACTCTAAAATGTTTGATAATTAACTTTTTTTTATCTTGCCAACAGTTTATAATAATTAATACTTGTGTTTCACGTTCTGTTCTACTCCTGCATATAATCTAAATTTTGAAAATTCTGTAGTTTAGTATTAATTTAATTGTATAAATATTTCAATATCTCATATGAGTTAATTCCTTTTGAATTTTCCTAAAATAAGGTAATATTTATAGTTTTATTAATAAGTGTGATATCTGGCACTGTAGACCAATTGAATTAAGTTTAAGTATATGGTATTTTTAAATACTGTTATATTAAGTTTTTATTTAAGCTATAAAGTGTGTGCAATGAAGTAGGCTTCAAAGCGCCATGTGCCATTCTTTACGAAATGTTTAGGTGGGGAGGGTTGGCCACTGGACCAAGACTCCCTAAGTGAACTAGTTATGAAAATCTATACATAATGTTTATCAAATACATGGTTAATAATAACGTATGATTATAACTTTATGAAGGTAATAGATTGATTATTAGTATTTGTACTTGTTTAGAATAAAACGAAAACCTCAACTAAATCAAACTTATCATTTATGACCAAATATCAATTTTTTTCTGCAAAAACTATATAAGTTATTAATTCAAGTATAATAATACTCCAGATTAATATTAAGATATTATCAGATTTTTTCTTTATAGGAGAGGGGGGACGAACGCGTAGCTTTGAAAGTGCGCTTTGACTTTTACAGTTTGTGCCGTTAAAATAAAAAAAAGATTCAAACTGAGGCTTATATCTTGTGCATTTTAATGTGTGTACAAACTGAATAAAATGTATTTAACATAATATAAAAAAATATTTGTTATGGACCATATTAGAATTTTTAATTCATGCAATACTAGAAAAATGTATTACTCTAAATATTACGGTAAACATGATTTTTAAATGAGTTCCAGAGTGTTGAATTATAATATAATTTTTTTTTACATTTAATGCTTACAAAATTAATTTGAAATATTTATTATTTTGCCCTTTAAAATTAGGCATTTTTGCATGGGCCAAGTCTCCCTTACCATGGGCCAAGCCTCCCTTAATAATAAGGGAGACTTGGCCAAGTTTTTAAGTTTTAAAAAACAATAAATTTAAAAAAAGAAAAATGCATTATTTATATTATCACTATCATACCCTTGTTGCCAATAAAATTTATAAAAATAAAATTCTAAAAGTAGGACCAAGGCTCCCCATGCTCTCTTACTTTAATTTCCATTTCGTAATTCCTTTAACATACAAAAAAGAGGCTATAAATGAAAAACAGTTTGAGATTAATAATAATAAAACAAAAACATGAAACATTATTAAGGAAACCATTTAGCGAAATAGAAAAGTGGAGCCAAATAACATGTTTAAATAAAGCATAACGTAAATGAATAGAACATAAATTATTTGAAAAACCAGAATTGAAAAAAAGTTTGCAAAATATAGCACGATTGAAAAAACAATTTTTTTTCTACGAAAACTATTTAATTACTCACAGATTGAAGTATTTCAAAAAGAGAAAAAAAATCCAGCCACTGGTTGTTGTCTTGAAAGAGAAACACGAATTTTTATTTTAGTCAGTTTTTAAAAATTATTTTTAAGAAAATCTCTCCAGTTTAAACTAGTAATACAAAAAACTGGTTTTCAGTTTAAATCGAAGCCAAACAACACGGTTTGCCTAAAAAACCGGCTTCAGTTTTCCCATCCCTAATTCATGGGGACGGTATGGAATTTCATTAAGTCTTTTTGTATGTGGAAACTGGCCCCAGTTTAGCGGAACCTGAAATTTTTTACTCATTTTAATCACTTTAAAATATTTATAGAAAAAAATTCAAATTATCTATTAAAAATTAACCTTAATCTTTGGGGACGGTAAGGAACCAATAAAGCCATGCAGCTCATTTTACTGTTTTTTTTTAAAACTTATTCGCTTCTTGTTTAAGTGTAGCGAAAAAATGCTTCTACTAACTGAAATGTAGCTTTCTAAAGTTAAGTATCTATTAAAAAATAGCAATAATTCAGGGGTCGTAGTTGTCCTTAATTTTCACTCATCGTCCTGAAATTCTTGAAATTTTTAAAAGTATAACAAACAACAACAAACAATAAACATAATTTTTTTTCAAAAAAAATTGTTTTGATACGTTAACATTGACTTGAACCACACTTTGAGTGTCACGGTTGAGAAAACGGTGAAATCGTTTTCTTTCATTAACAATGATGCATCTGTGCAGGGTTCGATTTAAGCGGTATCGCATCGTAATTTGCAATGAAAATTCACTGAAACACCAATACAAGTCCACCGATTTGCTACAACTGTGATGCTTTAAAAAAAAATGATTGTTTACTTTTTCTTCGCACCGTTATTCAGTGAAACTAAACTTAAATTTCAATAAACAACCAATTCAAATGACAGATTCTAATAATGAAAAAAAATAATTAAAATGGGAAGATGAATTAAGATTGGATTACACTAATATGTCTTCAAATCTCGGCCAGCCAGTGCAATCTCTCGTTAGAAGCGGAGTCTAATAATGCTTCCTAATTTACTTATTTTGTTGCCTAGTATTTTTCACGAAATCTACCAATGACGTCACATTGCATCAGAATGATTGACAGTTCTCTGGCTCTGCTTGATCAGAAGGGTATGTTGTTACTTTTGTAGCTCCAGTTCAGGCCAAGTCTAAGCAACCAGAATATTTTCTTCTGATCAAGTGTCGGACCACTGAACTGAACTGAAACTCTGGAATGAGCATCGTAACGCTCGCTAATAGGGTCGGTGAAGCCCGGCAACCCTGTAAGAGCAACCCAACTTTGGCCGCCAATCCTATACTTTACCTGTTAAAATAGGTATTTTAAACCAACTTTTTCAATAATTTTTCAAACAGAAAATTGATATGTTATTGCTTTAGGAGATTCTTTATATAATGAAGTTTCGGAAACATGTACTTTAAAAAATAGAATCACAGGAACAATCTTTAAAACTTAAATTCCTTGGAGTACTATTCTTGGCGAGCGATTTTTGCAATCCAATGCAAACTGTCAAGTCAAGTGTCAATTGTGATCGGCGAATTCATGCCAAATGTGGCACATATTCTCCCTAAAGCTGTCGCCAAGTGACCCAAAAATAGGCTTCACCAGTTTTTCATGGGAGGGATGCTCATTCCAGAGTTTCAGTTCAGTGTGTCGGACATGCGGTGTCCGTGAGTCGTGATTACGAGAACAGCTTGAATGTTTAAAAACTTTTTGTTTACGTTTGAACCTTTTTTCTACTTCAGCCTATACTGGGGTTTCTGATTTTAGTCAATTTTTACTTAAAAAAATGGAGTGTCGGCTTATACACGCTTTATATATTTAGATTTTATGTTGTAGTAAATTTCTAGTCTTTTAATTTTTCTGGAAAAGTGCGTGAATTTTTTTCCTAACAAATGTATAAACCAAGTTAATAAGGATATGTATTGAAAGACCAAAAGTTGGGTATTTCAATCTCAGGAGGCAGTCAAAAATTTTCTTTTTGCTAAATTTCCAGCCTTTAATTTTAACTATTACATCCTTAAATTTATTAAACGACAATTTTCATATATTTCTTTGCTTTTCAACATTTTGTAGTGTGTCTCTGCTGTGCTTCGACAATATTGGTTGTCAAAATTTATAAAAACAGATTTGATGTAAGGCTTTTGTACTTTTTCTTTCATATTAATGTATTAAAATTGCGATGCTTCCTTTTCTAAGTGTGTACGGTATATTTATCCTTTAAATATTTGTAATCAAACAGAATGTTAGTAATCAGAATTAATTCAAATGAGTTAGTGTTTGGCTACACAAAATGCACTTGTTGCATGTGGAACTCTATAATCTCTGTTCTTTATATATTAAAAATAATTAGTATACATCTTACTGAATAGTACATGTCAACATGAATGTTTACACTATCCATAACATTGAAGGAAAAAAGAAATCTTAACATAGTTATATATTAAAAAAAATATATAGTTATATATTACATTACCAACGTATTACTACAACTGTTAAAGCTGGTGGAATCCATCTACCAACTTTTTCACCAATGCGGCAGTGCATTGCTGTTGCTGCAATCATCAATTGGGTTTCTGTCGTTAGTGATTACTGAGGTTATCTCAATTACTGAGGTAAAGTAAATATTAACGATATTCTACCGTATTTTATTGCATAAATAATGTCTGGAAAATGTCCTGAATTTTTCTTAAATTCGTCCTGAAGTTTTATGTTGTCCCACTATGACCCCTGAATAATTCAATTTATAATTAAAATGGATAAAAAATTTTGCAAATAAATATGTGTTTATAAGCAACGAAACTAAAAATTTGACGTAAGGGAGGTTAAGGATTTTCCTGCATTATTTTCTGTTCTAAATTTTAAAAAATATATTTTTATCGTTAAATGTTGCTTTATACTTGTGTAAGGTCCACACATACTGTACAAGAAAAAAAAATGAAAAAGAAACATTCAATTTATCATAAGTTAAGCCCCAGGAACATTCAAGTTAAAATTATGGTAGAATTGCCTATAATTCACAGGTTACATGGGCAGTTCTACCATAATTTTTAATTTCAGGTACAAAAAACTTGTGAAATTCATTTTTTCAAAGTCACTTTAAATGTATGTAAAAATGCTTATAATGGTTCTAGAATTACGAAAGAAAGAATTACGAAAAAAAGTCTCATTTGCAAAAAACAAAAAATAATAAGGGATGGCAGTTTAAAAAAAAACTATGCTAAAAAAACCGGTCTAAACCGGCCTTACGAAAATGACTATTTAGTATTTACTATTTTTCAATGAAACCGAAGTCACAAAAAACCGGTTAGTTGGTTTCGGTTTTCCATCCCTAGATCATTGCGATATGGTAAGGAACGGAAGGTAAGGAAATTCACCATGTTTTCCGGTCTTTTTTGCGTTGAAACTAACTCTAGTTTAATAAAAATGGAATTTTTTACTTCTTATACTCCACTTAAACATAATTATTTTGTTGATAAGAATGATATATATAAATTTACAGAAAAATCTCAAATATTTAAGAAGCATGTTACTTCATATAAATATTGCACCAAATTTCATACTTAAAGGAGAATGGGAGCTTTGTCTGTGTCTCAGTGTTAATCCAATGGAGAAAAAAAAACATTTCTAAGCAATATTACTCCCACTCAGGGCTGGGCCGTTACTTGTTTAAATGTAACTCGTTACAATTACTTTTCATAAAAAGTAACCAATTGCCTGTAAAATTACTAATTTCCAAAAGTAACAAATTACAATTGCAATTACTTTTAAGATTACTTTTTATGACAAAATTTCATATTTACAAATGTTTCGAAAAATAAAGTATAAATGACTAAACGAATTTTTTTTAAAATAAATTTTATTATACAGTAATCAGAAAATCTACTTGTTGTGGTAGAACAACAGCTGCATGCTGCATCTCAAAATTTTAGTCGCTTACACAGATTAAAAAAATATTTACGAAAATCAATGAAACATTTAAAAGTTCGGAATTTTTTTTAACGAACATACCCAACCAGGTTTGTATGTATATTCTATTAGATTTTGCAATCTCCTGATTTTGTATATTCGGTCCTTACTCTAAAAACACATATTTCACAGCAATAAAATTCCATCAATAGACAAAACTAGAAGGCCTTGTATGATGCCGCAGTTGCATTGTGTACCCGCTCAGGTCCCTTCAAATCAAAATTACAAGGTCCGTCGCTAATGGCCCTTGTGCAACGCTAGTGAAGCCTAAATTCTACCAAAAACCCAGGCTTTTGAGTTTAAATGCTGGTTTGAATTTTATTCAAATGATTAAGCTTTACGTAATTAATTACTTTGTATCCATGAATGGTTGTATCTAAACAAGAGTATTATATAAAAAAAATATTGCTTTATAAAAGCTACAAAAATTTTATTGAAAGATATTTATATATTTTTTGTATTAAAATATATTTAGTTTATAGGATCAGGTGGGGTAAAATAGGTAAAAAAAACAGTACATTTTGCATTTTCACCTTCAGAGGAATAAAAATATCAATTTTACCAGTGTAAGAAATATTTAGAATATGCAAATGAACATTTCCTATAACATTTAAAATGAAATTTCCCGGAATAAACAAATTATTGATATTGATAAATGTGTTTGAAAAAGTGCTGCGAATGACTTATTTTACCCCATGGGGTGGGGTAAAATAAGCCATGCTTTAAAAACAGCTTCAATTACTCAATTTTTTAAATTTCGTTTTAACATTGTTTAGAAAGTAGGGGAGACCGGGGGAATCGCGCCACACTGGGCAATGCCGCTACCCTTGTATATCGCCAGCGGTGTGTGTGGAGGGGGTCTGTAAGCACTGACCTGTAGCAGGAAACACGGTAATCAGTAGTAGAGAAGGTTATGGCCATGCGGTGTGTTGGTGTAACGTTATAAAAAAATACGTTTTTTAGTGAGTTTCATCTAATTTTGAGTCTTCTGAAACTAAGAGATAAGTGACTGTTATCCCTAAGTTAGATAAATCAGTTACATATCATTGAAAAGAGCAATAATTTGGCCATGTTATCACGTTGTTAGTTTGGACGCTAGGCTATCTACCTTTCTCTAAACAAGCCGTCTCGCCATTGTGTCTTACTGGGGTTATGCTGCCACCTTTTTCTTTCAGATTTTTGCTCAGATTAGAACTACAGAGACTTAATAGCCATTTACTAGGCCAACACAATTTTTATTTAAAGAATAGTATGGCATAGACTAACTAATAGTCATTTATTACACGTGTTACTTTGTTAAGAATAGTAAGACTATGACAGAGACAAGTAATAGCCATTTACTACGCTTGTGATTTTTGTTAAACTTCTTAGTTAATTTCTTTATTTAATTTAACTTATTTAGTGCTATATGTTGTGCTTTATTACATCCTTTTCCATTATTCATAGATTAATTGCTGTGTTTGATGGTTGTGGCGGCATAACCCCAGGTACACTCTTAAAACAAACGAGCTGTTTTAACTCAGTCTGAGTTAATTTCCACTCCTTTCCGTGCCGAAAATGCACTTCCCCATATGGATTGGGAGTGGATTTCACTCTTTTTGCGGAGTGGGTAAAAGAAATAAAACAAAACAATCTACGTCCTACACTCTTAAAACGAGCGGTTTTAACTCAGTCTGAGTTTATTTCCACTCCTTTCCGGTGCCGAAAATGCACTTCCCGTATGTGGGATATCGTGGGATTCCCGGAGTGGATTTCAATCTTTTGTTTTAAGAGTGTACCGGGGTAATACCGCCACTCTGCAAGTTTTTAGAAAAAACAATTTTATTCAGTTTCTATTAAAGATTTCAAGTTTAAAAAATCACTACAAGATAGGCTATGAAATATAGTATGCTATGTTTGTTACAATTTACAATTATTCTAACACAACTCTGCATGAAAATTCAATTTCCCTTAAGCTGGCGCGATTCACCCGGTCTACCCTAATCAGGTAAGATGATATAAATCTTCACAAGAACTAATACTGTCCCCTGAGGATCGATCCTGGGTCGGGAAAGACTTTTTTTTAATTTGAGGAGCATCTCCATCCCAAACATCATCTCTTTAAGAGAAAATGAAATAGGAACTTTCTTTTTCTCTTGAAAATATTGTTGTGTATAAGTCTTCTTCAATTTTTGAAAGAATACCAAGAAATAACTTCTTGGTTTTATCCCCAAAAACTCGACCTGGGCGTACTTTCTGATTTGCAGTGAATTGAAATTGTCAAAACTATCTTAGCTTAATGGTAGTTTTTCATATGTAATGGTTTCATTCCTTCTCTGTTTCCCTACAGACATTTTTTGCAGATTTCTTTTCCATTCTTACATTTTTGATCTGTAGTCGATTTAAAAAAGTTGAAGTAGTTAAAATTTCTCCCATTTCTTGCTGCATAAGTTTTCTCTTTTTTTTTTTGCATTCTACATGGCTTCCTTGCAAGCAATTGCTAGCTTGGAGAAATGTCTCTATGATTGCAGATTTGATGTGCTTTAAAGGAGAACCTATACTTGACTCATCTTGAAGGGTTGTTCAAACAGTCTCACGTGTTGTAGTTACCGACGTAGATGAAGCTACTGCAACAGCTCGACTTTTTTAATGGATGGATGTGATTGCCATTGATTCAACTGTTGGAATTGTGCATGGGACATGGTTTTTAAGCATTTGTTTTCAGACAATATCTTTCGAGGAAATATCCAATTTCTTTTGAATCCACCAACACTGTTTTTGGATTGAAATTCTCGAAAGCGGTTTTCAATAATGAAGGTGGCAATGAATTTCAAATTTTCAGTCATTTATGAGTAAAAGAGTGACAAACCAATATTAAAAGCAATTTATAAGAATAGTAGTTATCTCAAAGTGATTTAAAAAGCAAAATATTATGTTAGTTGTATAATGTGTGCTTAGCCGTACCTATATTAAAATATGACCTGTTTTACCCCTCTCAGTTTTTTTTGCTCCAAAACTTTGAAACTTTCTGATTTTTTCCTTGAAAAGAATCTGTACACAATAAGATAAAAAATTTAATATACACGTACTTCTAACTTTTCTTAAAACAAAAGTTTTCTACAACCAGAATTTAAACTTTCCCAAATAAAAACATATAATGGCAAAAAACTGTAACTGCACAGTAGAATTTACAGTTAGTTTTGCATATAAAACGATGAACAGTATCAATAAAATATAAAACCGGCATCAGAAGAAGAAATAATTATCTCATTTGTTTTTAAGGAATTTTATTTTAAAACTGACCTATTTCACCCCGTGACTTATTTTACCCCACCTGACCCTAATATTTTTCTTTCTTTACAGGCTCGCCGAATCAGTACAGGGGAAATGTCAGCAGTTAAAATCATTAAACTTGAACCTGGTTAGTTTGTATTTTATTAATTATTGACTAATGTTTATTTGTATTAACTAATTTTTTTATAAGGCTCACAATAGGGTCATTCTCTGTAAAAGGGACAAATCAATGTCCCGGATAATTTGCTCTTTATTTTCAAATTATATATGCATGTTTGTGATTTATTAGTGTAAACTGATCCACAACCTAACTAGTTCCACTTAAAAAATATCAAATAATTATAATTTACTTACATAAAATTTAATTTAAATACCCGATTTGTCACTCCCTCACACTCTCCCTGAATGCTTTTACAACTTTTAACGTCCTAAAAAAGGCATTTTTAAATATATAATCCTTTTTGGCGGAACTATTTATGGTTAATTAGTTTCCGAAAATGTATCTGATGTTTTTCTACCATCAATAGTTTTATGTAATTTTATGAGTATGTAATGTCCCTGGGTTATAGAGTCACTCCTATAACACTGCTTTAAAGTTCAATTAAAAACTTACTAGACAACTAAGAAATCGAATTTAAATTGGCATGTTATTCTTAAAGGATTAAGGCTTCTAAATCAGCCATCAGTTGTTTCGATCCATGAGTGATAACATTTTTACAGTACTTTTAGTATTAAAAATATCATGGGAGTCTTTTACTGTCGTCACTCACTCAATCTCATTTACTGATTATAGATAAGTGCGAGAATTTTTTTACTAGTCTCAAATTGTGGGCATTTAAATGAAGATTAACATACAATCTCTAAACCTTATAAAAATTCTTTGAAAATGATGTTATTTGACTTTTCCTACGGAATCGTCACTCACTCACATATCAGCCTTGAAGGTCAGTCCACATTGGTTAACTTCATCTTGGATCTTTCTTTCCAAGCGCATTCAATACCGATCGGTTGTTCCGCTTCAACTGTAGATTTTTTGAAAACGCATGCCTTTAGATATTTCACGAGAGTGATTATTCGTATCTTCTTCTACGTTATAATCAAGGGTTACGGTTAGTTTTAATTATCCTTACACTAGAGCTACACTAGGGCTATTGATGACGGGTATCGTAATTTAGAACCACAGTCGCGTATGGGGGGGTAGAGGTAGGTACATATATATTCCGGCTTGGTGTGCTTGATCAGACCCGCTTATAAGCCTTCGTCAAGTAATACAGACACAGAAAGAATTTTTACTGTCACAGAGAAAGGAAGTACACCCAGGGCGAAGGCGGGAATCGCACCCGCACCCGTTACAGCACGCAGACTGCTGCGTAATGGTCTGCGATTCAAACCACTCGGCCATCTGGCCCCCCACAGTCGCGTTATCATCAAGAGATTTATGACGAAAAACAGTAAAATAAAATGCGGTTGCAATTTTTTTAGGCCGCTCTTCTCGATCAGGAGTCGTTTACTCTAATCACGTCATACGCATATTATACTTATTTAACACAATTTATTCCATTGAAATTATACTTGACAAAATGCCAATATTCAAGTATGGTCGGTGTCGACCTCATCACTTGACCAGGGTTCTAAACTACGAGGCTTGTATTGGCTGCGTAGAGTCAATATAAGTAAGATGCATAGCATACTCAAAAATACTACAGATGATATCTGGTGTAAGCAAGCCTTGAGCCAAGCAATAAACCAGCTATACAAACCCATCAAATCAAAGTGTGGTTGTGGCCGTAACTAGATTTGTAGTTGATTAGGGACATAGTTCTAACTCTCCCAAAAATGTTGTACAGTTTCAATTAAAGTGGCTACAACTTAATTAAGAAATAGTAAAATAATTTTATATAAAATTGATTATAGATGTTTTAAAATAGATTATATTATTTATGTAGAAAAATTACACATTAATTGCAACCACTATTCTTTCTATAAAATGCATATGTGTTATTACTCAAACTAAAATATTACTTAGCGAAATACATCAAATATTGAAAGGAGTGTTCTTAAGTCAACTTATTTGAAAAGGACCTCTTTATGGGTTTTAATTTAGTTAAATCTTATCCATTTATCAGGCGCCGGCTCGACTGTGGTTCTAAATTACGACGCCAGTCGTCAATTGGCCCTCATGTAGCTCTAGGCCCACGGTATTTCAAACTAACCCAACCAAACTTTCCCATTTAAAGAAAAAACTCGCATTCCTATAGAGATATATATCGTGTACTTTGTCTATTGTAGGTTTAGTGTGCCTTTTATTCAACCAAACTTAACCCCAAATAGATTTAAATCATGCGTTTTTGAACTGAAACACCATGCGTAACTTTTGGGCAAGTCAAAAAGGCATGCAATGTTTTCGGTGTCGCATTCGCATATATATTGTTTGTTGCGCATGCTCAGTATCTAAAGAAGTTTACGTCAGTTGTCAAGTATGGAAAATATGTATTTAAAAAAAAATAATCATCAAATGGATCTGAACCATTTTTTTTAAACTATATATGAATGTGTGCAACGCATATAAAGAAAATTATTCAATAAGAATTTTTTTTTTTTCAGTTTTTAAAAGTGCAATTTGTCCCATTTACAGAGAATGACCCAATAATGTTGTTATACTATTAATTCTGTATTTGTTTATTATTATCTAATTTTTTTATAAGGCTCACAATAATGTTGTTATACTATTAATTCAAGTTAGAACAATTGTTTCGAATACGAAACTTGTAAATTTTACACATGATGTTTTAAATGAAAAGAAAGTAGCACCTAAATTTCTTTTTTTTTCTGGTTCGCTATCAAGTTTGACTTTCTGTTAGATCAGGGATTGGAAAGTTACCTTTGAAAAGTAATTCTGTTACAGTTACTTGATACAAAAAGTAATATGAATCACAGTAACTTTTAGAATTTTCAAGTTATAAGAAAAATTGAAATTTAGCCATCTTACCGTTTTTCAAAGAGAACCAAGACAAATGAATCAGGGCAATTGGAAAAAGTTAACAACGAAAATTCAGCGATGATAAAAGTTAAATAACTAAATTTAAGTTGAACGTCGAACTATGGCGCAAATATCCGTAAAGAGCGGCGTGAGAAGTAACGGAACTTTTTCGTTACCGCTAAAAGTAACTAAGTTACAGTTACTTTCAGAAAAATGTAACAGCATTACTCGGCGTTACCTGAAAAAAGTAACTGTTACAAGTAATATATTACTCCAATCCCTGTGTTAGATGTTACATAAATCTCTTGGTTAATGTCTAATTAATATACACAAAATTGCCCAGGTGATGATTTTGCTATTATTCAGCAAGAGATTCTCATGATGAAAGGCTGCAGGCATCCAAATATTGTTACATATTTTGGTAGCTACTTGAGGTAAGTTAATTTGTTTATTCTATAATTATTTCATTCATTTTTTTAAAATCATTCTTTCAAAGATCTCAGTAGATCTTGTATGAGTATTGTATTTTTTTTTACCAAAAATATCCTTTTTTTGTGTTTTACATGTATAATACCACACATTTTGTATGTTGAAAATCTGTCTTCAATATATGTATATATTTGAAAAATTTTAATCTTAAAAAAAAAAAACCAACAGATTCTTATAGTGATTATATTTTTCTAGGCGAGATAAGCTATGGATTTGCATGGAATATTGTGGAGGAGGTTCTTTGCAAGATATGTATCACTGTAAGTTTTTATTTAAATTTTATATTAAAATATTTCATACTTCTGTTCATCTTGTTAGGAAATTCGATTACCCGAATGTAAGAAAAATTGAAAAGGTTTATAAAAAAAAGGCTTAGGATATGAAGAGCTTTAAAATTGTAATGAGAAAACATACATTTATTCAGCTTTCTATCAACTTGTAAGAGGATACATACAGTACAACTGGCAAAAATATAAAATTATTATCCCGGTCTGATATTGGCTAGTATTTATTTTAGTTGATTGTTTCGAGGGGTTTGTAAGAACAAAATTTGCATTCTTAAGTGATTTGAAGCACTTAAGAGATTTTTAAATTTTTATTTGCAATGTTTGCTTCGAAGGAAAGTACACACAGGTGTCAATAACATTAGATTTATTCGAAGATAAGGCGAGCCACATTTTCGTGGCCGGCACGCTACTTATATACAAGAATACTCGAGTTGAGTGGTATACAAAATAATCAGCAACATGTAAATGAAGATTCGCGGTTGCAGGGATATTGCACTTTTTATCCCTTTAATTAAATAACTCTTTTATAACCAAATTAAAATATCAGTCCTCATGACTAATCACAAGTCTATCAGGGGGTCTTCTGATCCTGGTAGATCTTCTAAGTGGTGGGACCTCCACCGTAGGCTGGGATACCGGACCCTATTCCGGCATATGGCTAGAAGGTGCGGCTGGAGAGTCTACCTGGTGCCGGTAGACTGAGCATCGTCGATTGGGACTCCACCGGCTTTAGCGGTGAGGCTGGTGACATCACAATTTGAGGCGATGATTCCCTGATCACCGGGAGAGGAGAGGGAGGAGACTGATCCGTTGCTGGCTCAGTCCGGGAAAGTGGTTCAACTGGTGAAGGTTCAACTCTGGACGAAGTCACTGGTTCTTTAGGCAGTGGCAATGACCACTTCCTGAGATGATCGGCATGGCACATTCGATGCTCTTCCCCTACTTCAACTTAGGTGACTGGACTAAGAACCTGCAAAACAACTCCAGGAAACCATTTAATTTTATTGTTTCTGACACTTTTGACCAGCACTTTCTCGCTTACTCCAAAATAACGTTCCGGGCACCTTCTTTGATCTTCAAAACTTTCAGAGATCAGCTGCTTTTTGGATAAATGGTCCGCTAAATTAGGAAGTAAAAATGTTAGTTTAGTTCTCGGCCTTCTTTTCAAGAACACCTCGGCGGGACTCATTCCACTGGTTGCATTAGGAGTATTCCTGTAATTGAATAAAAAATTATCAACTTTATGTTGTATAATTACTGCTTTTATTTTTCCCGAAGTCTCCCAAAACTTGCTTCAGAAGAGCTTTTTCACGGTCTGAACAGACTTTTCAGCTGCTCCGTTTGAACAAGCATGGTAGGGAGGTATCAGCCAGTTATTCTATTTTTCCTTAAGAAGTCCTGGAATTCTTCAGCCACAAATGTCCCTCCGTTGTCCGAGACTAACACTTCTGGAAGTCCGTATGCTGCAAATAGGGTTCTTAATTTATTAACAGTTAATTGAGCAGTCATTGTTGTCATGGGGAACACTTCTATCCACTTGGAATAAGTGTCTACCGCACACAAAAGATAGTTTCCTTCATTTGTATACGAAGCTGTTGTTCGCTGGTATCCTTAGCAAAATCTATATGGATACGCTGCCAAGGATGTTTAGTAATTGGCCAAGGGCTATAGGGAACTTTTGGGGCGGAATTTTGACAGCTCTGACAAATTAGACATAACTTGATGTAGTTTTCGATGTTATCGTCTATTTTATGCCACCACACATAACTGCGAGCAAGCATTTTACTCCTCGTAATTCCATTATGACCTTCGTCTAGTAAATTAAGGATTTTTTCTTTAAGATTTGCTGGAATGATTACCCTAGTACCCCACATTAAGCATCCGTTTTCTGTGGTAATTTCATTTTGTCTTATTTTGAAGGGAGTTAGGTTATCAGGAACTTTATTGGGCCACCCGTGCATAGTATATTGCCAAACTTTTAGTAAGATTAAATCTCTTACTTTCACGGACTATATCCTCTGCTGTTAAAGGGTTGTCTGTTGTGTCGGATTCAAAAAACGCTAAGCAATTTTGAACATAGTTTATAGCCGACCAGTCATTAGACAGATCCGCCTCATCAGCTGTAAGAGGAAACCTCGATAAAGCATCGGCGTTTGCTATGTCTGATCCCTTTTTGTAAATTATTTTATAGTCATATTCTGACAGCACGATTGCCCAACGTTGCAGCCTGGCAGTTGTTACCGCCGGAATGCCCATTTTCTCCCCAAAAATTGTAGTTAAAGATTTATGGTCCGTGAATAGTACAAAACCTTCTGCCGAATAAGTATTTATGAAATTTTTTTACGCCAAAAATTATAGCAAGCGCCTCTTTTTCTACTTGTATTTCTTTTCCGCGTCCGATAAAGTTTTAGAAGCGTATGCTATTGGTAGTTCTTGACCACATTCTGTGTTGTGCGAGATCACTGCAGCTATTCCTGTAGCTGATGCATCACAAGATAATGTTACTGGTTTGGTAGAATCGTAATGTAATAGTAAAGATTTTGACGTTAACCAACCTTTACTTTCTTCAAATAGTTGTTTGTGCTCATCTAACCAAGACCACGGCACATTTTTCAATAAGTCGTACAATTTTGACATTTTACCAGATTTGGGAGAAATTTTCCGTAGAAATTTAAGAGACCCCACATACGATATAAACTGTTCCACATTTTGTGGTTCTGGGGCTTTTTAATTGCTTCTAGCAACTTTTCGGTCGGAGAAATTCCACGGTCGGAAATTTCATATCCTAAATAAGTTACTTTATTGGACAGAAATTTACATTTTTCGAAATTGACTTTCACCCCTTTTTCTTTAAAACGTTTTAACACGAGATTCAATGACTTGATTGCTTCTTCTTTAGAACTACTAACTAACAATACATTGTCTAAATAGCAAATCGCGTTGTTTATACCTTCCAGTATTTCATCCATTATCTGATGAAAGGCAAAAGGTGCGGATTTTATACCATACAGTAAACGCGTATATGAAAAAAGACCCCTATGGGTGTTGATAGTCAGTAACTTTCGGGATTCTTCTTTAATCGGCAGTTGAAGGTATGCGTGAGATAAATCTAACACTGTAAACACTTTAGCTTCCGCTAGCTCTGAAAATAATTCCTCAGTAGTCGGAAGTGGGTAGTGCTCAACTTCCAATACGGGGTTTAGAGTAATTTTGTAGTCTGCACATAGTCTGACATTCCCGTTTGGTTTACGGACTACTACCAAGGGTGTTGCCCATTCGGATGTTTTCACTCGTTTAATTATTTTATCTTCCAAAAGACAGTATTTCCTTATCCACTAGAGGTTTTATCGCGAACGGCACAGGACGGTGTTTACAAAATTTAGGCACTGCATCTTCTTTAACGTGAAGTGCAATCTGTTTACTTTTAATAATACCTGTTCCAGGCTCAAACACATCCTGGTATTTAGATTTAAGATCTTTTAACAGTATTTCAGTACTGTTATTTTCTACTGCGAAAATAGATTGCCAATCTAACTTAATGTGTTCTAACCAATTTCTACCTAATAAAATTGGAGCTTTCTCGTTTGCTGTATTAACCACTATAAGTGGTAAAACGTATTCATCGTTTTTATATTTAACTTTAACAAATCTTCCCTTTGACTTCTAACGTTTCGCCAAGATAAGTGCTAAGCGACAACTTAGTAGGAATTACTGGAATTCGTTTTAGTTGGGGGACTTTACGGTATATTCTTTCGGGAAGCGTTGATGTACATGCACCTGTATCAATTTGTAGACTCATTTTGCGACCCTCTATTTCCATTTCACAAACGAATCCTAAAGTAGACAGCTCGTCTTCCGTTACTTTATTTGACTTTTGCTTATCGCCTTTTTTACGATTGGATTCAACCGCGTACAGATGATTATTATCTAAATCGTCTGTTGGTTGGTCGCGCGCGTATCTTGGTACGCGATATTTGTCTTCCCGCTCTGATTAATTTTCAAGTTTGACCAACACGTCCTTTTTAAATGTCCAATTTTCTGACACCTTTCACATTTAAATGTTTTATACCGGCACTTATTTGGGAAATGGGAATTTGAGTTACACCGGGTACATTTAAACTTAAGTTTCGTCGGGATAATTTAGTTGGTTTAGATTTAAATTTCTTTAAAGAATTAATATCGTTTGAAAACGCTGCTTGTTTTTGGAACATATTACTTTGCTTTTAGGCCTGTTCATATTTAACAGCAATTTCACATGCTTTTGTAAATGTGATATCTTCTATTATTAGTTTTTGCCGCAATTCTTCATCTAGAACGCCACTAACTAAACTATCACGTAAAGCTTCATTTAAGAAAGTTCCGTACTTGCACGTCGAAGCTAGGTGTTTTAATATAATATATTCTTGAACAGACTCAAATTGTTTTTGCTTTCTAGTATTAAATATGTTACGTTCCGCTACCGTTAATTTCTCAGGTTTATATTGATTCAAAAATAGTTCAATAATTTGATTATAAGTTTTGCTATCAAGTTCATCACTGGTAACTAAATCCACAAGAGTATTGATCACTTTTGAACCCAATACAGTTATTAGAACGGACAGTTTATTATCGTCTTCAATCTTGTTAGCAACCATAAAGTGCTTTAGCCGCATAACGTAAGTTGCTGCGTCGTCACTTTCCGGATGAAATTCAGAAATTTTACCTGTACTAGACATGGTGGAAGGCAGAAGAAACTTAACTTCCAATGTAGGTTCGATATTTATTGCTCGTCGCCAGTTTGCAATATGTTTGCTTGGAAGGAAAGTACACACAGGTGTCATTAACATTAGATTTATTCGAAGATAAGGCGAGCCACATTTTCGTAGCCGGCACGCTACTTATATACAAGAATACTCCAGTTGAGTGGCATACAAAATAATCAGTAACATGTAAATGAAGATTCGCGTTTGCAGGAATACTGCACTATTTACTGTTATGTTTTGTCATACAATCAACTAATTAATATTATATGCCACAGTTAAATGCAAAATTTTATGCCAAAGTTATATGCAATCTCCAAAGATATAAGAATAATTTTAGCTTGAGTAAATTTATAATGTATAAACATTATATTTTTAAAGATTCAAATTTTAGTTTATCTAACCAATTTAAGATGATTGAAATCAAAATGTTCATTATCCCTTTTAACTTTTCGATAAACAGTCAACAAGATATAAATTGTATGCAACAATTAAAATTCGTTTTTAGGAATTTCCCCTTTGGTTTTTTTTGTGAATATTATTAAATAAAAGCAAATGCTTTCAAATAATTTTAAATTTTTATTTTTTGTTCTAAATTTTTATGCTGTCTGTTTGGTGAAAGCGCATACTATTTAAAATAACCAATTTCTTTTTATCTGAGATAATTTTAGTGTGAACTATTCTGGTTACCTGTATAATGTATGACATAATTTACAGATGTTTATATTTTTTATACTTATGATGTTTACTTTGCATTATTTCTTTATTTTAGTAACTGGTCCTTTGGCCGAACTTCAAATTGCATATGTTTGTCGAGAAACTTTAAAAGGTTTAGCATATCTTCATTCAATGGGCAAAATGCATAGAGATATTAAAGGTGCAAATATTTTATTAACGGAAAATGGTGATGTAAAGCTTGGTAAGCAGATTTTATTTTTTCAATGAAATTTTATTAAAGTTATAAATAAAGCGTTATAATGTGTTAATGCATGTGAACACATTGACTGCCAAGCAATCGATATATAATTGTCATCAATGAAAGCTATGGCAAGAACATGCAATAAATTTACTTTATTACTCACAATGAAATCTCTGATTAAATTAAATTTTAAACAAACATGCCTGGTTTTTACAAAAGACTTACCAGTAGCTTCATTAAGTTCAAAATCATTTCTCAACTTACAAATAATGCTGCTACTTTCATTCTGATCATTGCTGTAAAACTCAAGATCATTTACATATATTAATATAGCAAACAAACAATTCTGATTATTTAAAATAAATACACAATAACTGTTCATATTTGTGCTGTTCATCTTTGTTGGATGTCATTCCTTGTAATTTTTTTGTACCAACAAAAAAAAATTACTAAGCATGACATCCAACAGAGATGAACGGTAATAAATGTGTGTTTATAAAACTTAAATACACCGCACAAACTTTTGTACTAACTGTAACTGCTATTATGTTATGCTCTCATTTGTTATTTATGTAAATTATCTTTTGTATATATAGTGCAGTAAACTTTTTTAATATGTCATTCAACATGACTTCAAAAAGAACATACATTTCAACATAAGTTGTAAAGTCTATTACAAAAAGCTATAACTCAAACAACACACATATGAAAAGATTTAAGAGTTAGAGCAAAAATATGAATTCTTAATTAAATGACCGTTTTTGTAGTTAAAAATGCACAATTTGCATTTCCTTCACCCTTACAGAAGTGTGATAGGGGAATAAGTGTTTCTTTTTTTTTTCCAGCTGACTTTGGAGTATCTGCTCAAATTACTGCTACAATAAGCAAAAGAAAGTCTTTTATTGGTACTCCATATTGGTAAGATATTTAATTATCTCTAAATGAAGGTTATATTGATTTGAAGTTTCAAACCTTCGTGTTTCCTCCTCCTCAGTAAATCTTTTCAAGGTTACCATTTCTATTTAGTGACTGTCTAAATAACAATGTTGTTGCACCATTAATTTTTTTTCTTGTTGCATCAAAATTCTCACTATATAAACTAAATAAGTCTGTTATTTTATGACTTTTTTAATATACTTCTGAAATATTTTTTCCAACAGTTAAAAAAACAATCTTTTAGTCTTTTGCATGACTTACGTTTATTGTTAGGTACCAAATTAAAAATTTACTAGTTTTGGTAACCCATTGTCTACCCAAAAGGAGATGGGTTGCTTTGGCTTTTATACAATTGATACTTTTTTCGTTTATTAAGTTACTGGTGGGAATTTGGAGTGCCTTTTGTTGGGGGTTGGTTAGCTTTATATTTGTGGTGACATCTTTTGGTGGAGTTTTTGTAGGTTCCTACATTACTCTCCCACCAGAATGTCAGAGATAGAATTCGAGACATAATACCTTCATTTGATAATTGTCATTGTATTATCGGGAGAGACTCCACTATCATTATTTTTTTGAATTTGCAAGTCACCTGTTATTCTGTAGCATGCATCCAGTTTTTGGAAGTTCAGTGTATTCAGGTCACCAATGTTACTAGCTTCCCTTACCCATTGTCTACCAAAAGAACTTTCAAGTTACAGAAGATTTACTTAGGCTTTTATACTATTGCTTTTTTTTGTCTATTACATTGCTCATGAAAACTTGCAGCTCATTTTATTGGCATTTAAGAGGTGGGGGGGGGGGGGTAAAGATGTAATATAGTTGAAATAAAATATCTCAACTGATTATCTATCATATGCTTGTCACTAGTTGTATTTTTTAGGGATATGTTGTGTTGGAAAGGGAAGAATACTGTATCAGTCAAGCCAAAATTCATTTTCAATTTATTTAAGATAGCTTTCAACACGGGTAAAACTTGAGAGATTCTAAGTTTAGAGCAGCATATTAATGTGTGTTATAAAAAAAATTGTGAAAAGAAAAAGGGGGAGAGAAACATTTTTAGTTCTGGAAGAAAATCCAATAAATGTGTCTTAAAAAAAAACTACCCAGCACCAGAGTAGGCAGTCTATATTAAGTATTGCTAGTTCAGCTGTTTTTAAGCAATTCAGACCAATTTTTTTTCCCCTAAAATAGGAGGGGGGGGGGGGCTCCTAAAAGGTTTTTCTTTGCATTAAAGATTTTATTTCCAGTCTTTTTGTAACTAAATCAGAAATTAATAATATGATGTATTCCAGGATGGCACCTGAAGTAGCTGCTGTTGAAAGGAAAGGCGGATATAATCAGCAATGTGACATTTGGGCTGTAGGAATTACTTCTATAGAGCTAGCTGAGCTACAACCTCCAATGTTTGATTTGCATCCTATGCGAGCCTTGTTTTTGATGTCTAAGTCAGGTTTCAAACCACCCCAGCTCAAAGATAAGAATAAATGGTTTGTAAATGTTAAGATAGGGACAAATAGACAATATTTTTGTATCTAGGAATTTTTTTCAATTATGTAACATTTTTTTCTGTTGGTAACAAATGCCATTCAATTTCTTGTCTTCAACACAAATTAAATATTTTATTCTGTTATTTTTTTTCTTGTTCTTTAAAGTGATAAAACATTGTGACATAACAATCACTTTGAAATAGTTTAGTTAATGGTTTGGGATTTATTCTAGTTTTCACTTATGGTTTCTTGTTGTACAGTTTTAATAGTGAAGAGTTTGTTAAGTGTTGCCAACAATGTAATTCATGGAATAACTGTTTAATTCTTTTTAATGGTTATGATTTTCTTTATGGTTCTAAAATTTTTCCAGCTGCATTGTTATAAAGTATAAAACAAAAATAAAATATATATTAAATAACACAGAAAATAATTAATGTATTAGGATTATCATATAGTATAGTGATTACTTTTGTTAAAATCTGCATTTTTGCTATTGTTATGAAGTGTAATGAGAAGTTATTTACCTAACAATGTTCTTTTTTGTGAAGAAAAGAAAAGATTTTCTGTAATATGTTGTTTTGACTACATAGATAATTTTGTCAGTGAAAAAATGTCAATTGTTATTTTTACCTTCTGAAAGATAAAATGCCAATCATAACTTTTATTTAAAAAAAATTCTGTACCATATTGGTCTTAAAAGGTTCTTTTTTTAAAAAAATTATCAAATATTTGAGTACATACTTTAAATTTTAGCATTATAGTTATTTTTATGGTTGTGTAAAACTTTGTATATAATTTTTAGGACACCAGTTTTTCATCATTTTGTGAAAGTAGCATTAACCAAAAATCCAAAGAAACGACCAACTGCTGAAAGGCTCTTGCAAGTATGTTTTCATACCATACTTTTATTAATTTATTGGTATTTTATTCATTTGATAATTATCATCTCTAAAGATGTATGTAATTTATTTAGCATCCATTTGTACAAGGAGAATTAGGAAAGCATTTAGCTAGAGAATTGCTGGAAAAATTTAGTAACCCACAGCATAATTTTGCAGATTTAGAACCTGATGATGAAGGGGTAATATTTTATGCTTTTAAGTATAATTTTAATGCTGCTTTTTTTATTTTGTATAAATGTGAAGATATGGATACTTCATTTATTTGTTATAAACTATTGAATTTCGTACAGAATATAAATATTGATAAGAATTTAATTACATTTAATCAAGTATGTACTACTAGAGAGTTCAATTTTTTGAAATCCAAAATGTACTAATTTTATAATTTTAAATAGGCACTAGGTTAATAAAAAAATTTCAAAATATACATTTGGTTACATATATTTTCCTTTGTGAATATTGCATACTTAAAAAATTAGTATACAATTGAATTTTATTTTATACTTTATCATAAGACAATAATAATAACATAAGCCATGAGTTTATAATTATTTTAAATCTTTACTAAGTTTATTGTATTACATGAAATCACCTGTGCTGCTCTAGGCAGGTCTGTAAAGTTGACTAGTGCAATATCTGAAATCCCATTATTTGCTAAACTTTATGATTTATGTTGAGTGTTATAAAAGTGAAATGGTCCAAGTCATTTTTATGTATGCTGTGTTTGATGCCCCAAAGTGTAACTAAATCTTATGTTTGTTATATTTTGAGTTTGATATGAAAAAAAAATATTGCTAGGTTTTAATGAATGTTCCACAAAGAATTCCATCTAAACAATCTGGAAGGACCAGGCAAAAGACACAATCTGAACTTAATTGTGAGTTTATTTTTATTATTTATGTGAATTAAACTACTTTTTCCGAATCTTTTTGTAATCTTACATAAAATTATTTATTTGAATAATATAATAAATATTTTATTTAATCTTTATAAAATAGTAGTCCGAAAATGTTTACCTTATTTTAGTTTTTATAGTTAAATGCTTTTATAACAATAGAAAAATGTGATTGTTTTTTAAAACAAAACCTAATTTAATGTTCTTACCCACTTTTTTCATGCATTAAATTCCAACATTATTAAGCTCATGTTCTATATGTTTCTAAAGAAATTTTATAATTTATGTTTTTCTGAAGCCAGTATATTTAATATTTAAAAAAACTATGTTTGTCTTTTTGTGTTTTTATTTGTAAATTTTCCTTCTTTTCAGTTGAAAGTGTTAGTTTTGATCTACCTCTAATGTCAGAACTGTCAACTTCAAATGATAAAGTAAGTACTGCACTGTTACAATACATATGCATTAAATATCCATCAAAAAATTGTTAATTGTTCTATTTATTCTTCACTATAGGGCAAGGAGCCTATGGTGTGTCTCAAGCTTGGGGTATTTCAGAGGTATTTTTAATTAACATTGTGTTGGTACACATACCTTATTCTTCTAAGCATAGAAATTATATATATATATATATAATATATATATATATATATATATATATATATATATATATATATATTATATTATATATATATATATATATATATATATATTATATATATATTGGTAAAATGTTTATTTTTTAAAGAAATGCCTAAACTTAATATTGGTAGTATTTAATAAATATAAAAATCACTTAATTTTTTAAAAACACTTTAATTTAAAGAAAATGTACGCTTTATAGGAACCTTCAATAGAGCCAGATTATGATTTAGCCACTGCTTGGATGGAGCAGGATTTAGATTCAGATGTGATTTGCAAGTAAGAAGTTTTCTTTTATTATTTACAAACTTTTCAAAATTAAAATACATAAAATGATGATTATCAACTAATGTTGTGTAAAGCTGCTGAAGTAGTTTAAGTATGGGAATTGGAAGAATTAAAAAGAACCATAGGCGGAACTTGTTAAAAGTTTTCTAGCTTAGTGTTGTAGATAGACCTCAACATAAGCTGTTATGGAGAGCTTCTTATAAACAGAATTATTTGTAGTCTTTCACTATAAATTTGTTTTTGTTTTGCAGTCGATCCTAACTCCGATTATTTAGCCATACAAGCATTGTTTAGTCATGTTGCTTCATAGAATTTTAAAAGCAGTAAAAAACACTTTTAAAATGTTATATAATATTTAAAATACTTATTTTATAGAGTAACATGCAAGTTAAATTATATTTATCTAAATATAAAAATTTATTTATAAACTATTATATATATATTTAGACACCCAAACTTTAAAATTCTATCTCTAAATATACCCTTTGATCAAGGTTTTAAATAATAAGTAGATATTTTTAAAAAAAAGTTTAGTTTTCTCGTTGTTAACCTATCAGTTTATTATCTGACAAGAGTGTTTTAAACTATGTACTTGATCTTGACATTTACTATGCTTTTAAGCACAGAAATTCAAACTGCGTTCAATTTATTCTTTTTACTTACTTATTTGGAAGCATAAAATTATTTTTAAAAAAATTATTGCTTGTGTCTGGATTTTTTCATACATCAGCCAAATTGAATAAAAGAATTTATATGTGCACTAAATTCAATGCATCATACTTTTTAGTTAACTTTCTTATTATATTTACTACTTTTCATTAAGTACTAGTATTTGAATATTCTGTTTACAATATTGTTTAATTTAACGTTTTATGAATGTTTAATAAATAAATGAAAACCTCACACATAATGTTAAGTATGGTTTATTGCTAAACATGCTTAATTAAATATTTGTTTTCTTGTATATTTTTTGAGTTTTTGCAGTCTTGCCTGAAAGTGATAGTACTTGCCTGTATAACTACTTTTTCTTAGAAGTTTCAGATAGTTGTCAGATATGAGATTTTACTTTTTACAAATATTAAGTCGCCTAATGTATGCACATGTGTTAAATGCATTGTACATGCATGATCTAAGACATTAATTCGTTGTTTTGATGCTTTGAATGTTGGCGTTGTTTTTAAAATGTGCTGTTTCAGTTCCTAGAAAATAGTCTGCTTTGTTAATAATTGTCTTCCCATTTATAGTAAAGTAATGGCAAATTACTTGTTTTTAAAAAAATATTTTAACTATTTTAAATTATTGAAAAAAGGGAAAACCCAATCAACTTATACATTCTACATTTAATTTTCATTTATACAGGTGAATCCAGTTATAAAGCAACTGCAATATAGTTTTAAGAATAAATTTTGGACATTAGAAACAGAAATTCTAATAACATTGGCTTGTTAAAAATTATATTAGACATGACTTTAAAAATTTATAATGGTTATCATTTAATATTTTCCATCATAATAGTAACTCAGGACAATTCAGTAGGTTTTAATAATAGAGTTTCATTTAAATCGGCCAATACACATCTACAAAAATGAACCAGTGAAAGGTTAAGTTAATTATATTACATTCTTTGATGATTAGCCTTTCTTGCCCACTTTTTAAAAATATTTTTATTGTAGAAATAAATTGTTAGCTCAATAGAACTTTTTTATGAATGCCTTAGTAATTTGTATCATAAGAACATTAATATTTTAAACTAAACTCATCAATTAGTGCCTCATTGAGGGTTTAAAGAGCAAAGATTCTGCATAGTATTTTTCCAAAATGAAAATATAAAATTACTTTTTTGGATCCAAACTAAACGTAGATAAAAATTAAAGCCTGAGCATTTTAATTTATGGTCTATTTTTAAAGCTCAAGGTGATTTTTTAAAGTTAAATTTTGGGCTGATATTTAAACAATTATGTGTATTGAGAATTCATTTTGCTAAACTTTTATGCCTAGTTAGCTTTAAGGGATAATGGAATCAACAGTAGGGTCTCCAAACCAGTCTTCTCTCTATGTTAATCCTATGGGTGAAATATAATTTTCTAAGCGTTTTTTTTATGATACATGAAGCTGAATTAAACATTCCTATAATACCATTTTTTGAAATTGGTTTAAATATTTTTTTGTTTTTCAAAATATAATTTACAACAAAAGCCTCCAACTTTTTACAAGCCTCCAACATTAAGCCTCACCTCAGCATATCCTGGACTGGCTAGAGAAGATATTTATTCTTCCCTTCTTCTGATCATTGACTTCCTTCTTGTCAACGGATTCATAGACCTCGTCTGTCTTTATCAGACCAGGTCCATGAAACTAGTTGTATTTATAGTTTGAGCTGGTGAAAATGGGTAACAGACAGACGGACTAAACGATTATAATGCCTTCCACTTTTTACATTTTAAACCTAGTGTAGAAGCTAAAAATTTTTTTGAAATTTTCAATGCAGCCAGAATAATTTAGCTTTGAAAATTATTTTTTCCATTTGATTAACACAGAGAGAAGACTTTGGTTTGTTGGAGTCCAGAAATCTGCTTCCATTCCCTTTTAAATTCAACTTGTCAATAACTGGTTTTAACTGTACAATGAAAAAAAAATTTTCCAAATTATTATTGTCATGGGTATTCTTATAACTGTGTTAAAATAAGGAGAAATCCAGTTATATTTAGTTTTAAAAACAATATAAATTTTGCGTCAAAAAATTCTTGTCATTTTTGCACATTTGTAAAAACTTATCAATTATTAATTTTCCCCTACATACAATTAAATCATAGTATTCACCCTTCATAGACTAGCTCGATTAAAGCATTTTATATTCTTAGGAGTCTATTGGAAGTTGTAGATGAAGAACTTTTAATGAGGTACGCTTTATTAACTTTGTGTTTCATTTCTTTAAACCTTTTTTTTTATGTTTGCTTGACTTGTACTTTATTTCTTCTTACATGCACTTCAAGCATTACAGTTTTTAAAAAAGAATAGTACCTCATAGTTGCATTTTGTTTTAGACTTAACCTTTTGTATTAATCAGTTTTGTTTTATGAACACAAAAATTAATCTTACTAAAAGTTTGTACTGCATATTATTATTTTGTCTATGATACAACTCAATTTAAATCACAATGGCCAAGTTTCAAAATTTATATCCCTGAAAGAATTAAGTATTTAATTAAGGTCCTTAAATTGTTAAAAAAAATATATTTTGCTTAGGTACATTGTGTTTTTATGTGATATTTTTGGAAAGTTATACTTTTGTGGGATTACATGCTTAGAAAGTTGCGATTTTATTGTGAACATTAATTTTAATAGTTTAAAAATTATGTGATTTCTAATACTCTTAAGCTTTAAAAATTTTACGCTGCTTTATAACCCATAACCTTGCACCCTGTGCTTGCTTACAGGGGCCACACAGAGCGTTTAGCTGATTTGGATGATGATTACAAGTATTGTCAGCAGTAAGCATTTGTTTATGCGAATTACTCAATTTTATTTTAGCAAACTGTTGTTATTTTCTTTTGCATGTTTTATGCTTTTTGTTGGTTTTAAATGAGCATAAATGAATATAATTTTTTCTCTGAATTCATAAAAGAATTAATTTGTATACACTGATAAGTTTCTTATTTTTTTTTATGTATAATATTCTTTGTTAAACTTTGAATTACAAAAATGTGTTATGTTGCAGAGCCACTTTGCCTGTAGGTATAAAAAGTCAAGACTTGTCTAAAAAGGTATTTTTTTTGTATATTTGCTATTGTTTTAAAAACCTTCTATACTTTTATTTAAATTTTTGTGCTTATTAAAATTTTTTTTGCCCATATGCAATTTTATTTTAGCTCCCAATTTCAGTGTTTTTTTGTTCATCTACTAAAGCTCCATTTATCCTTTTTTTACATCACAGTTACTTTTTACAGTTCTCCTTTAAGTGAAGTTTTGCCATTAAGTAAAATAAATCATAATGCATGTCAATAGTAAAAAAAATACTAACTTGTAATTGAAGAATTGTTTGAAGGTCTCCAAATTGCTAAATATTTAACTTAAAATAATGAAAATATTCTTGTTAACTAACAAAATTACTAAAAAGTCAAATAAAAAAATACAACAATTTTGCTGTTTACTTTAGAAGCATACATTGCCAACTTGATTGATTTGTTTTCCTTAATATGTTATTAGGTTCTCACATAAGTGTTTATTTAATTAGACAAAAATATATAAATCTTAAATCCGGTTTGTGGGTTCAACTATGTTTCTTGTCGATAAGATTTAAAAAATAAATTGTAAATTCTTTTGCAAACTGTAGGCATTTACTAGATTTTAAATCAGCAATTCAATGTTCTCTTTATTTACCCAATACAAGGAAACTATTTACCTTAACTTTTTTACTTTTATCAATCATGTGGATTTATCATAATTTTATAGGATATGCTTTATGTCTCTAACTATAACATTTGATTTCAGACTGAGTCTAAAGTGAGAGCAGTTTCTGACAGATTGTTTGGAAATCGTGAAAAAGGATTGCCTACGGATATAGCTAATGGGAGAGACATTACCCAGAACAGACTGACATCTTTAATGGATGAGCTGTCGAATCAATTTTCTTCAGGTATTTTTTTTTACTGCGCAAGATATTCTTTCTGTGTGAAAATTAATGATTGAATATTTCATATGTATTAACAAATGCATTTCTTATAATCAAATTAAATATTATTTATCACAATCTTTTAAAGATTTGCAAGATCTACAAAATGCTTCTCCCCCAAGCCATCAAAATGGGTCATTGACACCAACAAGTAGTCCAAGATTAAATCCAAAGTCCCAAAACAATAACAGAAATAGTATTAGTGAAGACGATGACAAGGAAAACAGCCAAGATAAACAGCCCCCTCAAGCTCCACCTCGAAGGAGGAATCAAAAAAAGTGTTCATCTCCTGTAAGTTTTTAATTTTGTAAAAAAAGTTTTTAATAAATGTTAAGAATATTAATGAATTTCTAATCTTTGATATATCAAACACAATGAGACAAATAACCAATAAAATGTAAATCTTTCTAATTTAATCACTTATTTCATGCAAAATGAGAAGTTATGGATGGATTTTCTATTTAAAGAAACATAAAAAAATAATAATGCTGATGTTAAAAGTGTAAGCATGGTATTTTAAAATCAAAATTATTCTTTTAAAAGAAATTTGCTTCAAAATTATACATTCCTTCATTTACATGCAGATATATTTCAACTAATAAAATTTTGGCAATATCGCTAGAATAACAGTTATATTAATTTTTGCTATGCTTTTTTTTAATTATGCATGATTTAATTCTTTTTAAAGTACTTTTAACTGCAATTATTAATTTTTACTAAAAACTTACAAAGTGCATTAATGGATTTTATTTTCATAAAAAAATTGATGTAAAAACTAATTATGTGACGTATAAAACCTTTGGTTTTAAGAAGCTAAAGAATTGTAATTTAAAGCGGCACATAACTTGAAGCTTCCATCTTATTCAAATAGTATGTTAATATAGCATGATGTACAAACATTTCTATTGTTCAAGCAAAGTTTTAAGAAGCAGTCTATGTGATTTTTTTCTTGATCTTATTTGGTTAATTATTTGAGTTTTTCCGTCTTTTGATCTCAACACAAATTTTAATATAATTTAATATGTTTATGATAGTTTTGAAATTTCATTTTGCCTATTTTTCCCTATATCCCAGCAAATTAAAAACTATAGCTATATATTCCATGCGTGCTACAAGCACATTTAGAAATGATGTTATTAAGTGTACTGATTTCACTGGTTTTTAATACGTGGGAAAAGGGCTTTTGATAACAGTAGATTTGTATGTATTTAAAACATGCACAAACTAGTGATTTTTGCTGTATAAATACAAATTAAAACTTTTGAATTATTAAAAATTAAGAAAGTTATTCTGCATTAATACTAGAAGAGGAGCAATAAATGCGATTAAAATATTTAGTACAATGAAGCCAATACAATGTTTTATATGTATATGTTTAAAATATCTTACAAAATTATTCTAATGATGTTTTTTCAGAAACCAGTCAGCAATGGACTACCACCCACTCCAAAAGTTCATGTAAGTGCACTTAGTATTCTTTTATGTGCTACTAAATCCAAACTTTTAAAATTATTATAATTCTTTATTAGCTCTTTTATTTTAGATGGGTGCTTGTTTTTCTAAAGTCTTTAATGAATGCCCATTACGAATTCACTGTACTTCAACATGGGTGCACCCAGAAACCAGAGGTACATTTTAAGAAAGTTTTTAAAATTCTTTATGTATTAATATTGTATAGTTCTTAACATATAGAGGAACAGGGTACTTCGACAAAATGAAGTTCTTCAGTTTCAAGAAGGTTCTGCCAGCAATATATATAGAAATAGACCAACATGACATGTTACTGATCTACTATGGCAACCCTGTTAGTCAGGTTTACTTAAGTGTTAGTGCATTAGTGTTTCTATGTGTGATTTTTTGCTCCTGTATTATAACAGCTCATTATTTTGTAACCTAAGAAAGCCTATAGTTGTTTACATTTCAAATATAGTTAGTACATTCTTGACGTATGTTTAATTGTCATTCATTTTGAGTAGTTAAACATTTGTTTATGTATCTTTCTTTAGTTACTTTACCTCCCTAACCTGAATTATGTTTATGAATGTGGTACAGCTGTGGACAAAAAAAAAGTATCCACTATGATTATTTCGGCCGTTAGTCAACCTATAAAATCGGACTTTTTTTACTTTGTAAACAAATAACATTCTGAGTTAATTGCAAGAAACAAAATTAGCATAAGGGGCCATCTTCATATTAAAAATGTTTCAAACTTCAAATTTTTTCAAACCTTTTTAAGTCCATGTTTCAAATCTATGACATATTTAAACACGAAATACCAAGTTTTCTTAGTTTTTGAGCATTAGAATTAGAGGCAAGCAAAGTTTAGGGGCCGTAATGTTAAATGAGTTGCACATAAAAAACTATCCCACTCTATAAATAATTAAGATAATGAAACAAATTTTTTACTGAATAATAATTATAATAACCCAAACAAAATGCATACACTATTGGGGTTTTTAAAACAAATTTTATATTTTAAAATAATTATTATATTAATTTTTAAAAAAATTATGAATTGAAACCCCTTAATATTTTTACAGAAAAATTTAAGACATGAAGTTTAAGCGAAATCCCAATTTTTTAAATTTTTTATCCATAATTTGCTGAGTAAATCACAAAATACTTTTTAATTACCCTTTAAGGGACTGTATATAAGATTACAATATGTGAACTTGATAAACCAATACGGCCTTGCAAAAGGAAGAAAACATTAAACCAACGACCTTGAAAATTCTGATGTATCACACAACAGGCGCCTTTAAGGTTGATTAATGATAGTTCATTTGGTTTTGGCCTAAATAACGTACTACTAGAGCTACACGAGGGCTATTAAATATTGATATATATACAACTGCCGATGTGCCGGAAAAAGCTCTAAGTGAACATAAGTTAAATCTGTATTTGGAATAAGTAACGTTAACCAAAGTATTTATTATATTTTAAGCAAAATATAAACTATTGAATTATAAGCTTAATGTATATCACTTTCATAGTCATCTCTAGAATAGCTACGTTTAAATTGATTACTTTTTAAGAGTAGTAGGCCTTCTAATATTTCGTCTATTATTATTATAATTATTATTCGCTTTTATTTATTCTCTTTACTCGTAAGTATTTTTTTTAAATCGATGTTCAATAAAAATATTTGTTCATCTAGCTCTGCTTTATTCATCTTTTATTTAAACATGGAAGCGATGCGCGGTATTTTTAAGAAAAATTTACTGGACAACTTTTAGGAAATTGAAACGGAGGAAAGGATTGAAATATTAAAAATTTTCGTTTTGTATTTACATTACATTTTTGCTTCAGACAAATCATATGCACACATGAACTAATGTATTTGAGCCTGTATTCGAAAAAAAGATATTCTATTCATCTTTTAAAAAGTTTTTATTACATTTCAATGCATGCATCTCCAATTGATTTTTTTCCAATGGGGCTGCAATCTTGGCGGTCAAGCCTTTTGCAGACTCGGCATGTTCCACAGAATTGAGAGCCATTTTTAAAAATAATATTTTTTCAGTGTCTTGTGTTAAAGTCAATTTATTTCGTATATTTAAACAAATGTTTATAATTTTTATTTATTTTTTTAGTAAGAAAGTATATTAGTTATTTAACGTCACATAGGATTGCTTAAAAATGAACTCGCAATAAATTTAATATTTTCTAAATAGCGCGTGTATGCGCACAGGTTATTTTTTAATTTTTTAAATCACTTATATATTTTTAAACTTCATCACCGAACATTTTTTAATGGAGGATTATGGTAAGAATCTTTGTAATTTAACCAACTTTAAGAGGCGAACTCTTGAATATAATTATACGGTTGCAATGCTTTTTTTAAAAATAATAATCAACTATGGTAAGTGCTCAGAATATTTTAAAAAACATAACTATAGGCTTGTGTTGCATTTCCATGCTTTATTTTTTTTTAAATTTCAAAATGAAAATTTTTATTTTACAGTAACAAACGATTTTTCGCATTTCAAACTATTTTCGTCTGCTCGTCTACTTTGAACGCGCTGAAAGTGTTTAAAAATATTCCATCGTCATGAAAATATTATAAAATACTATGCAGTTAGATATAAAAATCTTTGAATTAAATTCATAAAATAAAATCTGTTAATAACTAGTAAAATAATTGAAAAATACGTACCAATAATAATTTATTTACTTTTTTAAAGATAATTTATAGTTTATTCTGTCATTCTTAATTCAAAAATTCAAATTAATATTTTTATTTTTGATTAGAATTAAATTAAGTTTGAATTTTTAATAAATTATGGATCAGAAAACATTCTTTAAAAAAACTAAATCACACTTCCATCTCTCTCAAATATGTAAACTAAAACTTAACTACAGCTTTCAGCATGCCAACGAATGATTAATATTCAATAATAAATATAAAAAATGTATCTTTTATGCACAAATTTACCAACAAAACATATCTAAACTTAAACATATCGTGGTTCTCATAAAAAATAAATATTGTTGTCTCGTTACTCAATGGCGCCCAGTATAGAAATCCTTGACATACACAAAAAAATTTAAAATATAAACTTTAATAAATAAACTTAAAATGTTAACTATACAGTTGAAATAAACTGGCAAAAAGGGGAAAAATTAGACTTCATCACCATTAACTTTTGATCCCTTGCAGGGCTCCTCAACATATTCTACCTTATATTTCAATCTTTCGCTTTTCCCCCCGGACGAACCTATAGACTACGCTTGTCATTTTAGAGATGGTCCCCTAAAGGACATCAAATGATTCGATTGAATAACTCGTTATATATTCATCCAAATGTAACAAAAACTTAGATTTAGGGGTTTTCGAGGGTGCTTAACATTTCTAAATTATCAAATTTGGGTGTTACTATTGGAAATTTCAATGTTGATAACATTTTTAATATCAAGACGGCCCCTTAGGAAAATTTTGTTTCGTGCAATTAACTTAGAATGTTATTTGTTTGCAAAGTCAAAAAGGTCTGATTCTATAGGATGACTAACGGCCGAAATAATCATAGTGGATACTTTTTTTTGTCCACAGCTGTACCCCATTTGAACTGCTTTCATAGACACTTAAAACCAAATATATAGAAAAAATTCTGCATTTTCACTAGTTTTGTATTTACTTGTACTTTCTACTTTGTTCTGTAGAACTCACAAGAAATGGACATAATTTTCTGTTTCTACAAACAAAATTTTTTTCTTACAATGTCATTGAATTTTTTTTAGTATTAAGTTATAATGTGCTCATAGAAATTTGTTCAGCTCTCTTAATTAATACTTTTGTATTTTGAAAACATATTTTCAATTAGGTATCTCATTTTGCCCCAGGTTCCCCTAGCATCAGTTTTTTGCATCTTAAATAAACTTTTTTTTCCAGATCAGCATATTTTATTTGGTTGTGAAGAAGGAATATATACTTTGAATCTTAATGAGTTGCATGATGCTTGCATGGATCAAGTAAGTGACAAATTACAAGGAACTTGCGAGGAACTTGGCATTTTTTTCTAAAGTCCATTTATGCATAGTCATTTGAAAACTTTATTTTTTAAAAATGATTAAAACTAAAAACAATATTCCATGTGCTTAGTAGCTTGGTGAATTTTTCATGTGTAACTAATTTGCAATAGTTTCACAGCATGAGCAGCCTGTAAAGACTACAATTTCAAATTTCCCTGGAGACAAAAGCCAACCCATGACTATTTGTCATTGTAAATTAATCTCTTGGTTTATGAAGTAGTATACTTATACATTTAGGGTGAGCAGAATAAAAAAAATATGTTTGGAATACCTTTTAAAAGTTGCCTCTTATAAATTCATAAAAAAAATTGAATAAAATATCCAAAATATTTTTACTTAAACTTACCAAATCTAGGTCTTTGTAAATCATTTCTTAATAATGGACAATAGTAGGTTTTGTTTACAAAATGTTATGTTAAAACAGTTTTTGAATACTAATTTTTCCTCCCAGCTCTATCCTAGAAGAACTACATGGATGTTTGTTGTGAAAGATGTGCTTATGACTCTTTCTGGTATGCAATAAATTTTTTTAATATAGTTTTTTTTGTAATAAGTTAAAAAAAATTCTTTAATTGCCCAATCAAAAATCAAAGTATTTGAATATTATAAATGTATTATTCTATGAAATAAAACTGACCATATGGGGGGAGCTTTACGCTAGCATTAATATTATTCTATGAAATGCTGAGCATGAAATCCCACAGACTATTTCAGGAATTAAAAAAAAATTATAGTTGTACAGAAAAGCTTGCTTAACAGGAAATTTTATTTGCTGTGTAGGTTTTCTTTTGCATGTTATGTGATTAAAATCTTCAGCTATTGTTATCAATGTCATAATGAATTTTTTAAAGCTTCAAATTTTGGAGTACCTACTTTGTGTGCACTCTGTATTGAGTAATTGAAGAGCTTAGTGGAAGAACGTGCTAAGTGACAAAAAGGTGAAAACGAGATAATGAGCTTCAAAGTTTTTAGTTTGCAACTTTTCTGTCATTCACAAAATCAGTTTTTTTTGCATGATATTTTAGTTTGATTCTTCAAAATGCTTGGTGGCTTTTGGCTTAGCCGTAATTTACGTCATAACGCGTCATTTACAAAACGCGCTTGACAACTCATGCACTTGGCACGTTCTTCCTCCGAAGTGCTTCAGATTTTGGCCAGTCGCTTAGTGGAAGAACGTGCTAAGTGAAATTTTTTAGGTAAATTTGATCCATAAACGTTTCATAATTTCTGTACTAACCTTCCGATTTTCAAAATTCTTTTTCTGTTTGGAAGATAGGACTTCACACATCTCTTTTATACTTTTTAATCGTTTGCCTGTCCGTCCATTATTTTGTCTGTCTGTCCATATCCATTTCAATTTCCGATCCAAAGTACCTGATTTTGAAATTTCTTTTTTTGGTTCGAAAGTAAAAAAATAGATGACTACAATGTATAGTGTTTGGCCAGCAGCCTGTACGTCTGCTATTTTGTTTCTGTCCGTACGTCCTACTACCCCCCCCCCCCCCCCCCCCGAACTTCCTTTGTACCCGTCCAATTTTTAAAGTTATTACTTTCAATCACCCAATATAAAATATAAGGTAATAAAACTATTGTGATGGGGGTCAATATTCCAAATTAAGATTTTGTGCTTTCTACACGTTTTGGAGGGTGCTCATTCTAAAAAATTGGGGTTTTTTCATTGATCCGTCTGTCTGTCTGAAACTACTTTACTGTTCGAAATAAGAGCTACGGACTTCAAATTTAGTACACGGGTTCCTAGTTACTGTTGAACGTCATAATAGGGTTTTAGAGAAAATTGCGCATGCGCAAGTAGAGGCTGCTATAAACTTTTTTGGGGTTTTAAAGGTATTACTGAATAACGGAAATAGATACAGACTTCAAATTTGATACACGTGTTCCCTGTATTTGTCGGACCTCAAAATAAAGTTTTCTACAATATTGTGCATATGCAAGGAGTAGCTGCCATAGAACTTTTTAGGTTTGACAGTTATTGAAAATACTTTATAAGGTATATATAACTTTTAAATGAGCGTATTGATACATAGTGTTACTCATCCCTAGGTTTTTTTAAGATATCAGTCTCCTATCTTATGCTTTTTGTTCGTCCGTTTGTCCCTACTATAAGGACTTCTTTGAGTATTTAAGTTAAAAGAAAGTTATATAAGTTATTTTAGAACTTCTTGCGTAATGTTAGATGAGTAAGTTTTTAATTGAAAATATTTTTTAAAAAATACCATTATCACTGAAATTATAAACTAAATACTTTGAAGAATAATAAGACAAATCAACTTAATAAAAAGTATACAAAAAGATAGTACAAGAAACACAAATGCATGTGAATAAATAAATATTAAATTTAAAAGATTTAAAAAAAGATAATAATGCAAGATGTAAGTTTTCGCAATTAGTTGTATTGCATATAGATCAATTATTTTCCAATAGGTTTATTTAAGAAAGTTTTAATTTAAATTTCTCGCTTGATTACAAATTAAATGTAGTTTATTTAAGTTTTTTATTTGAACTTAAGTTACAATTTTAAGAAAGCTACTTTAATTTACAGCATTTCTACAGCAGTAGAAGATGATCGTTTAAACAATTTATTTTTACAATCGTGATGTATAGTACTTTTTTAAAGTCATCTATATTTTAATAAATATTAAGAACTTATAACGTTTTATACTTTGTTACTTTATTTTAACATCAATTATTATAAAAAATATTTTAGTTTTACATAACAAAGCAAACTCTTGATTAAATTTGTACTTACCGTATAAGCTGCAATTCACACTTTCAAGCAAAAATTCAGCTTTCCGCTTGCTTCTTAATTCCATTTTAATAATTTTAGGAGTTTAGGACATTGCACAAAATGCGTTCGATAGCTTTAGAGATCAAACGTTAAATGGCTTTAAAACGTTTTTTGTACCCATAATTCATTTTTTTAAACAAACCAGATGCTTTGAATGTTTGGTGCAATGTTGTTTTAACGCCAACTGCGATCTCCCTAGAGCAGGTGCAACTTTGTTTTAATTATACCATCTGTTCGCAGCTAAATTATCTATGTTTTGTTTATTACAATAAAAATCAGACGACATTCAAAGTAGATGATATTTTATAAAATGTTAAAACCTTAACTCCGTTTAAATTTAAAATCAAAATGCATTTTTTCCCTATTTTGCTAAATGCACTCAAAACCCAGTTTTACGCATTATAAATTTTATTTCATTGATTATATTTAATAATTAAAGTTAATTAGGAAATATAAATTACATTTTGTTGAGTTCTTTTTGATTAAAACCACAAAAGAACCCTTTTTTTTATTAATGCAAGCGAAAAACTGAAAATTTTCCGCAAACGTGTCACTTAGCACGTTCTTCCACTAAACGATCGTTCAGGAATTGGGCGATTTCGGTGGAAGAACATGCCAAGGCTCCTTAGCACGTTCTTCCATTGAAAAAGTGACGAAAACGCGTGCACCTACCAACTTCGTATGCGAAAAATATACGAAATCGAATGTTTTCTAAAAAATTGAAAGCTGTTATGTTTAAAGCAGGTAATAACATGATCATTGACACAAAAATCTCAATTTTTTCAAAAATGTCACTTAGCACGTTCTTCCACTCAGCTCTTCAATTGACTTTGTATTAAATAATGTAATATTACTTTTTGTAAATTAAGCTTTATTTCCTCAGGTAAAACCACTCAACTATATCGTCATGATCTTTTAGCTTTACATAGCAAGCAGACTCATAGATTTTCTTTGTCTATGAATAAAATACCTGAACGGTTTGTTCCAAGGTATGATACTTATCGAGCTTTACTTTTAAATAAGAAAAAATAATCAATCTTTTTTAATGCACTGTAATATATGTTCTTAATTTTAAAAAAAGTGTATATTATCTTAGTCAAAACACCTCTTTTTCTTAATTTTTTTTAATTTAATAGTTGATTATTTGTTTTTTATTTTGAATTTTCTGCTAAACAACATTTGTTAGTAAACAAAAAAAAATTATATATGTGTTAAAAAAAATCATAAAATAAACTCAGTGGCGCAATAGCTCATAGAAAAGCCAAGGCCTTCTGAAGTCATTTCAGCTTAGGAGCAAAATATCAAGCACGGGCAGCTTATGGGAGAATGAGTCATTACAGCAAATGTTTCCCTGATAGTTGATCAAAATGGCATAAAACCCCCAGTTGTGTGGATCCCAATCTAGCTTCATCCTCTTTTTATCCACTCACTAAAGTGATGAACCTATCCCAATCGGGGATTTTGGTGCTACAGAACTACTGCTTTGTGGCTCTAATCATTACAACTCATCAACTAGTCCTAAAATTTCTTTGTGAATTAAAATAATTCTTTACTATATTCTATGCATACAATACATTGAAATTTAACTTTAGAACACTTGATTTTGCTGAAAGTCATTAAAAAAAGTTGGTTATTTTTTTAGATTTCTTTTTTGAAATATTTTTTTATGCATATTCAGAAAATTTTGGCAACCCATCTGTAATTGATAAAGCATTTCGTAAAAATGCATACTCGAGTTGAAACCCTTTTAAGTTATGAAGAGATTATAAATCTATGCGTAAAATCTGTAGTATTGATGAAGATACAACAACCCATGTCGAGGTGAAGACCAAGTCACTATGGCTTCTGTATACAATATTTGTTATAACCTAGATGACTGTTATTAATCGATAGTAAAGGAGTGCCATCTACTGTGAATGTTATTTTGAGGTTGCATATGTGTGCAGCAGACCGCTACAAAACTTTATGGTTTTTCTTAGACCCATAAACAAATTCTGGGCAAACAAGGATTATTATATTTCCTCCTTATTTAGAAGAATTAAAGGGTTTTTAATCTTTACTATCTTAACATTTGGGGATATTTATTTGAGGAATATTTATGATAATTTTTATTAAAGTTGCAGATAATTAAACAATTGTTTTATTCGACAGGCGCTTTTCCACTACATCAAAGGTTCCAGACACAAAAGGCTGTATTAAGTGTTGTGTCGGGAGAAATCCATATAATGGTTATAAGTACCTCTGTGGAGCTACTATGAATGGATTGTTTCTAATGCAGTGGTACAATCCTTTAAACAAATTCATGTTATTAAAAGTAAGTTTAAAAAAAGCATACTGTAACATCTTAGATGTATCCTTTTTATATTTTTTCTATACAAACAATCCATATTTACAGAATTTTGTACTAAATTACCTTCTCTAAAATGATAATCTGAATGATTTTTTATAGCAATTTGAATGTTGGGTCCCATCTAAACTGTCAATTTTTGAAATGATAATTTCTCCAGAAATGGAATATCCTATGATTTGTGTTGGTGTTAGAAAAGGGTAAGACTATTTTGTTAATCTATTGTGGTTGAAGAAAGCATGTAAAATTTGTTACTATTACTTTTACTTGGGTCTGTCTACATACTTTTTATTGGCAAATGTTTTGGACTTGATTAAAAAAAGTTTTATAAAAGCATAAATACCTAGACATTACAATGTTTGTTAATGTAACATGCACTTAAAAATAATCTCAAACCAATATTTTATAAACTATTACGTACATTTTGAGCTTTTTTACTAATTTGTTTTGTGAAGTGTTCCATTTGGTAATTATATATTGTAAAAAATCCCTTTTTGGAATCCTCTTTTTTCTTTCAACATTTCAGGGAAATAGCATGCACAGAACCTTTTTGTGGACCTGACCCCTTGTTACATTTAATGATTCATATAACCTTTGCAACTTTTTAATTAAACATAAATTTTTTGTAGTTATGAAAGAGGTAGTGTGAAACTTGATATGATTAATCTCAACTCTACATCCAGTTGGTTTAATGAAGATACAGATGGAACAGATACCATTGTTCCTAGGCATGATGCAATTGATGTTGTAAGTGTGTCTCAGTTGGAAAAGGACACAATATTAGTTTGTTCTGAAAGTAAGTATAGCGTCATACTGAAAGTAAATTTTCTTGGTAGATTGTAGGCTGTAAATTTCAAATATCATCTGATATCTTTAAGAGCTTTATTTTGTACCAAACAAGTTTTTTTAAAAAATTTCAAAAATAAAAACCAAACCGTGTCCAACATTGATTATTTCTTTTACATTTTGCTAAGTATGGTGCTAAACTTAATTTGGATTCGCTATTAATATTTAGATCATTTGGAAATTTGTTGGAATTTGAATATCATTTGATAAAAGTATCGGTCTATACTAAATGGCATATGACTTCCCCCTCTACCTCCAATTTGTTGACAGCAGATTTTATAATTTTCAACTGCCTTATGTAAAAACATGATATCCAAGCAAGTTAACATACTTTTTTTTGTATTTCAAAAGTATTGCAAGTGTTTTTATTATATGTAACTTATAGTTTACATTTCATTCATGATCAACAAAATTAGACTTCTATATGTGAGGACTATTGTATGCAAATGAATTTCATTCAAATGGTCCTTTAGTTTAACAGTTTTCTTTTACTTACTTGGCTAGAAATTTAAAATTATTATAATATGTAACGCATATTTGAAGAAAAATACTTTCCATAAGTGTTTTTTCATATATATTTTTAAGCCTATTTAACTACTTTTTTAAAAAAAAATTACTTAGAATCATTTGTAAAATTTAATTTTTTTCTTCTTTAAAATAGATGTTGTCAAAGTTGTAAATTTGCAGGGAAAATTGAAATCTAGCCGACAACAACCTGCCGAGTTGTATTTTGATTTCCCAGTTGAATCTATAGGTATGTTAAACAGATAAGTTTCAAATAGTCTGTGCATTGAAATAATGATCTTTAAGGAAGCTTTTTTTTAAAAATATTTTATTATTACACAGAGTAATCATGTAAAAAATTGTGTGATACCTTAACATTTTGTTTGCTAATTTTTTTTTTTCAGTTTGCTTGACAGATAGCGTGTTAGCATTTCATAAACATGGTATGCAAGGTCGTAGCTTTAAGAATAATGAAATTGTTCAAGAAATAAATGACAGTAGTCGAATATTCCGCATGCTAGGTGCCGATAGGTAAGTTATATAATGTTTTTATTTAACTCAACAAGTTTGTATCATTTTACCAAAATTCTATGCAATTTATTTGGCATCTGTAACCGCAACATTCTATTCCAGCTTATATTAAAAATGTGCACGTTTAGTTACACATCATACTTGTATATATATTATCTGGAGAATTTTTTTAATTAAAATTTAAATCGAGATGTTCTTAAACATTCAATCTGTATGCAAAATATTTTTTTAAAATACCATTTTATAGTGCACAATTTAATATTAAATTTTTTTTCAGACTGTTAGTAACAATAAATAAAACTGTTGAAATGTTTTTTAATTGTCCATTTCTATATTTAAACTTTAACATATTTTGTCTGCATCAGTTTATGAAACATTATTTGCAAACATAACTTCAAATCATTTTACATGTAGAATATGCTGTCTTAAGAGACTTGATGTTTAATTAATCAGAAATTGTCTTAAAGTTTTTATAATACACTTGCAAGCAATTTTCAAACTTCTTTGTTTTTCTTCAGTAAAAATTGTATGTTACTTATATTATTTTTTTTCTTCCAGTGTTGTGACTTTAGAGAGCCGACCCACACATGATTTAAAAAATCCTTCGAATCTATATATTTTAACTGGCCATGAAAATAGCTTTTGAGTGAACAAATGCATTCCTATAATTTATGTTGTGATATTATGGTGATAAAATCTGGTTGCTATTGCACTGTACAGATGAAATTCTGTGTGACAATTTTGTCTTTGACAATTGGCGTAATAAAATGTATCAAAAGACAAAGAACTTTGTAAAAAAAAACACCTAATAATTGTATTGTTTGTAACAGGTCATTTTGCATTTAAGTGTTTTTGAGCTTTAGCTGTTCCTGCATGCATATTTATGACATTTGTGTTAGTTTCCTAGTGCTTTTCAGTTATGATGAGCATATATTTTACCTTACTTATATTTGTTTTTGCTCTTATCGGTTTAGTAGGATTTCCACCGGTCGTAAAAACGTTTGTAAACCCCTTAAACTATGAAGCACTTTTAGGAGCCTCAAAATGTCCTTAATTATTCTTTAAATAAAAAAAAAGTCTACGATTTTGGTCATGAGACTCTAAAAGGAAAATGCATTTTTTAATTAGTCAATTAATAACTTCAGGATGATTAAACTCTTCATTAATAAATTTTAATTAAAAAATAACTGCAATTACAAAACAATCTTATTTATGACAATAAGAAACAAAATATAATTTTAGGTTCCTTGCTAAATATAGCCTCAAAATTAATATTACATTGACTTTAAGAACTTAAATATTTTCAGTTCACAGTTAAAAATCCTATTCTAATAGTATTGAACTTTCTATGGTTTTGTTGGATATCTACTGACAATATAATTTCAAGATAAATAATCTGATTGTAATTTTTTTAACAATTCACATTCTTTTAACTCATGTGAAACTCTTGAAAATTTAATTCATTATTTCATTGTTCAGCTTTAAAAGTTGAAAGCACTCATTACTAAGATAATCTATATTAATATTTTTTATAAATGATATTAGCAATAAAATTATTGCACCAAATTTCAAATTTTGCAACAAAATAATATAATTCTTACTTGAAATGACTAATTTTTTTAATTGTATTTTTATATTCCTGGTAAATATTTTCAGATAATACTGCAGTTGCTATTTATTTTAGTACAGAAATAGCTGCTGTAGTGTTTAAAATAGCTTTTAAAAGATGTTATTGTGCTTTTATTCCCTTGCTAATAGAGATAATTTTATTTAGATAGGTATGAACTTATTGACTGTTGTTCTTACTATTGTCGAGATAAAAAAATTTTTAGGAACCTATTAGATTAATGTAAATAGAATTTTAATGTTGTGTTTGATGTGCCCCTATTTAAAAATGTTGTTTATTAGGTTTTTTTTCCTGTCTAACAAAAATTTGTATTTATACATTTATATCCCTTGATTTAAAATCATAATTAGACCTGTGAAATAAATATTGTTTCGTATGAAACTAAAAGACTGTGATTGAAGGAGCTATTTATTTATGTGTTGTTTTAGTAGGTCATTGTTTATCCACATGTTCTTGTAATTCATAAAAATGTATTTTAGTTTGGTACTAGTCTACTGTAAGACCAGTAAACCACCCTAATAATATGCAAACGGAGTGTTAGTTTTACTTTAAATAACTTCTATTTTTGTCTTACAATTATCCAGAAATTTTTAATTAATGGATAATACAAATATGCTTGTTTTCCTCAGAAGAATAGTAACTTTTATATTTTACACCTTATCTATGCAATATTTATAGGACTCAGGTTTTTCTAATGTTGGTGTATAATATGTGTATTTTTATTTGCATGCTCGCATGTCACATACCTAGATTTTTTTTTATGGTGAGTTTGAGACTAAACTATTTTGGTGGTGCTTTTTTATGCTTTTTTCTTACTAATGTTACCACATAAAAAATTTGAGTTTTAATGCTTCCCATGTTTTAAAAATTTAATTTTTTTGTCTAATTTTAAAACTTCATTTTCACTAAGCAATTTAAAATATTTCATTTCCACTTTGCAATTTTATATGACTTTTTTTATATGCGCAATGTAAAAATGTTGATTATAGATGATGTTATTAAAAGTGTAAATTCTCTTAATTCGTTGATAGTGCCAAAGAGCTTTTGCTTATGTGTTGGGATCTTTCAAAAGTTGAACAGTTTCAATGTGTTGTTCTGCAATTACTATGATTGAAATTATAGGGCATATACGTAGTTTATTGAGCCAAAATTATTCTACTAATAAAATAATTAAGTTTGTTCTGCAGCTCTACATTACTGAAATCTTAATTTCAATGGTTTTAGGTAAATCTATATTAGATTTGATTATTTTACTTGTATTTATGATTAAATGAAAACATTGGATTTTCACCTCTTAAGTTCGTTTAAACACCATAAAAGTATTTTTAGAATAAAATTTTTACGAAAATTATTTTTTACATTGTGTTAATGAATTTTTTTATGTGCATTAGTTCATTTGCTATGTCCGATGTGGAGCAGGAAAAATTCTTGTGTGATATAAATAAAAAAGTTTCAGTTTTTATACCATGCTTTCTATAATTATTAGATATAGTTCAGTATGTATCTTTAAATAAATTTCTAAATTTTTGTAATTGTTTTTTCTTCCGACATTTTTTGTGTAAAATAAATGCCATATCATAAGTTTTTCCAGCTGTATATAAATGCTATATATTCTATACTAGAAGAGTTAAATTGATGTATTTTTTTCAGGAATTGTTTTCTAAGTGATGATTTGCTCAATTAGTTATATTGAAATGTCACTGTAAAGTTCAATTGTCAACTATTAAAACATAATTGTCAGTTTCTTTTATTGACATACTATTCTTTTTTTTTAAATACTTTGTAGTTTTATAATTTACTTATTTGCTGGGTTACTTTCTCCCTTGATAACACTGTAAAGAATAGAAACATCAATTATAGCAGTATTCTTAAATGCTATAAATGTCACCAGGTATACTACTGTTATGTTTTCAAAGCATAGCCAAAACCTTATTTGGGCTAATTTTAAGAAAAATAAAATTAAGGGTCTAACATTACGGCACAGGTAGTCAACTAAAGCTACTAAAAAACAAGTATGTTTGTAACAAGAACTGGTACTTAAAACTACTTCCACACAAACTTCATGTCTAAAAAACGCAAAACACAGCATTTAGTTCGAATTTTAAACCTCTAAAAGTCAAAATTAAAAAAAAAAAATCTTCAAAAATTCAATAATTGTTGCTTACCTTTTGATAAATTTATTTATATCTCAAAGAATAAATATGTAATATTGTTCACATCTAAAAAGAAGTATAGCATACAATCAACATACAATATTGAAACAATCTATTACCTTCAAAACATAACTAAATGAATTGATTTTTAAATACCGTTCCGACACAAAAGACAATGAAAAAACCTCGCCAAAAGGAATAATTTGTATTAAAACGTCATTATTCATTAAAAATTGGCTAAAAATGAAAAATTACATCTGCATTTAAAAAAAAAGATAGAATGCCTTGTGTCTCTTTATTAAAAAATAATGCAAACAATCAAATAATCTCATTGTGGCATATTTTTTGACGTCATTCCAAAATAAAATTTCTTGAACTTTTTAATTAATATAAATAAAGTTTCTTGTGTCATTGTTGTGAGTGGCAATGGTAATTAAGTCCATTAGAAATGGCCTTCTTATACTTTGTAAATTAGTATTAAATTTTGCAATTTTTTTAATAATCGAAATACTTTGAATCAATATCTTCTAGTTTTGATGTGCTGAATTTTTTGACGTATCGCACTTATCTGTAGCATTTGAAGTTTGGGCTATGAAAAAGGGTGACAGACAGACCGACATAGACTTTATTAAGCTTTAACATTATGAACATAGTGTGAAGCAAAACGAACTCATTGAATTGCTTAGGATTTTTTTTTTAATATTAAGTCAAGCAAAAAAATATCAGTAATTTGTTGCGCACAAATACGTGAAGTGTCTTTCAATACATATTCATACAAGTATAATTTAATACTGTCTATATTAAATAATAAGATGTTGACATCTCTTTAAATAGTGTAGCAAAAGGCCTATGTTGTCATAACAAAATGATTCTTAATTCCATGGAATTTGTCTGTAAAAATCGTAATCCGCCAAATGCAGCATGTTTTATTAATATTTAAAATAGAAAAAAATCATTAAAAATTAGTATGAAGGCTAAATCCCAGTGATAAGATCATTTCTAAATCAAAATATAAAATAGTTGTGTGTGTTGTTTCTCAAGAGTCATTCCATGTCCAAACAAGTGGGTGTGAGTTTTAAATCGTAATTTCACACTTCTGGGTGAAAACATTCTTCCTTTTCTCCCTAATTAAGATTTTAATGTGGACTCTCTTATTCCCATAGACACTACTTTCCCATTTTTTTTAATTAAGTAAACCTTTTTCATTTTTCGAAGCTTAATTGTTTCTAAATAAAGAAATGCATTGAAAAAAGAAAATCTGAACTCAAAAGGTCAAGCTGTACTATTAAGTTTAATGTGATTTGGTTTTCTGTTATGTTGAATATGATTTCGTTCAGGATTGTTTGACATGGAATAACTACTAATGCTGGTGTGTATTCTAATTTATATGTGTATTATTAAACTCATTTATTTCATGCAATACTAATTCAATGCATACAATATATCTGTATTACCAAAGTAATTTTTCATTTTAGTGGTGTTTGTTCTGTTATTATATTTCCATATTAGCTCTTATTCAAATTGAGGAAAATGCACATTTCTCTTAAAATTATTAAAATCTGTAACAGTACTAAATTTTGTGGAATCTTAATGCTTAGATGCTGTGACCAGTATGAAACAGAGTTGCATTCATTTAACTTTCTCTATAGAAGTTTTAATCTGTTATATAAATTTTGGTATATTTTGTTGTTCTTAGCCACTTGCAAGTATTGCTTTAAAAAAAAAAACTGTATGTAATCTGTGATGCATATGCTCTAAAATTAATGTTTTTTATGCTGGAAAAATTTATTAAAATGCTTTGTAATTATTGTAAAAAGTGAAATAAAAAGTTTATCATCTTAAGTCGATAATGGGCATGTTTCACGTTTTGAGCGGCAATAGTTTCACAGGAATGAAAATTAACTTGATTGGTTAATCATTGTAGTGGGCGGAGCTTACCGTGTCATACCATACCACCAATCACTGAAACCATCAATGTTGGGCTTGGGAGACGGCCTTGGCTTTGGCCAAAGCCTTGACGCAGCATTCGATGTTGCTACAAAGTTGCGTTTAGCGGCAGCTTATAGAGCTGTTGCAACCACATGACTTTTCAGAGCAAACTGCATCTGGGAAGGCCGGGAACGATCCTGTGGGGCATACAAATACAAGAGACACCGGCGTTATTTCAATGCGAACTAGTTTGAACGCTTTTTTTTAAAAAAGAATTGCGCCTTTAAAATGACTACTGAATATTATCAGAATATGAACAAAGAATCTAAGGAAAATTATTTGGAGAAAATTTCCTTGATAAATGGAATAGATCCATATTCTTTATCGAAAAATGATACTAGTGTAGACGTGCAGAATTTACAGATGTGATGTTTATGGATATAGTAACTTATTTAGTTGATGTGAAAAGTGCTTACACTAAAGAAAGCTTTAAGGCTTACAAAAGCTTAGAAGCTTACAATCAATTTGTTTGTGGCTGGGTCAGCGATGTGGCTACGTTAAAAATAAATGGATTGTCCCTAGTTCTTGGAAAGGTAATATGTTAGTTTCTCATTTTGCGCTTGAACTTGTATCTAGGCATTATGCATATTAAAAAAACTGTATAATTTTTTATTTAATAAATGTAAATGTTTATTGAATGAACGTTGCGTTCTAAAATTATAAATGTGTAATGATTATGCAACTCTATTTTGTAGATAGATCAAATAGATCGGGCAATCTGAAAAACGCCTTTCGATCTCGGTTCGATCTATGACCACAATTTACTACTCCGCAAAATGGAAGCATTTTAAAATTTACTAAGAAAAAAACTCGATAAATACACGCAACAAACGTTAAAACTTACTGCGTACTAAGAGAAGCGTAGGTTTGTTTGACCCACAGTAATCGTTGCTATGGGAACGAAGGAGAGGGGGTCGCAGATGCAACCGCTCTATATCTCAGTCTGGTCACTTCAAAATTACAAGATATGTCCAAAATTAGAAGATATGTCGAAAGTAGCCCTCTTGTAGTTAGTGTGTAAAGGTAATTTAACCCCCCCCCCCCCAAATAAAAAAAAAGACAAACATTAACAGGTGTGCGTAATACTATAAAGTGGGCTGAACCTCGTCAGTTGACTGCCGTTTAAAAATTGTATAGAAACTTACGTGAAAATTGTGAATTTTTTTGTCAAAATGTAATAATAATGATCCTTAGATCATTGTTTTTTTTGCATCATGTTCAAAACAAAGAACCTTTAACATTAGTTAAGGGCGAGGGGGAACGTCAAAAATGTGTTTATATTTTCTTGTGCGGTAAAAATCGAAAAGAATAATCTTAGTAAAATAGTTCAAACTTTTGCCCTAAAAGTATCATGGAATGTGTTGCTTCAATGTCGAGACACTAATAGTCCAAGAGCCCAGGGCCCTCAGACCCTCACTCATGAAATATATCGGATTAGGCAGCGTTTGCATTTACCTTTAGTGTATGCATACACGCTAGAGTGGACCGACGGCAAAAGGTAGGTAAAATATAAGGTAACTATCTCATTTTCTCCTAGCTGATTTTTAAGTATGTTTTAGAAAATATTGTTAAAAGTTAATAATCAATACTGCCAGACACTTTCCGGCGGGCAATTTTTTTTTTGCCAGACGCTTTAAAGGTCCCTGTAAAGTTCAGACTTGGTCCCACGCATCTGGTGGCGCGTTATAGACCTACGTATTTTCTAACTAATCAAAAATTTAATTAAATCAAATGAAAATCTTTTTTCGTTTTTATTGCGTATCGACTCAGATTTATTTCTGTCACCATAAAAGTAACAAACAATTAGTCCCCCCCCCCCCAAAAAAAACGAAGAAAGATTATCATTTTTAACATTAATAGCAATATGCGCGACAAATATTTTAGGTTTTCTTTAACAGTCTTGTGAGTATTGAAAAATATATTATAATCAGTTTAAAATATTTTCACTGAGCAATTTTAACTTTTAAATGAAAACTTTGACCAAACTTTTTCGTCCGACACCTTGGAATCGTCCATTTACATCATGTATGGCAAAAAAAACAGCAAGTGCTGTTTAATACGCAGTATTTGCTGTTCAAAGTAGTAAAATAACATCATGTTTTGTTACATATCGTCGGTCAAATGACTAACCCACGAATTTGCAAATTCTAGGGATGGGCGTTTTTTTGAAAAATATCCAGATTCCCATATCTGTGTTTTTGCGCATTTGTCCGACGATGTAATATTACACATTGCAGTTTTTAATCTTACAACACACTTTGCAGGCACATTTTATTGCCTACAAAGTGTGCTGTTTTCAGGTAGATTATTTTTTGTTAGAAAGTAAAGAAGTATTGAATAATAATATCGAACAATGAGATGTCCTGAAAAAACAATTTTAATACCGAAGTGTTCGATTAGTACTTGAAGGACTGACTTCTCTAGTGAAGGAGAACTCCCTTTTCAAAACCCGAAGAGCCTAACAAATGTTAGAAATAAAATTATTCATATTTTAAATATATCATAATTTAATTTGTCAAAAGCTGTAAAATAGTCGCAATAAGCTTATCGGAATCCGGGTTTATATTATATTTGTATTTTATCATGTATACCTGAAGTAAATATATGTATCTCTCCTTTGATAACTCCACATAGAAGTGAAGCTTGCAAAGCGAAAGTACAGATTATCGTCACATATAGGGGCTGAGCCCCACGTCAATGCATATTTTCTTTTCTTTTTTTCCGGAAAGAATGTTCCTTTTTTAAGTTTACTTTTATTAAAGTATTATATTTTATCAATAAAAATAGTTTGAGTTTTTTTTATACAATGATAATGATAAGATTTCATTATATAAATGCTTGGTGTAACATACTTTTTCCTTAATGCTAGTCGTTCAAATACGTTTTTTCTAAAATATCTTAGTTGCTGTTTAGAGATTTTATTTCCGTGCTTTTTTCACCTTATTTTGAAGAAAGGATTAAAAAAGCTACCTAGAACTTACTCAACAGACACTTTATAGTTTTAAACAAGAAATTTATTAAAAATATCTATAATTTTTTCCGGATATTTTTCAAGAAATTATTTTGACCTTTTTTAAATACAAAATTCGTATCTAAGTTCCGCGCGATTTCTTTTTTTTTATCATCAAAAGTAACGCCACTATCTGACTTAAATGTTCGAATTTTTATTTATTATTGTAAATTATTAAAAAAAACAATTACATTCAAACAGTTACAAGAAAAAAAACTCGAGGTGTGTAACACTACGCGACTATCAAATTCCCACTCAATCATTTAGTACATGTATCATCAATACATTTCAAGGTGATTGAGACAAAGGTAGGACAGACGGACAAATGTTCGAAAAACCCCTTTTTTCGAATCGTCCAAAACGTGTAGAAAACACAAAATCTCCATTTCGGATCTCCATCGTTTTAGTTTACTTTATACAGCGCGTCCCAAAAGTTTATGGACTGCTGTGTTTTTGAATTTTATAATAGGAAAACGTTTCGCAAGAATTTTTTTATATTTTTAATTATCAAAAATATCAATACAATATTAGTACTGTACACAAATAACATAACAACATCACAGATTTAGTGAAAAATGAAAAAAATTAAAATTTGGTTGTCCCAAAAGTTTATGGACAAGTCCATTTTTCCATTTAATTTTGCACTATTGTTCAAATTTTTAAACCGTTCTTCATTATAACTTGAAACACTCGATCAGGCATACTTAAAACAAGAGTTGAGAATTTCGGGCTTCAAATTTAACCAACTTTGTTCAATTTGCATAGTTAGATCTTGAACTGTTGCAAATTGGCGCCATTTGCATAAACGTCCCTCGAAAGTATTCCCCAGAGGTTCTCCATAGGGTTCAGGTCAGGACTTAAAGCTGACCACTCCATAACTTTAACATTGTGGCGTCTAAACCACTGCACAGTGGAGTTAGACACATGAATGGAGCAGTTGTCTTGTTGATATTCCCATTTATTTCCCCCTAGCAACTCCCCAAATGGAAGTAAGTGAGCTTCAAGAGTTCCTTGATAATCATCAGAATATTGCCGACCTTTCAAAAAAGCAACATCAGTTGTTCCGTTGAAAGAGAAGGCTCCCCACACCATTACTGAACCCCCTCCTTGTTGCCTGCTTAAAAAGGACCTTGGTTCCTTCCGAAGATCGTGCCAATAGTACTTCCATCCATCGGGGCCATCTAAATTAAACTTTTTTTCGTCACTGAAAACCACACTTAGCCATTCGTCTTTGTAATGCATGTAATTTCTTGCCCACTTAACTCGAGCATCCTTATGGCGTTTTGTAAGCTTTGGCGTGCGTCGCATTTTATGATATTTTAAAAACTTACTTGCTTTTAGCCTTCGGTGGACTGTAGATTTTGATACTGAAGCTGTAATTTCTTTGGCTGTAGATCGTACAGACAAATTTTCGGTCGAAACAAGTCTCACAATTTCTCTGTCTTGCCTCTTTGTTGTCTTTTTTGGCCTTCCAGGACGAGATTTTGGTTCGAAAATGTCACCTTTCGCTAGGATTTGATAAATTCCAGCTTTGCTACGCTTAATTCTTCTAGCAATATCTACAACTCTCATCCCACGAGCTTTTAAACGATGAATTTGTAAAATTTCATTTTCGTAAATTGCACGTTGGCAGGCATCTTTGCAATGAATCAAAAAAGGAACAACCCACTAGTTTTTATCTCAGGAAGCTATTACGTCACGTGTACAAATAATAGAATATGCAAATTTATATTTTCATTAATAAAAACAGCTCTTAACACCTTTTGTCCATAAACTTTTGGGACAGCATTTTTTCGTTTTTATTTTTTAAAAATAAATTTATGATCTCTCACAGTTGTTTGAGCGTTTTATTATTTGAAATACTCTCTTAGATATTTGCATAAATTATTTCGTCATTCACACTCGCGTATTCTTCTCTTTAACTTGAAAAAAACAGCTGTCTATAAACTTTTGGGACGCGCTGTATTAGGTAATAGAAAGTAACAAGGTTCATATTCGTGTTTAATGCCTTTTACTTAAAGGCACGCAACAAAATTTAATATTTATATTCGGCTAATTCCATGCAAAATTGCTCTCTCTTTAGTGTAAGTCACGTGTGTAAAGTAATTAATGCTACAACTTTTAGCAATAAACGAAAAAAATAGCGGAATAGCTTATCTATACACTTATTGCAAAAAATACAGTAACATGCTTTATTTAATTTGATTTATTTTTCTTTGATAATCAAATTTCAATTGATAAAGTTTAAAATTGGTGTGTATTTAATTCTTTAATATATAGCAGTAGATTGTGATCATGCTAAAAAAAATATAACAAGCAAAATCCACTTCTTTTCTTATCCAAAATCCACTGATTTCTTGTGTGATCATTTACCATTTTGACATTTCTGCACCCTTCTATAATTCTTTTTTTTTACTAATGGGTGCATACTCTGAAAACGAACCATTCTTTTGTCCCGGAGAGTTTTAAAAGTAATAAAGGCTTTTAAAAGCAAAGTAACTTAGGGAAAAATGAGAATACAGTTTATAGAGTATAACACAGAAAGAAATATAGAAGATTTCCTATTATATTATATTTTTTTAGTCTACAGAGTATGATATGTCATGTCCGTGGTGTGTCCCACCGTTACGTCCGTGGAGTTTGGCAGTTTATATCTAACTTATAAGACATGAATTCACTTTTTAAATTAGATAATTGAATAAAAGAACATTTTGGGAATGTATTGATGCAATTATTATTTTATTATTTTGTATTTATTTTACTGAGTATTAAATGCTTGTCCCCAATGAATGCAGCCCCATGAATGCAGACGTTTTAATTATATAAGAATAAATTGATTAAATATAAGTGAAGTGCATTATAGTAACACCATATTTTGCCGTGAACTAATATAATAAAGCTGAAATTTTATTAAAGTGTAAAGTGTAACACTTTAATAAAATATTTTTTGTTAATTTTGGGGGTTAAAACTTTTCTAAATGAAACATTATTAAATTAAGACTTACTATCAGAAAAATTAACATTAATTGTATGATCCGGACCGATGCTATATTTTCAATGTAGTATGTACGTGTAACTCAAATCCAACGTTTCAAAAACTTTCATCAATATTTTTTTTCGGGATTTTTCGCGTCAAATGGTTCATTTTCAGAGCGTTCGCCTTGCGTGCGGAAGGTCCCAGGTTCGGGTCCGGGCATCGCCAAAATAACTGCCGACCTAGAAACACCCCGTGCAGTTAAAAAAAACCCGAATAATATCCCGCGTAGGGGGAGTGCACACTAAATATGCTCCTAAGGCCCGACGCTGCGTACGATGTCGCCCGTAAAAGTAACGTTGGTTGCCTACTCAGGTGTCGGCTCGTCACTTGACTGTGCGGTTCTAAAGGACGATGCCCGTTGCCAATAACCCTCGTGTAGCTCTAATGCGACGATAATTCAAATTCAAACTAACCTCCGATCATTTTGAAAGGGACTTTCCATTCAAAATGACCGGCTAGTTTTGGAACACTTTGTAGAATTCTTTTTTTAATTTATGATAATTTCCATTTTTTATAACCATCCTGTGTTAGCCATTCTATGAAATTATTTTCAAATCTCAAGTACTCTGATGTGATTAAAGATTTGTTATTATGAGACTACGTTATTGTAAAGTATCATAAGAGGTCGATGTTAACATACATAGATAATTAATAAAATGTTTACATTTATTTTAAATAGATTTGTCTAATTGATGCATATACCTATAGCCTGTTAGACGTCGAGTCCAAAAATGCATATTCTGAAAAAATTAATAATTACAGAACTAAATAATATTTTCTTTAAAAAAATGTTTTGTTTTCTGTTAAAACGATTGTTTTACCATGTTAAACAGAATTTTTAACTTTACAGCAATATTTCGGAAGAACTGTTACTTCTAAATTAATGCACTAAGTCTATGGAGCTGTGACCATCCCTCTGAACCACCTGAAAGATTTGGATGTAGGAAATAAAACCGTTTAGAAAAGGACAGTTTTTCCAACAACAATCCATTTATTGTTTAAAAATCAACCTTGTTTAAAAATTCATAAATTTTAAAATTCAAAGTACGCAAGAGTCATTTAAAACCAGTTCCAACAGAATTTTAATTCTTTTTTTTTAATAAATTAGTCGAAAATATATATCCTTTGTATTGAAAACAAGTTTACGATTTTTCCCTTTTGCTTATGATTCAGACGATTTCATTTTGCATCCACCATTTACAAATACGACTATTTAGTTACGCCAGAGTAAACTGAAAAAAAAAAATTAAACGAAAAAAAAAAGGGAAGATATTGAAAACCGCACATATCTTATTAAAAAAAAGATAACAACCCTGCGCGCTATCATTTTGGATGAAAGACGACCTAAACAGCTCGAGTGTTGTGTCTAAAAAGAAAGAAAGAAAAAAAACTCGAAACAAACGAACCAGTCGAATGCGAAGTGTCCCGAGTTGGCGCGATGAAAGCGAGCAGCAAACAGGTGGTCGAAGGCATGCCGGTCGGATCGGTCAGTCAGCAGTGTGCGGCCGAAACTTTTACTGTCAAGATGGCCGATCGAGACACCGTCCATGAGACGGTCCAAGAACTCACTTTGAAGACTCCCTTGGAGATTTATGAGGAAACGGTGAGTTTTTTTGGCTCGATTTTTGGGGTGTTAAGTGAGCCCGTCTGGCCAAAAGGGTCGGCGGTGTCTGGGCCGGGTTGCCCGATATGGCAGGGAAGCGCGGTTTGGAACTTTTTTTTTACCTGACAGCCGCGTGGTTTTTGTTGGTAAATATAAGCGCGTGTGTATGTGCGTACGAAATGTTTGGGTATAAATGTAATATGTTTTTGTCTGAGAGTTTATTGGAGAGTTTGTCAGTGAAAAATAGCACCCATTACAAATTATTATTCATAATAATAGCATTTAAATAAAAATTGTAAAATTAAATAAATTATTAAATAATTAAATAAACATTCTTTTATTGTTTTGTTCAAACTGTGATTATTGTGATTCTGTGTAGAATTTCACAAAAATACTAATTATTCCGTGTAATTTATTGTAAAATACTAGATCTTTAATAATTGATAAACTTTGTTGAATTCTTTCTTTTTAAAAATCTAAAAATAATGTTAGTTACATAATGTAACTTGGCACCATTTAGGATGCATCATTTAAATTTTGCTTAATGAAAAAATGGAACACTATTTAAATCCAGAAATAACGAATGCCATTTAATTAAATTCATTTGTGACTGGCATGACATCGCATATCGCACGCTTTTTATTTATTTTTATGTAAAAAATAATTAATCATAATTTCGGTATTCTTCGATAGGAATTACTTAACATTGTAAACGTACATCTAAAATTAAAATGTCACGTTTCGAAGATAATAAATTCTGGCATTTTAACGTGAAATGACAAGGGTTGGCATGGTTTTTAACACCCCCCGGTAAATACCATGGTAAAAACCGGTATTTACCGTCCTGGGAAAAATTAGGTTTTTCCCACCTGGGAAAAACTCAATTATTGAAACATCAGTTAATTACTAAATGGTATTTAATGGGACTAATTAAAATAATTATAATTTTGTATTTTAATAAATATTTACCATTGCCTTAATATTTTAAAAATAGACAAATATTCTTTGTTATTTTGCATCTATGGTAACATAATAATCATATACTCTTGTTTATTATTATTTAAAGGTTCCATTTGCATAAACATAAATAATTATTAGAATATTGTCTTTGGTAAATATTCATTAAAATATTGTATTAGAGTAAATATTGAGTTATGTCTACTATATTTAGAAATAATATCAAACAACTTCACTAGGCCTTGGCAAACTATAACGGCTATAGTCAATAGTGGGGATGAGAGGGAACAAAAAGTATGAACTTAAGAAGGGTTTTCCACCCAGACAATGGCATAATTTCAGACTCAGCCAGAATACAAAAAATAGGATGTAAACAAAAGGAAAACTGATTTTACTTTTATAAAACATTTTTATTAAAAGGAATTTCCTAGATAATATCCGAGAAAAAATTGTATTTCCCATTTTTTTCGTAAAGAAAGAGGTATTTCCCAGTTTTTCCCGGTATTTACCAATTTTTCCCGGTATTTACCAGTTTTTCCCGCTGAGATGGGAAATATTAGTTTTGGACGGGAAAAACCCAACCCTGGAAATTACGCATTTTTTTTGTTCTATAGAAAAAATTCTACATAATTGAGGGTTCAGCTTCGCGAGTCCTAAAATCCTAAACCGAATACCTATATGTGTATACTTGTACTATTTTATTTCAATGAAACAAGAAATATTTTTTGGACCATAAATTTTTTTTTGTACATTGAAATACGTTTTTCGATGTTTCTATATTTGACAGACGGATACATACATTCTTTTATCACAATGATGAACTTGGTATCATCAACTTGATTGGAATCAAAACCTGCTCGGAATAGATAAAAGACTCGGCCTGAACAATACCGCTTTGTAACAAGTGCATTGCTTTTTGCGCATGACTGTCTCTCAGTTCATACAGTTCGCTTGTTCGAAAAGGATAGCGGCATTTTTTACAACAGAGTATAGAAACGCAGAAACCGATGAGGTCAGAAACACAGTGTCTGATTTCTGGCAGGGCAAACGGGGCACGTGCCCATTGCGCCCACTTCAAGGGGGCTCCGAAATTTGCTTAAAAGAATAATATTGAGGAAAAAATATGCCAAAAATAGTTGCCACAAAGAACTAATATACATCATGCAATTGAACCAAGCACTATTAATTTTTTTATGCAAGCCACTCTAATTATTATATTCCTTGTTATTTTTTATAAATTATTGAGTTAGCCATGTGATCATGTGAATAAAAATTATGTGTGCGTATAAAATGATATGACATGATATAATATGACAATACGATAGGTCTCTGATGTCATATCTTATGTGTGCATTAAAAAAAATTGTATGTAAAAAATGCAATGCTTACCATGCGTTTTTTATATACAGGGTGGTTATAAAATAACGCTCGCTATTCGGAGTGGTCTGTAGCTTGAATGAATAAACCGAATGCAACAAGCATTGGGACACTAACTAATCAAGAAGGGGGAAAAAGAATTGAATCATAAAAAAGAAACTCGTCTCTTCACCAGAGTTCTAAATTACGAGGCGTAGCCAATTACGGCCAACACATCCAATTACACATCGTAATTTAGAACCCTGGCCAAGAGACGAGTTTCTTTTTTTTATGATTCCATTCTTTCTCCCCCCCCCCCTTCTTGATTAGTAAGTGTCTCGATGTTTGTTACATTCGGATTATTCATTCAAGCTACAGACCTCTCCGAATAGCGAGCGTTATTTTATAACCACCCGGTACGTAACTAGGTTCCGATACAGACTTCAGTAGAAGGGCCTTCATTCTCCCCTTCCCCCCTCGCAGCTTTTCAGCCTAAAAGATAACTAATTTTCATATTTATGATATATTTACTAACTATTGGTGAATAAGTATTTGCTAAATATCAGACTGTTACAGACACAATTAAATTTTTTTAAAGCAATTTGAAATTAAACTTCAGATAAAAGCGTCTATTATTCAGCTGTATAGCGCGATGACATTTGAATAATCAACTTGCATATAAATCAATTAAAAACACATTTCGCTCTTTTAGTGCGTTTTTTATATTCATTTGGTAAGCTTGGCCACATATTTGGAGAGAAAATGGGGATCATTTTTCATACGGTAGATTATACAGCTCTAGCGCGATGAACTTCGAATAACTAACCAGCATAAAAACCTTCGAAACTCATCGATAGAACTCACAGTAGTAACTCAAACACACATGTGCCGTCAACGGAAGTTCATTTGCACAATTTCAAGTGTTTCTAAAAAAAAATCATTTTGTTTCTGAAGACAAAAATGTTAACATAATAAAAATTAAATTTAGACAATCATACAGACGTTCACCGAACATTCATTTTTATTATTATAAATGTATAAATATTACTTAATGAAAGCATGTCTAAGTCGCGGGAGAGAACGCTGCATTCCAAGAGTGTTATACAATATTCGAGCCACACAAACAAATTTAAGGTACACCAATTGCTAGGGTTACCATAATTTTGGAAGTCCGCAATCCCTTACATTCGTAGGTGACGAATTGTTTTCTGTTTTTTTATAACGGAGCAAAACAATTATGCAGTTTGAAGAGGCAAACATTAAGAATACTATAAATAAAAAATCATTGTAAAATTATTATAATGAATAAAATACAAATTAGAATACTTACTTCTTGATGGAAGATGCCTGTTTTAAATAGCGTCACTTGACTGTGGTTCTAAATTACGACGCCCGTTGCCAATAGCCCTCGTGTAGCTCTAGTGCAACGATAATTCAAAAAAGTCGAATATTCAGTTACCTAAATTAGTTTACTTTCCCTATTTAGAAGTTTTTGAAACAAAAATTCTCCATAAACAGATCAAATCGGAAATGTTTATATAGGTCTGAAAATATCAACGAGTTGCTGAAACTATAGCTTAATTGGCAATGTTCCCACCACACCTCTTTTTCATGAAAAACATGTTTGATGAATCAAATGAAATGAGATATCCTAAACCGTGATGTCATAGTTTGGTCCTTTAGTCTACTGTCTTGTGATCCATTCCCAATGGCTCTACACCCATGTTTACTTGTGATTCTGTTTGTCAGAAATTGAAATGATACAAATGCATATGATATTTTTGAAAAATGCAGAAAAATATTTTAAAATATGTAACACGTATCACATTTTTAACAATCCTTTACAAATCCCGGATAACTTTTAACCCCTGACATTTTCCCAGGCAGTGCTTAAAATCCAGTATAATCCGCGTTAAACCGTCTGGCAATCCTACCAATTGCACATACACTAAGCTAATATAAAAGCTATTTATAAATGCGATTGATTATTTTTTACTGCTTTGATAATACGTTTACAAAATGATGATCCCGATTTCAGGAATAATTTTCCGGGATGGCACGTTTGAGTGGCGGCAATTGGGCAAAATATTGACGTGTTTCAATTCCCAATCAACCAAAATTAATAATTAATATTTTTCTTTGTTTTGTATAATTCTTGGACGTATTTTTATATGCCTGTCTCTTTGTTTTCATTAAAAATAAAAATAAAATAATATGTATTTCTGTTTTTCTTGTGCAAATTTTAATTAACAAAAATATCGTGTCTGAATTCAAATGAATGATTGCAATTTTTTGGATCAAAACATTCTCATCATAATCATCCCATGTAGCACACGTGTGGGATAAGTATAAGCCCACTTGGCTAACATGGGCACTAACATATATCAGGCCCAGAAAGAAACGAACCCATTTATTTTTGATCAAACCATAGGGGCCCACCTAGACTAACCCACGTAGGTACATTTACAATTTTATCCCGCTTTCAGTTATCTCCAAAAAAATATTAAAAAAGAAACAGTTTATTTTTTGCAGTACAGTGTTTTAAATTAGCAATTTAACATAATTTTACCTTTAAATTAATCTATCCAAGTAATAACTAACAGTGTCACAAATGACTCCTTTCGATAAAACTGGCCTCATATGGGTAGCCCATATTGATCCTTATGGTTAACCCATCACAATCACCACCGTGAACCCGAGAGATTTACGATTTACGGAAATTTTTTACCTGATAAGTTAATTTCAATAACTTAACAGTCTAAAAAGTTCTATGGCAAGCGCGATTTTCTCAAAACCTTTTTATGACGTATACTGGGAACTCGTGTACCAAATTCAATATATGTATCTTTTTTTGCATTATAGTAATACCTTTGAAACCAAAAGAAATTCGATGGCAGCTATCTTTTGCACATGCAAGTTTTTCTCGAATACCTTATTCTTATACCCGATTGGTACTAGAAACTTGTGTATCAAACTTTATGTCTGTAGTTCAATTAGTTCGAGCTTTAGACAGACGACCAATGTTCAAAACCCACAGTTTTTCAGTATTGGCACCCTCCAAAACTTTTTTGCATCACAGTAATACCTTTGAAACCATAAGAAATTCGATGGCAGCTATCTTTTGCGCATGCAAGTTTTTCTCGAATACCTTATTCTTATACCCGATTGGTACTAAAAACTTGTATATCAAACTTTATGTCTGTAGTTCAATTAGTTCGAGCTTTAGACAGACGACCAATGTTCAAAACCCACAGTTTTTCAGTATTGGCACCCTCCAAAACTTTTTGCATCACAGTAATACCTTTGAAACCATAAGAAATTCGATGGCAGCTATCTTTTGCGCATGCAAGTTTTTCTCGAATACCTTATTCTTATACCCGATTGGTACTAAAAACTTGTATATCAAACTTTATGTCTGTAGTTCAATTAGTTCGAGCTTTAGACAGACGACCAATGTTCAAAACCCACAGTTTTTCAGTATTGGCACCCTCCAAAACTTGTAAAAAGAACAAAATTTCCATTTCGTAATTTCGACCCCATCGCAAGACTTTCATTACCTTATATTTCATATTAGGAAAGAAATATACTTGAATTACTTTCAAACGGAAGTCAATTTCTTTCGTTATTTTTGGTGCCAAAAGAGCGTAAGTCTTGAGTTTTGTGCCCGCAAGTCATGACTTTTGCTTCCAAGAAGGGCTAAGGGCTTCTTTTTCTAAAAAACTATACATTCATGATTTTTTAACCATATAATTTAGCGTTACTATCATTCATAGTAACTGGGGAAAATGATTTTTTTTTCATGTCGTGTCCATGAGAGTGAAAACTATACATTCATGATTTTTTAACCATATAATTTAGCGTTACTATCATTCATAGATAACTGGGGAAAATGATCTTTTCCTTAAAATCAATAATAAATCTTCTGAAACAAAATCGCGATTTCTGAAAAATGCCAAAAATGGACGCCTTTTGGAAATCAGCTCTTCAAATGAATACGTATATAATGCATTTTGCGTACAAAATGTACGTTTTCAATGGTTTCTTTGTCCCACTCTAATGCCGCTAAACCGGACAATTGTCGTTACCTGTAACGGGCAGCATATCAAAAGCATTTCTGTGTGGAATTCCTAAGAGATTTATAATTGTAGTATTGTTTTCTTTGTTATGTTTGGCTCGAAAATGTATCTTTATTTAAATATCCGATTTCATTACAATTAAAAATAATGTGTTTTTATTTAAAATAAAAAAATGCGCATTTTTTTCAATAGGGCCGCAATTTGTCTTTTTGTCCGAGATAGTGTCGAGCTCTGGGCCCTTTAGTAAATTCAGGGCCATTTTGTATCAACTCTACTTGAGAATTTGGCCCGACATCCGAACCATAGGGATCCGAACATAGGTATCCCGTATCTAAGGTTCGTCCCTGTGCCTTTAACACTAAGCACTAGGATAAAATCCCACCCATGACGACTATAAGTCCAATCTGTGCCTAAGTTTGTTAGTTTTTTGAATTGTCGTATATATATACGACAATTCAACGAGACGAGAGCTATTGGGGATTTGTGCCGTAATTTAGAACCACAGTCAAGTGACGAGCCGACACCAGAGTAGGCATCCAACGCAACCGTTAAGGGCGACATCGTACGCAGCGTCGGGACTTTAAGCATATTTAACGTGCACTCCCTCTACACGGGGTATTATTCGTCGGACATTCTTGGTTGCACGGGCCGTTAATGGGTCCCAATCTGTGCCTTCGACACCCGACACGGAATCCTTTGAGAGCTGCTCTTTTGAACGCGTCTTTCCAAGCAATGGTAACCCAAGCCCTATCTTTTGGTAGGAAAAGAGTCTTGAAAATCCAACAATGAGAATTTTGTTATATTTTTTCACTCGTTTTTTAACGTTTTTTTCTTAATTTCAAAAATTTATCTTAAAAAGTAGCATTTAAAAAAACTTCTATGCTTTGAAGTACATTAATTCTGGATTCGCATTTTTGAGCATTTTTGTAATTAATTTTTTTTTTAATTTCTCCACCCAATGAAATTCTAGTCTACCTATAGAAACATAACAAATCTTAATAATAAACTATAACACATATATCTTCAATCCTAACTAAACACTAACAAATCTAAATAAAGAGCGCAGTGAGAAAATCCAAGTGGAGCATCTCCTGACTCATCTGCCGAGTTTTGGATTTTTTCTATTCACGGTCATCCGTGCGTGGCCAATTCCTATTCTCACGTTTCTTCGGGAGGTGGGGCAGATAACATTGGCAAACCTCAAAAATGACCAGTCACGTAGGTTTGGCTCATCATTCCTGGATTTACATAATTCGGAAACCATGCTTTCGCTTTTTAAATGGTCTGAAGTGAAAAGGTTTTTTGATTTAACGCGTACAATATATCCATGAAGCATGTGCGTTAAGGAAGTACAACAAAGTAGCTTTCTATTTATTATTTCTTTTCACTTGCTGTAACGTCCATGATAAGTGGCCCGACGTAGCAATCGATTTATTTGGTATTCATCTCAACTAGCCTTTTTCTATTAGAGTAGCTGTCTCTTTCAATGATGTGTCTTTGATCAGGACCTCGCACATTGAGAGAGACTAAGCACTGTTTCAAAAAAGAAAAGCAAAAAAAAAAACCCGCAAGACTTTAACGAATGAATCTATTTAATTTTTCACAATAGCAATGTTATTGATTTTACTAGCAATTGTTAACGAGGCACGATTAGCTGTGCTAAAGCTCCATGGAGGCTAGAAATAGACAGGCGGAAAACGTACAATCTAATCTAACCTAACACCTCAGCTTTTCCCAACAAAACTTTGAACGACACCATACGCCATTGCCGTCGTAACTTTAGACCCCAAATAATCCAAACCAAATACTGCAAATCTTGAAATTACGACGTACACAGCCCCGCACTGAAAGCAAAATGTTTGTTGACATAATATCTAATCATTTAGATTACATCACTTATAAAATTGCATTTAATTTACTGGGCAACATTTTAATTAAATTTCCTAATCTCACATCGAAATAATTGCAAAACAAACGCATTCAAAAAGCCATATTTTATTTTACAATACATAGATTAAATCTTTTTAAAGTTCCGTCTATTTATTATAAGTAATAAATTGCACAACATTTTCCTATTAAGGAAATTAAATTAGCCGCGGATGCTTATGAGTCAATAAACACACAATTACATATTCCCCTTAAATCGCGAACTCAAAACCTGTTATTAGAAGTTATTTGCTCTAAGTTTATATATACGCCCTTTTATGGTGATGGACAGAATTATAATTACCTAAAACTTATGACACTAAAACCGCATTACAATAGCATATATTTCCTAAAAACTCTAATTTCAAAGTCAAACACTTCAGTTTTAAGTACAATAAAAAACATTCTGTGATAGTATTTTAAGTTTTGACGTTAAATTAAAGTGAAAATATGCACATAAATTTTTATTTTTGTAATTTAAAATTTATTAAAAGAAATTGAATACGGGAAGAGAGTCTATATATCAGTTTTTCTTAGTTAAAATATGCTTTATTAAGTTAAAAACTTTAGGTTTTCTTTTTGTTCGTTGAATTACCCTTGAAAAAATTATGCATATGAGTAGACACACTAAAAATAACGCTTTACGATTTGACTCTGTTGAGGCCAAAGCGTTTCAACACAAGTAACATCAGTTCTTCCTGTTTATGTTTTCATAATAGATATTTGAAAATAGTGACTAATGCTTAACTTTTATAGTTGCGGACCCACTGGGTAGAAACCAAGGTTAAGATTTTTTTTTTTTGCTATTCATTAAATATTATTATAATTATTATTGTTATTTTTATTATTATTTAAATTTTAAAGCATATTATGGTTTCTTTTATATTTTAACGAGATGTAAATGATCTATTTCTTATAACGTGCGATGCCATTTGTGAAATTGTTTTTATTTTAGAAATCAACATTAATTATTAAAATGGCAATTTAAAAAATATTCAAACCTATATTCAAAAAATTAATATTAAGTTTATGAGTTGAATATTATTTAATAATAAAAATAAATAATTATATAAGTAAAAATATATAATCATAATTAAAATAATATTCATAAATTAAAAAATATTAGATAATTTTTGAAAAATTACATAATTTCTTCATTTTTTAAAAAGCGGAATTTTATTTTTAAAAAATAGTTAAAAACGAATTATTTTTAAAAAATGGTGGCACTTCTGATTCGTGATATTTCTGCAGCTGTTAATTCAATAATCGCTTGCTGTATATGGTTTCAAAAAGTAAAAATCTCCATAAAAACGTCATCAAGTTGTTGCAGTTTGTATTCCCTGCTACTTTGTCATGCTAGTCATCTGAAATGCCGGGTCTGAAATGTCAGTAGTTTCGAAAGTCATCTTCATTCTTGATCCGATGGAAGGGAAAAAAAAAGGTTAAATCAAAAAAAAGAGGGCAAAGTCTCGGATCCTTATATGGGCATACACTAAAAGAAACTTAAACTGTTTTCGCCCACTTTTAAAGGCTATCTTTTTCAATCGGGTCAATTCTATTGGATTTTGTGATAGCGCGATTCATTTTGAATGGGAGCTATTCATTGAAAAGCGTAATTCACATATTATATCTATTCTTTTGAGTGAACAGTCGTTGAATATTTTTGTTCCTTTATTTTGATGAAGCACATGTAACTACTAATTCGCCAAACTGCATTTTTTAAAATTTGGTCTGTATTCCATTATTTAAATATGTCCATTAATTACAAAGTAAAGCCAGAAAAATAATTTTAAAGAGCTGCTAAAATAACTTCTTAAAAATCATTTTTTCTAGAACATCTCTTGCCGTAAAAAAAAAAACCAACAACATAATTCTTGGTTTATTTATACCTTTTTCAAAGCTTTCTTTGATGGACAGATGCGGGTCATTCCTTAGAAAACGTACAATTTGAGGCGAAAAATCTCGACAAAAAAATTGATGAACGTTTTTGAAACTTTAATTAGAGTTACACTTACATACTACATTGGAACTAATTAAAATGTCACGTCCGCGGATGCATAAATCATGTCCGTGGACCTATAAATACATGGACATGACGGTACACGGACATGATGAAATCGTAAATAAGGGCTCCCAGACGCAAAAGTTCTTAGAGAACGAAGCATGCAAACTGATATTATATAACACATTTCTTTCTATAAATAACAAATTATAATTTAAAATCCTTGGCTAACCTTCTTATATCTTGACCACAGAAATGACACTATGATTTTGTCAATGGCCTGTTTTTAACTTTTAACTTCTAATTACGTTTTACTGCGGTATTCAAACTATCGACGTGATACAACGTTAACGCGTATGATTAAATACTAATAAGACTGAAACAGAGTATTGCTATCATTTTTAGATTGTTATGCATGCTAAAGAATACGCTGTACATCGGACATGACGAAAATCTGAGGCGCATTTTATTTACACGGAATTTATGTATTTAAATTCTTTATAATGATTAGATTTTGTGTGTTGTATGTTCTAGTAATGTCAGTTGAATTGAAAATGAACTTTAGTTATAAAAATTGTTATTTAATTAGTATATACTAACTAAAACAGTCCCACGGACATGATTTGTCATAGTATGTGGACACAAATTTTTACTCAATTTTTTTTTTTAATTTTCAACGCTAGTAAGTAGATAAAATATTCATTATCATAAATTAATTCAAGTGGAAGCATAACTTTCTTTCACGTGAAAGATAACTTGCGGGGACATGGTTTTGTACGTTTTGTGAGGAATGACCCATGTTCGTTTGCCCTCAGACCGTCGCAGCTTTCTATTTCAATGATTTCATAAACGAAACTTTTTTTCATTTCAAAGCAAACAAGTTTTTTTTGTATATATTTTTTGAATTGGGCGGTCAGAGCGGCTAACTTCAAAGAGTAGACCGAGAAAATATCTTTTTAATGACGGTTTTATAAAAAGAAACCAAAATAAAAAAAAAATGGCGAAACAAAACAAAATAAATATTTATTATTTAAAGTATTTTCCTAAATAAAATAAATAGAATAAAAAATATAAAATAAAATAGAGCTCTCTCTATTGTAGCCAAGCTATGTAACAATTGTTTTTGTTCAGGGTTAGGCTTCGATAATTTTCTTCTCATCATTTTCAGTAATTTCAAATGTTCAAAATTACCCTTCTCTGGTCTTTCTCTCGATATAGAATTAAAATTAAAGTATTCAACCTAAAAAATGAAAGTTATTTAAGAGATGGTACCATAGTTGTAAGGTCTTATAAAACCCCTCACATAAATCTAGTTTATCTTATGCGTTCCTGAGTACATGATCGTGTATATCTATTTTTTTTTACATTGTATCAATTATTTCACCCATTTATTCCTTTAGTGTGTAGATAAAATGGGGACCAATCATGCTTGGGAACTAAACACTAGGAGTTCCGCATGCGCTCAACAACCTGACCGGACATATGCTTTACGCCTTCTAGCCTTTAGTCAAAGGAAGATGAAATGGGTACACCAGGCCTTGGCCCACTATAGGCTGTTCTCGCGGCAATGAACTTTTTTTAATAGTCAATTACTTTGGAATTTGTAGTTTAAAAAGGGCAGCAAAAAAATTATAGGCAAATACCTTTTTTTTTTAGGAAAAGCAATTCATCAAAAATTTAAAAATAATAATATTCATAAAAATTTAATTTAATTAATTTTTTTTTGTTTTTTGAGTAATCCTACAATGAAATGCACAGCAATCCAAATGTGTCCTAATGAACTAATTCCTCCTTGTAATACCCTCTAAAATATGTGTTCCGACAATTTGTGAAGAGGTAGTCCGAATTGAGGGTATAGGCAGGAAATGTCAATCACTCGAGTTGTTTTGATATATACACTGCTGGACAATCTCAGGACGGCTTTGCAGTCAGTGAAGAATCGAAAATAAGTATTTCACTTGAGATATTTTACAAAGCTAAATGAAAATACGAAGTAACATAAAAATAGGGTCTAGCTATAAAAATCCTGAAAATAATTAATGTCTCCGTTTAATTTTTTCATAATTTTTCAAACAAAAACAACCTAAATAAAATATGATTTATGAAAATTTAATGATTATTTCATAGTCCAAAAGTGAATCACTGAAACAAATCAGGTCACGCTACATAAAAATGTATTTCAATATAAATGATCAGGTCGATAGTTACGCCATTCAAGCTTGTAAGAAGGTACTCCATCTAAATACAAAACCAATATACTATTTGTAAGTTGACAGTTTAGAGATACAAAGTTATGTCAAAAATGAGCGGAAGAACTTTCGAGGTCACAACTTTCTTTCGCATTCCACTGTTATAGTTGAATATTTTAAAATAAACGTAACTTTTGAGTGTCGAATTGAAATTCTAATGAAATGGCATCTGATATTAACTGATGATTGTCATGGGAATTGTGGCTGTTGTGGGTAAATGAAAGTGCAAACCGCGGGCAGGAAAAGAAGGGTTCTTTTTAAAGAACAAATGTATTATGTGTCTGCTCAAAAGAAAAGCTAGACGAAATTAAAACATGAATAAGACCCATTTGTGAATACCAGTAACACCTTTACCAAATTAATTTTAAGGTTTTAATATTCGCTTATTGTGCAACTTAATTTGTTCTACAGAAATTGTTCAATACTTTGATCCTCATTTGTTTTTTTTTATTTTATTTAAAATCAGAAAGCTTATTTTCGAGTGGCAAATTTTCTTGCCATTCGTCGATTCTGGGTAAAGGAAGAAATTCAATTCATAAAATACTGTTAACCAGTCTAAGAGCTAGTGGATAATAACCTAAATAATTATCAGAATTTAAAAAATAAAATGATCTTTAATAAATTTAATTATGAAAGTCAAATCAAAATTTCGTTTTTAAAAATTGCTCCTAGTATATAATATAAAGATAATGCTTAAATTTGCACGACAAATAGAGTTACTTGAATCATCCCAACTTTTGTACAGCGCAATCACATTTTAATTTGTTTGACGCATTAGATGAATTCAATCAAAAGTGAACTCTTTAAAGAGAAGTGAAGTGTTGACGTCTTGCGGGTCAGAGGTCCGCCATGTTTGAGTCTTAGGGTAACACTTTACATACACAAAATGTATTCAAACCCGGTTCAGATTTGGATGTAATTCGAAATTTTTGAGTTCTTTCGTCTTAGTAAATGAATTAAAAAGATAAAAGAAAAATACTGAACAATCTCATTCGAGCAGAGTCTAATGGGATTGACTGAAAGATGTCTCTAAAAGGTAGAGCACCATCGTGGCACGTTGAGTTAACCCTCTGAGAGATAAGTAAATTGGCTGAAGTGTAAATTTGTTTTCACTGCAAGAGATTAAAATTTAAATTTTTGACTGTAAATTTAATTTGTTAAGGTTATTTTTAATTATATTTCTGTAGCAGATAATTTTAAATGACTCCTACGCATTTTAAATTTTGCATTTAAAATTATAACATTTTCGAATTTTATGTGTGTTGCTGGCAAACCTGGCATTCAGGTGAAATACATCTGCATCCATCAGGGTAAGGCGTCAAGCCACTGAGGATACCTTCCGGGATTTTGTCCTCGCCTTGGTCATCCTTTAAACGGATCGTACTGAGCAATAAATTATAGCGCCGTGTATATAGGACTAGTTTATGTTAAATCTGCCACGGTTCAAAGTCCTAACGCCGCGTGCGATGTCGCTATGAAGTGGAGTTGGGTGCCAGCACAGGTGTTGGCCTCGTCACTTGACCTTGGCCTATAGCCAAAGTGCAGCTTTCGTGCGACGTTAATCCATCTAAACTAAAACAAACTTTTAAGAGCGGATGATTTAGAATATGGAGTTCTTATCTGCTGAAGTGTGGGCGAATGAAGTAGGCGTGAAGTAGCGGGAATTCCCTGTTGCCGTTCTGACGTCACGCTTATCCGAGGATTTGTTGAGTTGAAATAACGTAATACCAGATCTACACACGGGCCATTAGCAACAGCCTCTTCGTTTGAGCCAGCTGACATCTGAGTGGGCATTCAACGCAACCCGATGGCGAAATCGCGCGCAGTTGTTGTTGAGTTGTATATCGTCACAGTAGAGCTACACGAGGTCTATTGGCAACAGGCGACATAATTAAGAACCACAGTCAAGAGACGAACCGACACCTGAGTAGGCACCCAACGCAACTTTACGGAGCGACTTCGTAGCAGCGTCGGAGAAGCATATTTAACGTACACTCCATCAACATGGTGTATTATTCGTCGGACGTTTTAGCTGCACAAACCATTTATAGGTTCGTGATTATTTTGGCAATGAGGGGCCTGAACCTGGGACCACAGTCAAGGGACGACTGAGTAGTGAGTAGGCAACCAACGCAACTTTAAGGAGAGACATCGTACGCAGCGTCGGCGAAAAGCAAGCGCCTTATCGACTGTGGTATCCAGCCCCAGGACTTTGGAGAGCGACGGATTTAACGTGCACCAGCCACATATATACAAGACTTTGCTTGTTGGTTGAATGTTTTTCCAATCAACAATTCGGATAGGTCTGGCTTCAAAGGGCCAACTTGGTTTGAAAGGCAGCGACACACTTGCGCTTAAATTTTAAACAAAAAAAATTAAACAACTTTCAAAATTTGAAGTAAAAAATTAGATTAAACTAATTTATTTTTATGCACACAGAAATATTACTCAAAGATCTAAACTAAATCATTTGAAAAATTACTAGTTAGTTTAATTTAAAAAAATCAATAAATTCGACCAAGTGTAGTAGTGTACACTCGTTTTCTGTAAAAACAATTTTGAGCAGGAGAATCGGATGTGTCATCTGTAGAGATAATAAACATAAGATAGCGACTTAGATACGATTTTTTTTTGTATTTTATTATGGTTTAAAAGGCTTTCGAGAAATACATTTTATCTCCCAAGTAGGATGCTTTTATTTATTTTGGGTTATTACATTTTGCCGGATCTTATAACTTTGTATTAGTACAAACATAGTGTTAAAATATATGTTAGCGTAGTTCCTGAAGTATATGTTAAGTAGTTCTTGAAGATTTTTGGCCAAAGATGGCTTAATAGCACTCGTAAATCACTAAAATATTTACTCTACAAAATTTTTAGCTTTGAATGTTGCTTTTAAGAAGCTGTGAAGTTTTTAGCGGGCATGTTTCAGGTATTGAGCAGCATCAGAAATGCTGAATGAAAATATATTCCTTATCGAGCCTTGCGATTGATGAATCAATGTCACGTGGGAACAGAGAAACAATCGGTACACCGTATAAAGGAAAACAAGGAATGAAAGCTGAAAGGAACTACGTCACCTGAAACAAGCCAATTGAATTTTTCTTTATTATAACACTTTTCCTTTATTTACAACTTTCCAAAGGCCATTTTATAATTTTAAATCTTCTTAAGCTTTCAATTCTGGGAAAATAGAAATGCTATTTTTGAAAGTAAGCTATCCTCTCAACTATATAGCCGTAAAGTTTTATAATATAAATTAATATTTTTCAAACTATGTAAGTTACTTTAATTGTATGTAAGCTGAACTTTCATTAGAAAAACCCTTCACATAAACCAAAGTAATACATTCTTGACAGAATACAAAATGTATGCTATTATAATTTCATAGAATATCTTTTAGCTAAATCGTGAACGTGTTTTTTATAAGAAGATCCATTTTGGGGAGGGGGGAAGAATATGTTCATGAGGATCGTGAAAAAGTGTCATTCACGATTCTTATCGGGCAAAAGCAGTTTCAATTGCAAATTTTAGTGTTTTATAAAAGCCGGTAAAAAAAAGTCAATGCGAAAGGTTTTGGCACTTCCTTTTTTGCATAAGAAGTTTTCCATTCTATGCATTCTAAAATAATATCAGAAGGTAAATAAATGTTATACACGTACAATCATTCCATTGTGTTTGAAAACAATCGATTTTAAAAGAAATTCCGTTTAATTTGATGATGAAATGAAAATGTTTATTATAAAATACTATTGTTCATAAAATGTTATGTGCCGAATTTTCATTAAAAAGATATAGGTTTTGTCTTAGAAGTTTCTCAAGGAGGAGACTTAGAGGTTTCTTAGAAGATTTCTCAAAATGGGCTTTGTAATTGTGGATTCAAGTACATTCCATTTTTATACTCAGAATACTGATTGCAAAAACTCGTTGAAATCGCATCTAATTTAATTTTGAAATTATATATATATTCGGTCTATCGGGTATGATGTCGTAGGCATTAAATACAATTAGTTCACATTAGTTTATTGTTTTTGAGCCAAATATTTTCCGTTTTATAATTGTTTAGTGTTTCAGTTTATCAAAAGCATCTTCTTAGGATATCATTTTAAAACAAGTCGTTTCTTATCAAACCTAGATTTTTATAGTAAATTCATATTTTTAAAATGATGTATTTGTACAAGATCAAAATCATTATAAAAAATATATATTTATGATTTTGTAGTGTTTGATACTTTGATGATATTAGTTTTTTTATTCGGAAAAGTGATATTGGAACTTCCTCAAACTGTAACTCCAAAGCTTACTAGAAAACACAATGTATTATATATTTATTATTTAAATTAAATTGTTCAACATTTTAATTCAACCGACTTAAACTTAAAAAACGCTGCGCCGCGAATGAAAACAGATTGCGAAAATAGAAAATCCCTCTTCAGGAAAGTAAAAGTCATGCGATTTTTTTTCGAATTGTCTTATCTTTAATGGTGGGTTAAAAGTTGTGATCTTTCGATCTCGCAGTGAGCAATAAATTATTTCAAGTTTGACTCGTTCGAAAAAGAAAAGCTCACTTCTCTTTATCTCAATGTTATTCGTTCGAAATTCTAGGAAAAACATGATTTATAGAATGCAGTTTTCTCACCTGTGAAAGAAATGGCGTTGAAACATTTATGGCTACAAATTTGCCCTGCCTGCCGAACTAACAAACCAAAGGCTGTAGCGACCTATATGGCAAGGTTTGTTAAATAAGTGTTAAAGGTTTTTTTTACTTAATACAAAATCTGAACTACGCTCCAGGCTTTAGTTTAATGTTAGAAAGTATGATATGAAATGATGTAATGAAAGTATGTAATGATGTAAAGTCCTTAAAAGTAAAATGGCGGCTTCAAAGTGACAGTTTCACCTGCTTGATGATAAATATAGCTTTATATATATTGTTCAGTGTCATTTAGTTGATGTTTTTGGTAAAACGCCTGTCGTCAATAATAATTATCTAATTAGTCAATGCCTACAATGAAAAATAAGTGAGGTTAAACCTCCGTAGCGTTTCCAAGCCATCAAATTCCAACACATTATAATTAATCATATGATGTCACGGTTCAAAGTATCTGAGGTGGGTGTCAGCAAGAGCTAAAATATTAATTTCAATCAGGAAGTTCATCATAAGGACTTTCATTATAAATACGATCAAACTCGCTACGACCTACGTTCTGCCTTGTAATGAATGAGCCAGAAGGGAATAGCATAGTGCCAAAACGAAACCAAAGAAAGTGAATAAAATGTAAAGGACCTTCATAACCTTTGGGAAACTCAGAAACACGCAGTTATTTCGTGCTTACACTTAAAGATATTTTCACAGATTTTTACTTTTAAATTTAGTAATTTTAAACACAGTAAATTGATTTGTACCTACCCTAAAAGTACCTATTTATATTTCAGAGGTTTATTTCCGACTGTCTATTTCAGCTTCCGTGAGGAGCTTAAACACAGCCAACTCCGTTTCGTAATTTAGAACCCTGGTCAAGTGACGAGGTCGACATCTGAGCGGGCACCCAACGCAAACTTCGAAAAAAAAATCTTGTTGCATTACATGACATTTCTGGAAATGTGTCAAAAAATATCAGTAATGCTATGGAAAAAATATTTTTTAGTAATTTTCCAGTAGAAAATAGATATTTTCTGTAGCTTTGGGTTCGTTAGAGATGAAAGGTGAACCCGTATACGAACCCTCGTCGAAGGCAGAGGAGTCAGACGCGTTTACCACTACACCATCACGGCCACGGAGGTAGTTGGTATATTTCAAATAGTCTTTTAGTATAATCAAAATAGAAAAGTATGTTCTCAACAGGTGAAATCTGTATCAGTGGTTATAATTTTTCTCTGTTTACAGAAAAAATATATCTTTTGACAAATTCAAATGCAATTTTACAGTACATTCCAGTAGTTCCAAAAAACACATCAATTTCTGTAAGAAAATAACAGAAATATTCTGATTTCTAATAGATTTGTTACAGTGTGCTTGGTCCTTTTCATCATGACTAATCGGTAAATAAGTGAAAAAGTTGAAAAAGGTTTCCTCTTCATCAAAAAATCTCACACTTTCACCAATTAGTTCAGGTCAATTAGCACCAATTTACGCAAACACCTTGATTAAAAAACATATTCTGCCCTCGGTTTTAACCTTACTTTTTCTTTCGAAGTCTATTTTTAGTCTGGCAGTTTAAAATGAGATTTCATCAAGAAAGAAGTCCCTTCATGTTTATTAGTCCATCTGGAACCCATATGTTAGAGTTTTACTTCCGAGACTATTGGAGTTGAATCGAACGCCAGGTTTTTGGCATCTTTTCGGGACTCACGTTACTATTTGGTAAAGTTTGGTTAACTTGAATCCATGTCTCACTAGAGCTACACGAATTGTCTTATAATTTGAAACAGTGGTCTAGTGACGAAGCTGGCACACAACGCAACCGAATTATAATGAATTCTAACAACCATATGTTTCTATAACTCAGATTTACCCTTCGATATTAAATAATAATCCGTTTGGATGGCGTTTATATTAAAATGATGAATTGTTTAGTTATTTAATATGAAATTATTTGTGTTTAAAATTTTTCTGGAGTCATATGCAACTACCTTTAAATCATCTCTATGGTAATACAAGATATAGTGCGATCACTTATGTCAACTGGATATAAAAATTTCATAATGATATCGGATTGACATCGGAAAAATATAATACGATATTGTATGCTACTCTATACTCTCATAAAATTATTATGAATATATTTTACCAATATTAGAGTTACCTTAGTTATTAATGTTAAAAATAATATGTTATTAGTTTACGTTTACAATAATTTGAGATCCAATTATAGTCCTCCCACCACTTCTTAGCATCTATGACGTATGTTTTAGACGAGTTCAAACTATCACACGTAAAACGAAAAGGGGCCAGGAAGATTTTGGTTTCAGCCAGAGTTACTGTATTTGGCGATTCATTGCTTTTGCAGGTGCATATTTCTTTAAAGATCAGAAACCGTTTCTCAACTGAGGGGGCCCAGTCGGTTAGGCATTCGCCTAGCATGCGGATGGTCCCAGGTTCAGGTCCGGGCATCGCCAAAATAACTGCCGGCCTATAAACGGCCCGTGCAGCCAAAAATGTCCGACGAATAATACCCCGTGTAGAGGGAGTGCACGTTAAATATCCTTCAAAGTCCTAACGCTGCGTACGATGTCGCCTTTAACGGTTGCGTTGGGTGCCTACTCAGGTGTCGGCTCGTCACTTGAATGTGGTTCTAAAATACGACGCCCGTCGCCAATAGCTCTCGTGTAGCTCTAGTGCGACGATAACTCAAACTAAACTAAACTCAACTGAAGGGCAGTTCGAACTTGCATGGGTTCACTATTATTGCATAGCTATATTTTTTTAGCGCCAACCATCGGGGTTACCAGATTTGGCGTAAAATTGCCGGCCACGATTCTTTAGGTTAACCGGAATATATTCGGCATAAATAAGGAATTTGTACTTTATAAAACTTTTCCAACCATACAAGAGGATGAATGTCTGTTTTGTTTCCTGATGTTAAGATGGCGTAATGGTCGATTGAATTTTGGCATTTTCGGCTTTTGGCGAAGTTGAAAATTTAATGTAGGGTAGCTATTCCCATCCAGTTGTATGGGTTAGGATTAGTTTGAATTATCGTCACATTAAAGTTACACACGAGTGCTATTAGAAACTGGAGTCGTAATTTAGAACCACATTCAAGTTTCGAGCCGACACGTGAGTAGGTACACAATGCAACTTTTAAGGGCGACATCGTACGCAGTGTTGGGAATTTGGAGGATATTTAAAGTGCCCTTCCTCTACACGGGGTATTATTCGTCCGACATTTTTTGGCTGCACGAGCCGTTTATAGGTCGGCAGTCATTTTGGCGATGCCCGGACCTGAACCTGGGACCTACCGCATGCAAGACGAAAGTCTTTACCGACTGGGTACCTAACCTATCGAGTTGCATGAAATATGAAGTGGAATGTTTACCACATTTGGGCAGTTTCGTTTTGCGCTAATCGTGAAATAGAAACAAGCCATTGTATCATGTAGCTGTTCTGGCAATTTGAACAGGAGCCTATGGGAAAGTCCTCCAACTCCTGGAAGGGCCTGGATAAAATCAACCCCTTATATCAGAATTGGAGGAGATTATAATATCCTGATGGGGTGGACCAGTGGAGGGATCAATTGGTATAAAATAAAAGTTTACATAAAAAAACCTACTAATTAGGGTTATTGAGGGTACGTACCCGTGCAACGCCGGGTTTATAAAGCTAGTATGGTAAATAATACATACTACAGATACAAATCTTTTGACGATCAAGTCAACATAGAAAAGAAATGCACGTGCAATTGATGACGACCTTCAGAAATTAACTATAATCCTCCTTTCACTAATAACCTATGTGCAGTTTTAGTGTGACACATTATTTCCAACCAAACTAACCCAACAATCCACAGGCTCGCCAAACACCATGGAATTGGCAACCCTGCCTCCTTTAGGTTCGCTACCTTTTTACAAAGTGGACGCTTCCACAATCAAAATATTTGGGGTGCCAAGTTGTGGCAGGCGGACTATACCATCAAGTCATTTCCTTGAGCTCTCAGTCTAAGTCAAATTTATCCATTTCAAACCTGGTTACCAATAAATCGGACATTTATTGGTTTCTATGTCCAGAAGTAAAATGAAATTCGATACTAAATGTTTTGAAATTTACATTAAGGGTTTTAGCATTAACTCTCATGACTTTTTTATTTGTTGAAATTAGGATTGTGATATTTTATGCATTGCTTTACCAAGCTTGATATGGTTAGGAACAAAAATATTGACTACATCACTTCAAATAAATAATAATGAATTAAAAAAAAATCATAGTTTAGTTTAGTTTGAATAATCGTCGCACTAGAGCTACACGAAGGCTATTGGCGACGGGCGTCGCAATGAAAAAAAAATCTTAAAAATGGAAAATAAAATATTTTATTTATAATTTAATATTTATTTTAGTTTCAATTTTTAATCTTAAAACTTCTTTCATATTATAGCTTGTCATCTCTGCGGTCCTTTATACTTATAATAATTCATATAATAAAGGAGAAAATTTCACATTCAACGTTTATTAAATGTAACTGAAAGGGTTGCTGAACGTTTGAAACGAAATCCCTTGTCTTTTATTGGTCTACACGCAAGCCACATGGTTTAGTTTAATTTAGTTTGAATTATCGGCGCACTAGAGATACACGATGGCTATTGGCAACGGGTGTCGAAATTTAGAACCACAGACAGGTGACGAGATGACACCTGAGTAGGCACCCAACACAACCGTTAAAGGCGACATCGTACGCAACGTCGGGACTTTGGAGCATATTTAACGTGCACTCCCTCTACACAGGGTATTATTCGTCGGAAATTTTTGGCTGCACGGGCCGTTTATAGGTCGTCAATTATTTTGACGATGTCCCGACCCGAACCTGGGACCTTCCGCATGCAAGACGAACGCCTTAACCGACTGGGCTCCCCACCCCTGCAAGCCACATGGCTTTACCATAAAAAAGCAAGTTAGGCTCGTTTCATACAAAACGGTACCTGTAATATTCGCCGCAGTTACGGCGTTGGATGATCGTGGCAATGTTAAGTGAATAGGATCATTCACGTGAGAAGGAAGCGAAAACCGTACATCCGGTTCTACCTGTTTTTTTTCAATCAAGTTGGGGGCGGTTTTGACGATTTTTAACCCCCCTCCCCCCTGGTGATATTTCGTGATATTTGGCTCAACCTCCCCCCCGTAATGTCACGTGACATTTTCAAAATCCGTATTTTTGAACGTTTTGATTTTGACGTTTAAGACCCGGAAAACTTCAAATACATACTAATCGACATCCAACGCACTACACTTGCGTAGTCTTAACAGCAGCTGCATCCCCCCAATCTAATAACAGGAAGAATTTATTATACTTAAAAATCACATACGGTACACATTCGTAAGTGCAATTTGTTTGCTTCCACCGCATGTGAAATACCTAATTAACTTAACATGTCAACTGGGCGACTGAATGGTCAGGGAGCTGGCCGGGCAGTCAAAAGATCCCGGGTTCGAATCCCGGCATATGGGCTTGAATATGTGTGTAGTGTGTCTGTCTATATTTGTCCTGAGTATTCTGATACATTAGTGCTTGTTAAATCTGTGGAGTCGAAGTCCCTAGCAAGCGCACGATGGAGATACTGGTTTGCTTTGAGTGCTCGCTCAGGCGTCTACCTCGTCACCAGTGTTTTAAATTACGATGCGTCATTGGCTATGCTAAAACTCATGTAAGCTAGCAATAGACAGTTTCAAAACGTACAACCTAGTCTAACATTTCTGCCGTACAACCGGCGAGCACATATCTCAAACACTTATTCAATTCAATTCTGCCGTACACTACCATGGCCAACTTCAATAACAAGGCCAGAAGCTCTCCCAAACATGAACGTAGACGGAAATTTGACGTCACTGTTCCCAGTGCCGAGATCGAAAAATAGTTCGGACGCATTCGGAACCCTAAAATTGTGGTCAGCCGTGAACGAGTTGTTCCGAACAGGTTTCGAGACAGGTTGTCTCTATCTTCGAACAACGTCACTCGAACGATGACGTCAAAATTTCCGTCCCCGAGCTTGTTTGAGAAAGCTTCTTCGCCTTAGTAGTTGAGTAGGCCGTGACACTACTTGATTCGTCACTTGACCAGGGTTCTAAATTACAAGGCGTTATTGGCTGTGTTAAAGGAGGCTAGTCATAGACAACTGAAAACGATTCAATTTCCAAATGACCACTACTTGATTGAAAACTGCAGGTAAAAAGTAGGTGCGATTTTCGCTTCCATCACCTGTGCCCATTCACTTCACATTGCGACAAGCGGCACCGCAAACATGCTCCGCACCGTTGCCTAACGGTTCTCCTCCTCTCTTCCACGTGAGATGCGGAGAGGGATGCTCTTCTTGCTCCCCCATCCTCCCACTCTCTTCTCCGTGAAGATGCTGCCGGGAGCTTTCTGAAGGGAGAATGGACCATGTGTTGTTTGTATCCAGCCCATGCGATATTGGCTCGACTGGTGAGTCCCTTCATTGGTCAACACTCTCATTGCTTAACCTTTTCACTCCCAATATTTCCTTTTGGAATCACCAGCTTGCCATTTTTAGCCTACTGTTCTTTTTTTAATACGAAGGAATTTAAAAAAATGAAAAAGTAGGTATTGACATGCGGTCGATGTCCGTCTGTCCGTCCGTACCCCCCTTCCAAAATCGGTTCTATCCATCCGATCTTAAAAATTCTTTTTTTGTTAGAAAGATATGACCTCAGAGACCCAACTTTCATACTTTTTGTCCGTCTGTCTGTACGATCGGACGGACATAAATCTACTATTAGTCGATGAATTTCCCATTGAATTAGCATTGAAATTCAATTTCGAGTCATTTAAATCGCTGCTGCCAACTCAACAATGGCATGAGAAACTTTATTCATTTAAAAATAATATTATTTGAAGCAAAATTTATTTGTTCCTAAATCAGTTTGGAATGACGTCAGGAATGTGATTATTTGATTGTTTATTATTTGTTTATTAAGTAGGTGGCAAGGCATATTTTTTTGCGAATAATCTTGATTAGTTTTAATTTACATTTCTTATTTTAAGTGCATTTTGGAGTAGTTTCATGTTTTTTGTTATAAATAAATATTTAATTATTCATAGAACTACAAATAAATTAAGCTGGCGATAAATAATATTAATTTATTTGTGAAAGAAAATTAATGAAAATAGTTGATTTTGGCGTTAAGAAGTTTAAATTATAGCTGGATGCTGTGTTTAGTGAAATTTATTCTAATGTGTATAAATCTTGGGTAGAAACAGGTGTTGAAGATATTTACTGTTAGGAACCTAGTTGTTTCCCGATAAGAATTTCAGTAAGTATTTAAGTAACAGGAAAGTAGGCTATGTTAGTTCTTTAAGAACTTCTTGTTTCGCACTAAGTTAAACTCGCACTTATTTCAAATAAATTTTATCCAATTCTCCTTTCTATAAAGTTATATTTTCATTTTGTACAGTTAGATGGAAGAATCGTGTATTTTGAGAAGTGAAATAACGTTTGTTTTAGTGAAATGAATAGATCAAGAACATGGTCATATATATTTAATTTTGAAGTTATGATTCCAATATTTTTTCCTTAAATTTTAGTTTTAAAAAATTCAAATTTTGTTCCCTGCTTTTTACCATTTCATTCTGTATACATAATAAGTCTATTTCACAATTTTTAGAATGAAAAAATAAAAAGTTGGGACTGAAAGAGTTAACCCTTTATCTACTGATAGTGCCGTATAAAGGGGAACTGCCATCATGTATCGATAGTCGAGTGGTAGAATACTCACCTACCACGGGCGGCATGGGTTCGATTCCCATCCTGTTCGTGTAATATAGGGAAATCTTAAACAAAAAATTATTTGCCAGGAATCGGGAGGATTCTAGAACTTTCTTTATTATTTTATTTCGATTATTCTAGAATATTCTATGTAACTATAAAACCTAGGTCCCACCAGTTAGTGGGCAGTTCTGCATTCTGTTGTCTACTAAATAAATTAGATTGTTAGTTTAAACCGTGTATTTATTCTAATCTTCGCGACTGCCTTATAAGTATAACTTATAAGGCAGCTGTTTTACTTTTCATTGTTCATTTGGAGGAACTGGGGGCAAGTTGGAAATTTTTTATTGAATTGTACGGTTTTAGAACATTAAAGTCTACAAAGGTGAAAGTAAATTCTTTAGAAAAAATTAACTTTATCTACATGCGCCAAATAATTATGCCCTGACGGTACTTTTAAGTCCTATTTAAAAAACGTTGTTTTACTTTTCATCGTTCGTTTATGAAATAATAGATGATAGTATGGATTTTATGAACAATTTCAAAACATTAAAGACTAAAATTATAAATCATCTTCATTCAACACAATTTCGTCGGTCAGTGGAATTTATTTATTATAAATAGAAAAGATAAAAAGTAAATAAATTCATCATAAAGTGCGTTTTATGGTTCAAGTATTTTTTTGCTGTAATATATTATTATTTGCACATATATAGCTTTTAAGTAGGCAAAATAACTCAAATTTAATCTTAATTCAGTGCATAAAGGTAAAAGGTTAACGTAAACAAGGGCCAGTTTCCCTACATGCTTCTCCTTACACTTCTTCTTGCATTGAAGAAGCTTAGAGCGAAATATTGTCCTGTGGTTGACCCGTTTTACTTTTGAGAATTCATTAGTTGACACAATCAGTCTCATTTAATATTAAAATCCCCTAAGAGAAGCAAATTGTTTAAAGTGTAAACTAGTTTTTACTGCATGGAAATAAAATTTAAAATTCTAATTAATTTTAATTTTTATAATTATATTTCTGCAGCATATAATAAAAAAGGATTCTTCCATACTTCAAATTTGAAAATTTAGTAAATTACAAATTAATAAATTTATAATTTTTAAATTATTTTTTGCTGTAAAAGAATATTTTTAAAATTATATTTCTGCTGATTTTTTTTTTTTGAAAACTAATCAATATTTTAATACACTCTTAGAACTGTGCCTCCTAAATAAGAGGCACATTGTGAACTTTTTTGCCTCTTAAAATTAAGCGGTACATTGTGCCACCTAAAATTAGGAGATACATTGTGCCTCCTAAAATTAACAGCTACGGGGTGCCTCCTAATACGTGCTGCATTTGAAATTAAGAGGCGCAGTGTTTTTAAATTTAGATTTATGTGCCCCTTTATATTTTCTCCATTCTGTGTTTAAAATGTAAATAGCCTAAATATATGATTAATGCTTGACACATCTTTACAATTACATCTTTATCCCATTTTTAAAACTGAAAAAAGTTTTTGAACGGTGGTAGTCTGATAGTAAAAGATAATAAAAAACGTGATGAAGTATGAAGTTTGCCACAGAATATAAACAAATATAATATGGTTCAACTACAGTCACAGTTAAATGATGATGCCACAAACAAATCACTAATCTTATAATTAGTTATTTTCATAATTGGCAATATTAATATAAATGTTTACTTTAACTGCTGTTCGAGGAAAAAATCCGCCATTAAACGTTAGACGATTCAGCTGTTATTGCGCATGCGCTTTCTTGAGTTCAAGGTTCGCTTGTGCTTGCTAAACGTATCGGTGAATTTTATGAGGCACTTTACGGGGCACATCTATCATGGTGCCGTTTAAGGGATTTGGTCGTACAGCTGTGCCTGTTATTTTGTTGTGACTTTTAAATATAAAAGGTACCTTGGCAAGGTACCGCTTATATTCATGTAATAGGAGGCACAATGCGTTTGTGCCTTATATTTATGAGTTACAGTTTTAAGAGTGTAGTCAAACTGAATTTCTTATAAATTATGGGTGTTGTTTAAAAAATTGACATTCTCTAGACGGATACTTACGTCTGCATTCATGAGGTGGTAATGATATTTTCCCTTTGAAACAGTCAGTCAATCAGTCAATAACTTTTAAAAAATATTTCCAAATAATTTTCTAAAAATTTTTTGAAAGTACAACAATTATATTTACTCGCATGTGAGCCAATCGATTATTTTCTTTTCGAAATAATGATCACCACACTCACATTATAATTAGTTTTCTTAAATAGTCATTTACATTATATTTTAAGTCATTACGAAAGTAAAAACAAAACCTTTTCGTATCTCGACAAATGATTATTTCCACAAAAGAAGGTAATAAACTCGACGCTTAGCTGAAATAATACTTTGAAGCTTCACATTTTGTTAGTAACTTAAATTTTGAAAAAAACACTTTTTAAAATTTTATTTAAGGGCAAGTATTACACTTTGTCTGATTGAGCCGCTTGTTTTAAATCCATCAAAAAAATCATATTTCCACTCCGGTGATTACTTTTTCATAGTTTTTAAGGAGAACAGTAAGTAACTATTTCTGTAACTCAGTTTGATTGAGTTGCTTAAAATTGCAGTTTGGTACTAAAATAACCAAATTAAAAAAAAAGAGATGTAATCAATGTCATGATTGACGAATGATGAATCCCTTCATTCCTTCGCCTGTCTCCACAGCTGTTGTCCAATTTTCGAGTTTTTAGTACTAATCTGTAGAAATCTTTGACTTCGTTTAATCTATTGTTACTTACAGGCTATGATTAACAATTCAATGAAACAAATTAAATTGTTTTTCTTATTTTTATACTGATTCAATTAGTCTAAAATTTATTGAATGTAACATGGACGTCAATGTTAACACCAGATCATATTAACGGCGCTTGGGACTTACCAATTCAAATTTTTCTGCTGAATGCTATGTTCTATTAACCAATATAAAGTAAAATGTTCAAAAATAAAAAATAAAAAAATTGATAAATAATTCTGTTAAACACCCCCCTAAAAGAAGAAAAAACTATATTTCGAGTATCTGTAGAAAAAATTATGTCTCAAGAAGGGTTTTTTTCTTGAAAAGTAGCTAGAGCGACGAATTGTTTCAAGAGTAAATTGCTTATGCTTGGAACTTCGCGCCACATGCTGAAACTTCCTACGCTAACTTCTACACTTCTTTTTCTTTTTTTTATTGCGTTTATTTTTTTTGTTTCATGCTGTTTGTTTCCTGTTGGTTTTGGATACAATGACAAGTAGTTCGAGTGTTTCTATAGATTTAACTTTATTTGCCTTTATTTAACTTGACTTTATTTAAGAGTCGTATCCGTCGGTGAGCTGATTAAAAAACTTGAATGTACCAACTTAACTACCGAGATTACCTATAAATACATTTGTCTTTTTGATTTAAAATATTGACACATTATTATTCAAATATTATTATTATCCATTAAAATTCGTTTTAGAAATGCACCCTATTTACTTTTTTTAAAATTGCCAATTAAAAGGCACAATATACAGAAACAATTTTTAATTTATTACATGTTTACAAATAAGTTTGGTATATTAACTCCCACAACACATTTATAACGTAAAAAATGGAATCTTATATAAAGGCTCTGTCCATCTGTCCGTCAGCCAATTTCGTAGCCAAAACTACAAATGGCAAGAGTGATACGTCAAAAAATTCAGCGTATCGAAACTAGAAGTGGAAATGGGAATGGGGTGGAAAGGTGGAATGGGAAAAAATGGAATCTTATATAACGGCTCTGTCCATCAGCCAGTTTCGTAGCCAAAACTACAAATGGCAAAAGTGATACGTCAAAAAATTCAGCGCATCGAAACTAGAAGTCATTGGAAATCTTGAAAAGAATACCAACTATACGATTCTTCTATTTTAAATATTAATATAACAGGCTGCATTTGGCAGATTATGATTTTTTCAGTCAAATTCCATGAAATTAAGAGTCATTTTATTATAGCAACCTAGGCCTTTTGCTACACTATTTTATGAAGTGTCTACATCTTAGTATTCTATTTTATATAGACAGTATTAAATTAGTAGACTTGAATGAAAATGCAATGAAAGACACTTCACATATAATGTGCGCAACAACTTACTTATATATATTGCTTGAAATAGCCCAAGTTACATTGACATGGCCCAAATTACAAATGCTTCAGACAAGATACGTCAAAAAAATTTAAAACATCAAAGCTAAGGCATAGAAAATCTCAGAAAAAATCCAAGTACTTAAATTATTAAAATTACTGCAAAATATAATGATCTTTTAAAAAAGATAAGCCATTTTTAATGAAAAACCATTGCCACTCACAAAAGTCGCACGAGAAACTTTTGATGAAAATTTGAATTTTTGATGAAAAATTGCTTGTTTAATTTTGACTTAAGAAAGTTTCATATAGAACTAATTGCTTCGATCTTGTTTCCATAATTATTAACACCTTGAAACTTAAGAGTTGTGTTGCAATTTTTATAAGTTTTCTTCTGAAGGTTTTCCTTTTTCCAACCGTATTTTTAGTTAAGAACAATATATGTTTAAGAAGTCAAAAATCTTTTCAAAGTTTATTTTGGCTAGAGCTAGCCGCTAACAAAACTTACTTAAAACCCAACGTTTTGTAGCTTAGTTCAGCAGAATATCTAATTTAAATGGAATTTTGTTCTTTTTTCAAACGGAACATAAATAGAAGTATACACTTCTAAAAGGTAGCTTATCATTTAAATGAAGAGGACAGTAGCATAAAAAGAGAGAGAGAGGAGAGAGCACCACAAATCTTAAAAATAATATTAAAAGTATTATTGGACAGTTAAGCATCCTCGAAATTTACTGGACTACTTGATTTTCAAGGGGCAATTAATACAGTGAAGGTATTATCGACAGGTGGTTTAAAGTGGTTTTCTCTTACGTTTAGACCAATGTCCAGTTTCGATATCTTGTAGAAAGGCCCTTGTCTTTGTTGTCTTTGCTACCTTGAGATCAGACATTACGATGTGGGAATGGTCGGTCATTTTTGATTAACCTCATTTTTGAAACATAGTATTTTTTTATTAAGAATTCCTTTTGTGGGGTATGTTGTAAACATTTTTTTACATATTTCGCAGATAGAAATTTACTAAGTAATGTTCTTATCTATATTATATTTACTAAACACCTGCTCAATATTTACTGTAAACCTAAGTTACTCGTATATTCGTATCTTTTACACTGAAACTTTTATATACTGCTACGTATATTTCGCTACATTATAACTCAAAACTAAATGCACTTATTATTGTTTTGTGCTTTTTTAATCAGGTGGAAACATTGCCTTGACATACAAGTCAAAATTTGTCAAGCAGAAAGTTACTTGTAGGATTTTGAGATAAGAACAAACAAAGTTACTCTAAATAACCGCAATATCTCAATTTATACGGTAACATACTTTTTAGGATATATAAACTTCCTGGTATTTGTTTAGAAAGATAATATTCTGTGCTATATTGATTTGTTTGCATTTGAATTTTAGTTACGGTGTGTTAAAGGAAATTGAGAAAATTCCTCCATAGTATGGTAAATACTTGTATTTTAATATTTCAAATCCTTCTCACACACTTTTAAAGATCATTTCCCCATAATTTTTTTCGAAATTGGTTTTTAATTAGGAATTTTATAGAATTGTATATTCAATTTGCATTATTAAGAAAGTGAAAAAAATTAAAGAATATATATACTTACCTTATTTAGCAAATATCTTTATAACTTTAATCACTTAAATTCATTATCGTTTGTAAAATGATTTATAGTTCAAGGAATATATATGTAATATACCTTACACTTAAATAAAAGCAAAACAGTTCATATCAACATACAACAACCTTAACACAATACATTACCTTCAAAACCTAACTAAACCGAATGACTTTTAATACCATTTAAAAATCGAAAGGCAACGAAAAAGACCTCCTCAAAAAGAATAAATAGTATTAAAACGTCTTTATTACTAAATGCTTAAATGTAAATTAAAAATTGCGTTACTTTTTAAAGTAAAACAAAATAGTTGAAATAACAAAATAACATAATAAACAAATAATACAAACTATAAAAGAACCCTATTTTGATACATATTATGACGTCATTCAAAACTGACTGACTTCAAAACTGAAATTTTATTTTGTGCAAAAATAATAAAAATTCGTCTAATGATGCGTGACGCTGGATACATGAATTGCATTACTGCCCTTATAGAATAGCAATGAATCATCTTACCACATTATTGGATCTTACTTATTGGATTTACTTATTGGATTTACTTATTGGATTTACTTATTGGATCTACTTATTGGATCTTATTTCCCGAGAGATTTATAGTAATTCCAACAATTCATGAGAAGGAAATTCATCTCAAACCCAATTTCTTTCACTACATCCTTATCCCAACAAAAATAATCTACCAGTGACACAGCAAAAATCCGCCGTTTGACTTAGGCCCTATACTTTCCGAATGACCGGCACTGTTAAGTCTGTTGGATCTTTCCCATGCGACCGAGGCGAAAAACGTACTTACGGTTTTACCTTCGATTTTCAATCAAGTAGTGGCAATGTTAAGTCACTGCCTTCTCCATGTAGAAGGCAGTGGTTAAGTGAATGTGAATTGCGGAAAAATTTGCCGCCGTACATCGCCACTGCTTCACCGCTTGGCATTGCAACTCCTTGATTGAAAGTACACTGCTCAAAACAATTAGGGGAGCATTTGCGTACTTTTGTTAACCCTTTCAGTCCCAACTTTTATTTTTTATTCTAAAAGTCTAAAATTTATGAAGTAGATTCATTATGCATCCAGAATGAAATGGTAAAATAAGGGAGAAATCTTAAACTTTAATCTAAAATTTCAGGGGGAAAAAATTGGAATCATAACTTTTGAATAAATTATAACAATAATTTTTTCGAAACTTTATTTGTAAAAAAAAGGTAAAATCAATTTTTAAGCATCTAAGAACACAAGCGTGAAGAATTTAAGATCCATTTATTTCATAAAAAAAATTTGGGAGTGAATTTTATTTTACCATGTTTTTCATATTTTCATTTAATTAAAACAAACATTATTAAATTCTTCAAGACTTGATTCTTCCATCTAACGATAAATAAGTGCGAGCTCAACTTAGTGAGGAAAAAAATTGCAAGCTGATGATTCCAAATGGAATAATTGGGAAACCATGCGTTCCCCTAATTGTTTTGAGCTGTGTAGTTGCAATGCCAAGGCAAAGACAAAGATACAAATGATTTAACATTACCACTGAAATCGTCCGGGACCGTAAGTGCGGCGAATATTACCGGACCGTTGCATGGGAAACGGGTCTTTTAGTAACGGCCTTTCATTACTTATCTTCCACACTTGGTCAATTTATTGCTCTGCAAGTTCATCTGAGGTTTCATCACCAGTTGGTTATTTTTGTTTTCTACTGGAAGCAAAATAGACCGATTCTTGGTATGTTTGGTAGATGAGGGATAGAAAACCATACATTTAACGCGACTCCGTTTACTCTGTACACCTGTTAAAAAGTTTCGGTATAAATGTCTTGGTGAAAGGTGGTGTTTATTATTTGAGTTAGCAGGGCCACCCTTAGTGTTGAGAAGCGAGCCTAAATAAAAGAACGAACTAGTACTTCGTGCAAGTATGCATATTTATGAGTGGCGCCAACGTCGAGAGACTGGAAGCCGCGTTATCCAAGCTTATTTCCGGTTTGTGCCCAATAGTAATCGTTATCACTCAACGGCGCCTTAGCTAAACTGGAAAAGAAGCTAATAGTTGGCCGGACTTCTCGCCGGAGAAAAATCGTTTGTAAATATGTTTTGAAATACTTAAGAAGATAACAATTGTAATTTCATCGACCATAACTAAGCGACATTCAATGCCATTCAGTTTTTATGCCTTTTAGTAGAATGCCAACTTTTGACACTAACTATCGCCAATGCAGCCATATAACATCTGTAGTTCTACTGCTCCAAAACGCCTTTTCGACTTGAATTAATGATTATTTTTACTTTATAGGAATGTAAAGACCTTAACAAATGGTAGAAGTACAATAAAAAGTGCTTAAAATCTAAATTATTATGATTATTATTAGTGAAAACTCGATAAAATTGAAAAATCAAAATGAAACATTTCTGAAGAACCTTAAATTACATACCTTAAAACTTGCTAATACAAAAAATACTTAGTGCAAAATGTAGGTCAGACAATACTTAATTCATAATATACAACAAAACAGTTCTATACATCTAAAGATTTGCCGATGAAGCAGATTATCACAAAGCACTCATATTTTCGCTCAACACGTTATCTGAAACGCAAAAGTTGGAGCATTGGTGAATGTTTAGCTGCTGTGAGTTGCAATGTGCAGCTGCAATGAAATTGCAGCTGCTTCCCCCACGCTGGCTGCACTATTTCTCTAGATAGGGAATCCTGTGACTATAGTGTTGAAGCAACCCTCCTAGTTCGTGAGAGGTTTTTACTAGAAATAGCGACAACTATGACATGTAACTTGTACTATGTCTGTACGTTTTCAAATGCGCACCATATAAATGAGCCAAAAACAATTTAAAAAGACTAAAAAAACGATGTTAAATTTAGTTAGATACCAGTTTAAAGCGTCATTCAACTTATATAGCAACAAGTATGACACACATATTAATACACTTTAAATTCATTATTTTTTTTTAAAGATTATATGCCTAGTAACAATACTGTTTACTAATGACAAATTAAGTAGTATCGAAGGTTCGATTGGAAATGTTTACTTGTATCAACAAGCATTTGATCAAATAGGGTTCATAATATAATCTTTCACTCATAAAATAAACACACGCTTACATTTTTTATCACGAGTAAAATGAGCCTTTGTTAGGAAAAATGGGTGTTGGCCATGTAGATAAGTCACATATTTTATGCAACTGTGGTATGCAGTATACATACATCACTACTTAGTGATGGTAGTAGTATGACATCGAACTTCTGATTCATATCTAGCGAGATTACTGTCTAAAAACGAGAAATAATGAGCAAGAAACGAAGAAAAGGCCTTTCATTTCGACCAGGAAGTTTTTACAAGCTATTTACTGCCGATACATTTTTTTTGTATCATTACTGGTCTGTTAGGTATTAGCGTAAATTTTATGATGTCGAAAATTTGTATATATTATTGTATAAATATCGCACCGTACGCGGAAAAGAGACCTATCGGCCAAAATTGACTTTTTGAGATAACACTACTATAGGATGCAAAATTTTAATATCTTTCTATTGGCGCAAACGGCATAGCGATCCGAGCCCTAGTTCGGCTGCAATTAATAGATAGGTCTTTCTTTCGCGAACGTTTTTGGATGAAAATGAACATTCAAGAAAGACCTATCGCACCTGGCGTTTTTTCGTTATGCGTTTTGCAGCTGCGGCGGCAAGCAAGTTACTGTTTTAGCAAACGATAAATAGTTTTAAATCGTCTGCATTATTTTGACTACAGTATAACAAGTAGTTTGATCGAATTATTTCCATTCTTTTAACTGACCATAGAATCTAAAAGATTATTAGACACATAAAAGTGTATAAATGAATTTATAGAAGTATGTTTAGATGTAGGTAAGATAAATTTTTATGTTCATTGATTATTTATTCATTTTTTCAATTAAGAAACTAAACAAACTAGATATTTAAAATGCTTATTTAACTGAAACTTATTTTTTTTTATTTTCTTGAAAAAAAGTTACATTGTCCAGTTCTTCATTATGGAACAGTGAAATGTCTTTTCTTGACTTTTTTTTAATTATAAACTTGAACATTAGTAATCCCATTGAAAATTAATCGTTGTAATTAGCAGGATGTTTTAAAATAGACTTTCTACAAGTGTGCTCCTTGGTTTTATTAAAAATTCAGATAAGATAATTTGATTTTAATTATATGTATATATATTTATTTGGAGGGCTAAAATGAATTTTATTTGCAGTAGGAGTTTTTCAATAATCGTAATTAAATTATAATAGAGAAACCTTATTATATAAACTTCAGTAAATTGGTTAAACAAGCTTTTTGTATTCCCCAATTTAATTTAAAAAATATGTTGTTACTGTTGTTTACTATTTAAGATTATAAATATGCATTAAATAAATGACTATTCGTCATAAGTATTAATTTTCTTAATATTTTGAATGAATTTAGTTGCAAATTCTTCAGGACCCTTCTTCAGGACCCTTCTTCAGGAGACCCGTTTAAATTTTTGGTAAAAATTCAAATGATCACAAAATCGTTCCAAATGAACCTAAATCAAAAATATTTCTCATGGATATCCGTTTTATGAGTATAAAAAGGTATGCATAGTCATTTTTTACTTTAAATTTGCCTTTTCTGAGATATTTTCAGATAGGTCTTTCTTTCGCGAACAAAATCGTTAAAATTTGTTCGCGAAAGAAAGACCTATCTGAAAATATCTCAGCAAATGCAAATTTAAATTAAAAAATGACTACATATACTTTTTGGTACTCATAAAACGGATATACCTGCCAAATATTTTTGATCTAGGTTCATTTGGAACGATTTTGTGATCATTTGAATTTTTACTGAAACTTTGAACGGCTCTCCTGAAGAATGGTCTTTTTCGCGATAGGTCTCTTTTCCGCGTACGGTGCGATATAATCTCATTATTAAAAAAAATCAACCCCATAAATAGTTATATATGCGGAATAGTTTATGTTAAATTTGTGATCTAGTTTTTGAAGTGAACTCGGGATGATCTCCGCAATATGCAAAATTTTCGTTAATTGATTCGATTAGAAGTTTTTGAGTTATGACAAGTTAACTTTATATGGCTTAAGATGAATTTCGTAGAAAAAAAGTGCAATAAATTCAGACATACACTAATTTTCCCTGAATTTGTCACATTTTAGTAACTATATTTGATAATTTCAAAAACTAATCTATTCAAAAGACATGTGATTTAAATTTTTTTTTATAGTAACTCATCTTATAAGCTTTTTTCATAGTGTATTCCATTTGCCTATTCGGTCATCATTCGTTTAGTTTAGTTTGAATTATCGTCGCACTAGAGCTACACGAGGGCTATTGGCGACTTGCGTCGTATTTTAAAACCACAGTCAGGTGACGAGCCGACACCTGATAAATTCAAATATCATCGGTTCCATAACAAAACCATGAACATGCGAAAACACAGAGTTGGAAAACCGAAAGCTGAATATAGAAAACCTAACTAGAACGTTCTTTTGGTGGTTCCGATGACTAGAGCTTACTAGAGCTACGTTTGTTGCGGGAGCAAGCATTGTCGTGGGCGAAGGAATAGGGTACTTGACTGTATCGCTAAAATACCTTCCAATATTAAAAAATAACAAACGTATATATTTTTTTGCAAAATAAATCTTTAAATAATTAAAAAAAATCATTTTAAAATGGTTTTTTTTTCATCGGTACGTCACGTGATCACAAACACGTCGATTTGGCTGACGTCACTAGTATATATAAACAAACCGGTGTGATGTTTTTTTGCTTGCAATTAAACTGGATTTAATCTAATTTACTATTAAAATAAGAATTATATAGATAATGGAAGGATGTTTTACAGAAGCGGATAGTTCAAATTTGCTTAAAGTAGATTCCATAATGGCGTTTCAAAGTTTGTTTATAGTTACTTGTGACGTCATAGATACCACGTGACAGCCACAAAGAGTGTTCGGGCGTAATTTTTCGTCCTAATTTTAAAATTAATTTTTCTCTCTTTTTATGGGGTATTTGAAAAAAAGAAAAAATACGGGTCTAATATTTTTGGCATAAGAATTATTAAGCCCATATTTTTTTTAGTCAAATACGTTATTGCTAACGGAACTTGTGAGTGTGATTCGGCAACGCGGCAGCTAAATATTCCGTTATAAGCGTTTGTTCGTCGCGTCGCCCTATTGGTTACAGATTGGGTTATTACCTCTATCAGATTACTATCAAATCTGGTATAAGTTTAGTTTAGATTGAAGTATCGTCGCACTAGAGCTACACGAGGGCTATTGGCGATGGGCGCCATAATTTAGAAAAACAGTTAGGTGACACACAAAACAGGTATAATATCTCAACACGAAGTATTTTGATCTCATCCAGCGATGAGAGAGCTAAGATAAGCCATGGTCGTAAATATTCTCATTCATACTCATTCGGAAATACTCTCATTATTTTTAGCCTACTTTTCTTTTTTTAATTCGAAAGAATTAAAAAAATGAAAAAGTAGGTATTGACATGCGGTCGATGTCCGTCTGTCTGTCTGTCCGTACCCCCCTTCCAAAATCGGTTCTATCATTCGGATCTTAAAAATTCTTTTTTTGTTAGAAAGCTATGACCTCAGAGACCCAACTTTCATACTTTTTGTCCGCCTGTCTGTACGTCCGGACGGACATAAATCTACTATCTGTCGGCGAATTTCCCATTGAATTAGCATTGAAATTCAATTTTGAGTCATTTAAATCACTGTTGCCAAATCAACAATGGCATAAGAAACTTTATTTAAAAATATTTGAAGCAAAATAATTTTTTCATGAATCATTTTGTAATGGCGTCTTAAAATGTAGCACAATGTTGTGGTTGTTCGTCATTTTATGTGATAGAAATTCAAGATTGAAAAAATTAGGTAGCGCTAAGATCGAAAATTGCAATTATCAGTTAAAATCTGACGTAATATTATAGTTCATTTCGAAGATTCAGTAGCGCTGCAATCGGAAAGTTCAAAGTGCCAATCTACAAATCAATCAGTAATAATGTATTAGTTCCTTTTTCGACACTTTAGGCATCAGATTGACTTACTGGTCTAGAGGATTCTTAGTCTATGACAAACCCTATCTCTCTCGACTCACAATTTTCTTCTCCTCCACAATCCTTTTCAAAAGTCGTGCGCATTAATTTATCCAAGTTTGCGCAAAATTTCTTCAAGTTGCGCGCATAATTAGTACAAGTTGCGCGCGCATCTTGGAGTCGCGCGTAGTTTTCAACCAGTGACGTGTCATTAGTTCGAACTTTAGTCACTGGGTGGCTGGTCACGGGACTCTGAAAAAAAGTACCGATTGGGATGTCTGTTTACAATGATAGTCTGTGGTTGCTTATAGGTTAGGTTATGTTGTACGTTTTCCGGCTGTCTATTTCTAGCCTAAATGGAGCTTTTACACAGCCAATTACGCCTCGTAATTAAGTACCCTCGAGGACGAGGCGACACCTGAGCTTGTACCCAAAGCAAACCAGTGGCGCCATCGTGTGCCTGTTCGGGACTTTCGACTCCACAGATTTAACGAGCACGTATATCGCAGCGTACTCAGGTTTAGTTTAGTTTGAATTATCGTCGCACTATTACTACACGAGGGCTATTGGCGACGGGCGTCGTAATTTAGAACCACAGTCAGGTGACGCAGTGCAGCGTACTCAGGACAAACACACAACACTAATATCCTTGCCCATGCAAAGATTCGGACTTACTGACCCCTGACCGCTTGTCGTCCATGTTTGCAATTGAAGAGCTTAGTGGAAGAGCGTTCTAAGTGACAAAAAGGTGAACACGAGAAATCGGACTGTAAAGATTTTAGTTTGTTCTCAGATCTATTAAAAACGGTGCTAGTAAACCGTAAAAAAACATATTAAACTTAGTTTCAAAAAAAGGAGAAACCATTAAAGAAGTTAGTAATATATTCTTTGCTACAAAAATCTCCATTTTTTCCAAAATGTCCCTTAGCACGGTCTTCCAGTGCGTGCTTTCATTGTTGTGTCTAAGTGTTGTTTGTGTTGCAGGGTGTATTGGTGCGCGAAGTGGACGAAGGTCAGCCCTGCCTCAACTGTGGAGACGAGTGCCCGGGATTCCGACCACACATGTGGAGGTAACATTCCCTACCAGCTCAACCCATAACTTCGAATGAGGTACCCTCTGTGTTAATCCAAGGGAAAAAAACTCTTTTCCAGGCCACATTTCTCAAGCTGTATTTTTACAAACGGGGTTTTGTTATGTGATAAATGTAGCTGACTTACAGGTCCCGACAATCCCACTTTTTGAAATGGGTTCGAATATATATATTTTTAATTTTCAATAAATAATTTGACACAAAATATTCGAAGCAATTTCAAAAAGTGGGATTATAGAGACCTGTAAGTTATCTACATTTATCATAAAAAAAACGTTTGTAAAAATATTCAATACAGTCGGAGAAATGTGGCTTAGAAAATAATGTTTTCACATTGGATTAACACTGAGGCACTTTGGTTTGGAGACCCGCGGTACAGCGCGCTCATTCCCCCTTAACCCTTTTACTCCCAATGATTCCATTTGTAATCATCAAACTTGCGAGTTTTTTCTCTCACTAAGTTAAACTCGCCCTTATTTCAAATAAGTTTTATTAAAGTCTCCATACATTTTTCTATAAAGTTATATTTTTTGGTATCGTTGGATGGGAGAATCCTGTCGTTTGAAGAATTAAATAATGTCTGTTGTAGTTAAACTAAAATATGAAAAACATGGTCAAAATAAAATTCACTCTGAAAAATTTGTTTTAAATAAATTGGCCCTAAATTATTCATGCTTGCCATTTTTAAATTATTAAAATTTAATTTTAACTATTTTTAACAAATACATTTTCTAAAAATTACTATTATAATTTATTCAAAAGTTATGATTGATTCCAATTTTTTCCTCTTAAATTTTAGTTTCAAAGTTTTTTTCCCTGCTTTTCTCCATTTTATTCTGAATGCATAATGAGTCTATATCACAAATTTTAGATTTTTAGAATAAAAAAAAGTTGGGATTGAAAGGGTTAAGGAAGCATAACTTCGAATGAACCGCTGGTTTCCAAACCAAAGTGTCGGTGTTAATCCAATGGAAAAAATTGTTTTCCAAGCCACATTTCTCCGGCTGTATTGAATATTTTTACAAAGGTTTTTTTATATGATAACTGTAGCTAACTTACAGGTGTCTATAGTCCCACTTTTTGAAATAGCTTCGAATATTTTTTTTCAATTTTCAATAAATAATTTTACAAAATATTTGAATCCATTTCAAAATGTGGAATTATAGTGACCTGTAAGTCTTCTACATGTATCATGTGAAAAAAATCGTTTGTGAAAATATTCAGTACAGCCGGAGAAATGAAGGTTAGAATTTCCATTGGATTCACACAGAGGCACTTTAGTTTGGAGACCCGCGTCATTCGGTCTCATTCGCCGTTAAGAAGATTCAGATGCTGCAAAAACCATACAAAAACCGTTTTCCAAGTGATGCCATCGATCGCTCTCTAGTAGGCCTAAAGAAACACTATCGGCGAACTATTTGGCACTGTTCTAAAGTGGAGTTTGTGATGGAATTACTACCATCCTGTGTAAATTCAGATCTCATACTGCGGCCTACAACTGCACGAATAGTTATTATTCTTTATCAAAGACTTTTAAAGAACAAAATGATGCATTTTACATTGAACTAATGTTGTGTGAGCGGTTTGTTTAGACTTACTAAGGTTACTTGGCAACTTTCTGTGGCGGCTTCACTTTTATTTCTCGCCAAGCATCTCCATCTTCTTCTTAAAACTCTATCTAAATAAGATGCAGATGGGGGAGAAAAGCAAATTGGAAAACAACTAGTCGAGTGAAGCCTTCAACCCGTCCACGGTACGCCCAAATCAATGTTGAGCGAATGATTTGGCGCTATACTTAACCTTCCACGCGTATCTGAAAGATACATCATAGGTTAATTGGGTTCATTAAAGTGAAGGCAGAAGATGTTATAGGTTATCTTACTTTGATCTGTGTCGAATAAACGTTTCAAGCTTGACTTATTACATTAAGCATGCAAAATGGCTGTTTGTATTTCACACCGATGCTATTAAAGATGAATTTAGATACGTTATTGATCATAATTTAATGTGCATGAAAACTCTAATTAGATTTTTACAACGTTGGCAGTTAAATTGATTTAGTGTTTGAAACATAAAGACAACTGTTATAGGGGAGACCGGGGCTAGTTTTCCACGTTTTATTCTTTTTGATTGTATATTTTTTACTTCTATTTATTTTGAAGAAAAGAAGACATCATTGCCTTCTTCACATGGTTATCTACAACCTAGCATTGCTTTTCTAAAAAGTAAATACACTTTCTGACAGCAAGTGGTAAAATGCAAGCACGTTGAGTTGGAAAATGTGTCCCGTATACGGGGTACATTTTCCCAGACTGCCTGTCAAAAATGGATAGAGCAAATTTTAAAACTGTTCTGAAAAGATTTAACACACTTAAAAAACATTTTGTTGTTTTTTATGTGCATTTTATTGTAAACTAATATAGCCTAAAAGATTATACCAAGAATAAAGGTAAGATAGTTTTTTTTAAAAGCCAGTTTACTAGACTAAATTGTTATATCGAGGTCATTATCACCTGGATCATTTTGAAATCAAGCAAATTGTGTAACTATAGTTTGGTGCTCTTTTCTAGGGGTTGTCTAAGTATTGCTAAAAATTGCACACAAAAAAATCCTATCGCATGCACTGAAGCCGATTTACTCCAAATTTTTGGGTGCAACGTGACATAATAATGTTTTACAGTGCAATTATTCATGATCTTTTGGGAATATTTAAGTTCTTGGATGCTTTTACGCTACTAAATCCTATCTTGACCACTTAGAGCAACGAATATCGCTTCAGAATGGTAGGATTTCTGTCAGCTTTCTTTTTTATTATACTATGTAGACAATTTTTTTTATCGGAAACAATTTTTTTTACATTCAGAACTTAATGTATACTTACATTACTTGATCATACATTAAAAAAATAATTGAATTTTTTGGAATATTATAAAGATCGGAGCACTTTTTTTCTATAAGGCATTGTTGGAATTCTCGCCCCGTGAAATTTTGGAAAATCTGCCCCGTCGCCATATTTTGACTATAACAGTGCCTTGACGATTAGAGGTTTAAGTTACTTTGGAAACAAATACAGATTTAAGTAAGGAGAGGAACTACCTTTTATTATACGCAATGATAAAACTGGAAGTTCAATGAAAGTACGTTTAATTTAGGTTTGAATGTAAGCATAAAAATCACTCAATGTGTTGAAAAAAATCATAAAAACAGCTCTAACGAAAATATGACAACACCAACTGAACGAAGATTCTTGTGAGTGACATAAGCCGTGTTGCTTCATAAACCAAGCAGACATTTGGCGCCCCCCAAACGTTCATTTCCAATATAAGGCCTGGTGGAAAACTAGCCCCGGTCTCCCCTATATATATTTTTTATTTTTTCAAAAGTTTTTTTCTTGGTAATTATGCATCTTCACACATTTAACTTATGCAACAAAAACTTAACACTTAATCTTTCAAAAAGCTACATATTATACTAGTGTATCTGAGAAATACGCGTTACTTTTCGTGAAGATTTTGATCGTGCATTTAAGAAGGTTAATGATTATTCGCTGTTGCCACAACAATATCCCCTGCGTAAGTGCGGCCTGATATAAGTCTATTTTTCCTAGTAGCGCCAAAAAGAAAACAGATATGGCCATCTATGACTTCACACGAGCTATTGATAGCTTTGGGGGGATTAAATCAGTCCCTAATTAGTTTTGATATCCTGATCTGTAAAAGTATTGCTTTGCTATGCGATTTTCATGCTTGTTTCACTAGGTATGAAAATTAGTTATAACAACAACACCAAATTTGAAAGGAAAATATCATCTTATTATTTTATGTATTAATTGTTTCAAATTAGTGTCGCCATCTGTCAATTATAATTATCTGCCGTTGTAAAACTTTATAGATTAAAATTTAAATATCGAAATATTATTCTTCAAATTTGTTTCATTTGGCTGTTATTACGATTCTCATACGTGGTGAGAAAATGTTTCCGCGGCAAAGAAATACTTTAACAGATCATAAGTTTTCTAAAATATTAATGTATTTGGGCCTGACCATCTCTCTTAATATCTCCCTTCACAAGGCATTAAATCTTTCCATTTATTGCTACCGAAGGGGACTACTAAAAATAACGCCCCGAAAAGTGTTGTGTAAGGCGACTCGGGAGCGCGGATTGGGTTCAGGTCAATGTTCAAAGACCGCCGGGGAACACTATTTTTAAAAACGACATTTTTTTGCTACACGGTGGTTATGTCGAAAAAGCAGTCATTTTGAGTTAGAGTTGTGGAATTATTTTGAAAAAATAATGTAGATGGAAAATTGTCCTCCATCGAGTCAAGGTCTAACAATCCCTTCAAGATAAAGGCTTTTTAAAAATGTCTCATACGATAAATGAAAACAGTTTAAAAAAACAAATAATGATTGAAATGGTAGAAAGCAAGTTCTTTTGACTTGTCTCGAATCTACTCAAGGTCAAACAATCCCCCTCATGTATCGATGAAAACTGCTGATATCCTCCAAGCGCGTTACTTTAGGGAAAGAAAATGTTTGTTTTCAAAGGGAAATTTCCTAGACTATAATTAAAACATCCCGACAATATTGTATGCTTGATGATTTAGGTTTTTAAAAATGCATAAAGCATTGATTTATACTTTTTTACGACCTCTGACGGACTTTTTCTTAAAGTAAAATAAAAAAAAATAGTAAAACGTAAAAAAATAACTCCATATTAGTAAAAAAATGACAGCACAGATTTTGAACACATAATCGTTTGCTTTTCATTTGTATAGATTAGTAATAAAAGTGTACAGTAAAATCATTAAAAAATTCAGAAAAAGTGCCAGTTTCTAAAAATGATGTTATAACAAGGGATACTTAATAACAAATGAAAAGTTTTGAAGATAATTCTTACAAAACAAATTAGTGTGTTGGTGATAATTAAAAAGAAATCGTTATAAATATTTTCAAATAGCGAGGAAATGATAACTAGTTGTTTTCTTTTTTCATTTAATCGCTCTGAAAGAAAAAGCATAATTCTTTCATTTGCCCAAATGAAATGGGGAAGGGCCAGAAATTAACACAAACCAAGAAAATCCACTTCTTTTTAAAAGAGAGATGAATGTGTATTTTTAAAATACGGTATGTTACTTTAAAGTAATTCGAAAAACGTACACTGTACAAAAATCCCGTCAAATTTACGGTTTGAAACTGGCAAATGAGTTGCTAGAAAATAACATATCCTTAAAAACACGGAAACATTTTGTATTCAATACAGTAAATTCCATTTAAAATGTGTTTTTTTTTCCGGTTAACCATGCTTTAAATGGAATTTACTGCAGATAAATATTATTGAATAAATTTTACTGAAATAATATTTACTGAATTAACTCCCTTTTAAAATTACGGTTTTAAAATTTCTACTGAATTGCCAGAACCGTTAAAATATAGAAATTTTCTGTATTAAATAGGGCAAATCCCAGTTAAAATACGGATTTTTCCCGTTAAATATTCGTAATTTTCAAAATAAAGAAATTGTTTCGCGTCTGGCGCATTTTGAACCCACAACGTTTATGTTATATGTGAAGCATCACACTAACTACACCACCAAATCCTGAAATCTGAAATCGAATATTAACCGACGAGTGTCGACGCGAAGAGTCCTTACTCCTTCATCGAAATCTTCCTAAAAAGGGGTTAACTTTGACTGGGAATAGGGCTGGACAAAATTCTCGCTTCAAGGTGGTTTAGAGGGTGCAGCAGGGCTCTACATTGCAGGTTCTAAAAACTTCTGAAAAAGAAACAAACGATTAGTAAAAGTACATAAAATAAAAAAACAATTTATAAAATGGACAGAAACAAGGACAGTGACATGATATGAAAAACATCCTTGCAGAAATGTATGGTCAATAAAAATCAGTCCAAATACTGAAATGTCGAGTTAACATGCAGATCATACTTACCAATCTGGATCGCGTGGTGGATAGTCCTAGGACGTTGGAACTTCTGTTCAACCCCAGCTAATCCCTTGACGGCTTGAAGCTAAAATAAGCAATGTTGTTGATGTAAGGTAAAGTAATCGTTTCCGACTGCCTATTTCTAGCCTCCTTTAGGAGCTTTAACACAGCCAAATAACGCCTCGTAATTTAGAACCCTGGTCAAGTGACGTGGCCGACACCTGAGCGGGCATCCAGCGGAACTTCGAGCTAGGCTAACCACTCGTCCACGGACGGGCCCGTTGATGTTAACTTGTCCTTAAAGTGATGTCATTAAGATTAATCTTGGGAGAAAACTTTTGTAAACTAAAAACGAGTTTAAACAAACGGCCGTACCGTAATGTACCGTAATATAAGCGAAACGTTTTTAAACCCTCGGGAGCACGGGAAATTTCCACAGAACTGACGTTGATTTTACAGTGTACCTAATTAAAGAGAAAGCTTGAAAAATTATTTTATTTAATTTTTCTACGCTGATATAATAACATATATTTCCGCACCTTTTCTCATTTGGATATATTTCCGTGTTCCAACAAAGTTCAGTAAAAATGGCATTTCGGCTGAAAAGTTTTAAGGAAATGAGTTTTTAAAAAAAGGCTTATAATAATAATTATCACAGAAGATTTTCCTTGAAAAATGTAAACAGGGGTTCATAATTTAAAAGAGGTAGTAGTCAATACCAGATTCGCATTCGTATATTTAGTTTTGATGAAGATTATCTATCGAACGTAAGTTTTCTACAGTTGTGCCTTCGGGGGGGGGGGGGGGGGGGGATCTGAAAAAAGTTCTGTTTTTAAATATTTTTCAAGTAATTGCAAAAACAAAAAACATTTCGTTAAAAGACACGATGTCAAAAAAATTGGATTCATGTGTGGAACCCCACCGAATATAAAAATAGAAAGACGATAAAAATCTGTATCTGCGCTTTTATCTATTTTCCAAAACTGTAGTGTTCCTCTGAAGTTGTATTAAAATGTCATTTAAAAAAAAATACATGTGTAGAAAAATTTTAGGTGAAATGGTACACCGTTATTTCTCGGTTTATTGTCATATTCTATTTTAGTATCTAACAACCAAATCCCCTTATATTGCTGTTACTGCTGTCTGCACTTTAATCATTTATTTCTTCTTAAACCATAATGAAGTAACTCACTCACAAGCTTATACCACTTCTGCAAGAATACGAAATATTCTAAAACTATAATTTTTTACCGGTTTTATATTGTTGCAAGATTGGTATAAGAATTTGAGTGAGTTAGTTCACTACTATGGTTTAGGACAATCCAATTCATTGTATATAAGGCATAAAACACTTCGAATACTAAGAAAAAAATAATAAAAAATTTAGCATTAGGGTTTGAACAAAAATTCATAACTTCATTTGCTTTTTTCATAACTTAAAAAAATGCCCATTATTTTTAAATGTTTATTCGGAAACAAATCCTTTTTTAAACATATTTTACAATTCTTTTCTATATTGTCTTAACTGAAGCAATATTTTATCAACTTTGATGGGAGTTTCTCATAAACAGAACCTACTGTCTACATATATATACATGGGTCTTATCAGATGCGAGGCCCTTTGCGAACTAATAGACATTTAACTTGTTGGGAGAGTCGAGATCATTAATTTTATGTGTTTGTTTTCAATTAATCTTTTTTTTTTCTTTTCACAAACTAATACTCAATCCATTCTTGTGCGATAAAATTCATTGTGACGAAAGTTTTTCTTTACCAATATTGATTCTAAAATATTTCAGCCCCTAATAAAAATTTCGTAGTTATCGGTTGTTTTTTTTATTGCCATAGTCAGAGCGAGGCTCTTTCCGAAGGCACTTTTGGCACATACCTACACTGTAAAAAATCTGTTTAAAAAATACTGAATATTTCTGCTATTTTTTAAACAGAAAAATTTCCGTTTTCTTAAACTACTGCAGTTTTCTGTAAAATGATGTCTTCAGTTTGTCAAAAGAACTATTTGCTCTGCAAACAGATAAAATCTGTAACTACTAATACAGATTGCACCTGATGAGAACATATTTTTCTGCTTGATTACAAAAAGAAAAATTGATGTATACAAACTACCGTGCAGCGATGGTGTAGGGTTCATAGTGCCTATGCCGTCGACGAGGGTTCGTATACGGGGTTTCTGTTAGGCACGAATATTTTCTGTATTGCTTTGCTACAGGAAAATTCTGTCAATGTATTTTTTCCGTAGCATTATATAGATATTTTTTAGCAACCTAACTACCAGAAATTGTTCTGTCAGTGTCATGTAACAGGATTTTTTTACAGTGCAAGGACGGTCCTGCGTAATCATGATGACTTGATGTATTATTTATATTCATTTTTCAAGATTTATCTTCAGAAGCGATTACGTTCGCAAGAAAAAAAAATCTCAAAATAAATCTATTAAGTACGAGATATTTTGGATGGTTGAACGATGGGTGTTTTACACCGTCTACATTCTTGTCGCGGATAGATACAGCTGTTATAAACGCAGCTGCTCTTGGGTGAAACTTGATTGGAGTGCCACAAATGGTTCAATTGTTTGTGAGATCGGGTTACGCTGCACTGAGTCAAGCCCAACAATCGTTTTCTTAAACTAAGGTTCTTAAGAATTCTGAATTAGGAAAATGAAATTGGGTTCACAACAGCTTCAAATATGCATTCTGCTTTAATTGAAAATGTCTTCCAATACAGTAAGTTGAAATTCTTTTGTAATTTGTAAATTAAATCGAAAATTTGTAGGAAAACATTAAAATATGCTTTAAAGGATAATTTTATTTTAAACAGATTGGCATTATATGGCAGAAATACATTTTTTATCCTTTATAATTCGGGTAAGTGCTTTTAACTAGGAATTCTTGCTAAATTGGCAGCAATTCACCATTGTTTTTACAATCATGTATGCCTTAAAGTCCCTATGAGTCGCAGTTTAAGTTAGTTTTGCATATTCCCAGTTCTTTATAAACATGAAATATCTATAATCTGGTGACCTAAAGTTTTAAATTTATAACAGTATTAAACTTGAAAATACATGCATGTACAGCCCCCTTAGCAGTATATATAATTTTAAATTGTTTGAATTAAGGGGAATTCGTCAGGAGACGTACATAAATTACGTCACGCAAAATGTTAACTTTTTGGACCCCTCCCTCCCCCTATGTCACGTTTTATCGAACCCCTCCCCCTAAAATAACGTCACGTTATTGCACTATCCCCCCCCCCCTTAAAGAAAAAGTTAATTTTAATATCCCCCTTTGTTTCTGAAATTTTAAAAAAAATGCATATTTTTATATTTAAAAAAAAATAACTTGGAAAGAAAAATGTAAAATTTATCTTGGTAAAATAATTTATTAATAGGAATATACCAACATTGCATTTACTTTTCCGTTGTCCAAGGTCTAACTAGCCATTCGCTAATGTCTTCTAAAAAAGGGGATCTGAGAATAATCGGAACTGTCTAGTTCTGGGTCTTTTGGTGTTCGTCCAGGTAGCTGGCAGTCCTCTAATTGGTCAAGATAGTGTCGCAATATTGCGTGTTACGAAAAACCCATACGAAAAGGTCTTTAAAATATAGGAAACTAATAGTGCCGACGTTGTTGTATATATACATGTTGTATATATAATCTCCCCATCCTCTTTCTGAAATAAAGTGTTTCTTCTAAAAAAATTTTAAATTTTTCTCTCAAAAACTTTATTTCATGTAAAACAGATTTTCCTTGCAAAATTGGAAATTTCGAATCGTTACGTCACGCAAGCTATTACCCCTCCCCCCTCCATGTCACGATCCGTCACGTTGGCGCATACACCTTCCTTCCCCCTCTGAGCGTGACGTAATTTATGTATGTCCCCTAACCCCAAAGATTTTTTTTTCTTGGAATCAGTGGAAGGTTTTAAAATAGGCGTCATTTTTTAAATTAATTTTTTTAAGTTTTTTCATATAAAATCCCTGTTACAGATCACTTTACACCTGTTTATAAGAAATACTAAAAATAAATGAGTACCTATCTTAATTTAATTTAAAAAAAAGCTTGGCTACCGAATACCCTAAAAAATTTTTTTTATATTTTTTGTTCTAGTTGGCACACATATATGTGGGCAAAAATATTGAAAAAATATTCTTCAAACAAGTTTTTACTAGTAATATTTTTTTTTAATAAAACAACTTTACACCATTGATATGTGTTCTAAGAGAGGTCTCTGGTGATATTTCGTGATATTTGCCCCCCCCCCTTAATCTCACGTGATATTTTTCAAAGTTTGTATTTTCTAATTTGATTTCTTCTTTGGTGAATTTTAAATAGATTTTTATAGTTCCAATATTTTAAAAATGGCTTGGAAAGCCACGATACATGTTACCATGTAAACTTTTGTCACATTTAAGTCGAGATACATATTTTACTAGAGTTTAACTATATTTTCTCGCTATTTTACGTTGCTTTTCTTGCGTATAAAATTACGGGATATTTGACGCGACCCCCCCCCCCCCCCTCCCTTCTACGTGAGATTTGGTGTTATTCGGCACGACCCCTTAAAATTTCTCGTGGGCGCCCGTAGTCAGAGATCTAAAATGCTTATAAGCATCAACAAAACAATATCTGTTGTCTGGCACACATAATAAAGGGTCAAGTCAAAAACTGTGTATAGTTTCCCATTTATGGAGTGTTTGAAGGAACATAAACTGAAAACCATACACATTTTTCGAAAAAGCTTAATGTACTAAATATGTAAAAAAAGTAAAACTTGTGTATACAACACAAGTAGATTCTGTGTTGTAACAATTTCTACCGGAATTTGTATTGAAGAAACCGGGTTTTCGAAAGAAAAATAAATTCGAAAAACACATGTCCTTACATATTTGTGTAGTTCCTATCAAAAGCTTCTAAAATGCGCCTTCTATTTGCTTTTTGATTACGTTTCTTTACGATGGCATAGGTGATGTAATTATGTGCTGGGTAATGATGCTTGTAAACACTTGTGTCGTATAGTTGTTTTGTTTTGCTCAATTGAAATTGTATATGATTAGTTTAGATGTATAAGAATATTTTATCAATGGATTTTAAGGCGGATTGTATAGTTAAAGTTATTTTTAACCAATTGTCTAGCTGTACATGATAATGCACTGTGTGTATCATTCAAATTCAATCTAAAATCGGTTATATGGATAATTTTCTTAAAATTAATTTAATTTTTAATGTTGGAAAAGTCTTTTTTGGTTCTTTGGAGACAGTAATAAGTTTATCATTTTAACATTTATGTTAAAAAGGTTAGATGGTAAAATATGTAACGTGCTTAAAGTGTTTGAATATATTATATATTAACTAGGACAAATGATACATTTTAAAATTACCCATTACCACATAGCTGAAATACAAAATGCATTTACGAATGTTTAATGAAACTTTTCAAGCTTGAAACGCTTATCAGACACATCAAATACGACAAGATAGTAGATAGAGATAGACTGCATTCACATATCCTTTTCTACTTTAGAGACATTAAACACAATCCACCTACACTCAGAAAAAACTTGTGTTGACTTTCAATGCAAAAAGTGGTGTTTTTCCAGTTATTACAAGTTTTGTTGACAATAATACAAATACAAATTGTGTTACGACCCAATAATAATGCATGGTTAGCATAAAAATTGTGTTGAAGGAGCAGCACGCATGTATTCTTTCGAAATGTAGTTGAGCATCTGCTCTTTAATGTTTACAATAAATAGCTACCTTAAAGTTTAAATAAATATGTAAGGGAGCGTGGGGACCCTTGGCCATGCTTTTAGAATTTTATTTTTATAAATTTTATTTTTGCAATAAAAGTTTCCTGTAATAGCACATATTAAAGGAAATTTTATTGGCAACAAGTATATAATAGTGATAATATAAATAATGCATTTTTCTTTTTTAAATATATTGTTTTTAAAAACTAAGAAACTTGACCAAGTCTCCCTTATTAAGGGAGACTTGGCCCATGGTAAGGAAGAATTGGCTCATGCAAAAATGCCTAGGGCAAAATAATAAATATTTCATTTGATAAACATTATGTATAGATTTTCATAACTAGTTCACTTAGGGAGCCTTGGTCCAGTGGCCAACCCTCCCCACCTAGACATTTCGTAAAGAATGGCACATGGTGCTTTGAAGCCTACTTCATTGCACAAACTTTATAGCTAAAATAAAACCTTAATATAACAGTATTTTAAAAATACCATATACTTAAACTTAATTGAACTGGTTTTTCTGAAAAAATCTTACAAATTATGTCTAAAATGTTTACTTTTTGGGGTGAGAAACTTTCTTTTTTATTTTCTCCTCAATGCAAAAAAGTAGCTCAATAAAACTAAGGTGGCTATCTGCTAACAACAGTAGCTACCATATATTGAGAAAATGCTAAAATATTTTTAAATACTAAAATTTAAAGGTGGGCCAAGTCTCCCTTATGGCCAAGGCTCCCCAGTCTCCCTTATTACGGTAGTTTAAAATTATTTATATAATTTCGCTATGCATATTTTAGAAAAATATACCTCACAGTTTTGTGTCAATCGCCCATGGATATAACAATCACCCCTTTCGCAATATTCAAATGTGTTGAAACAACACATTTTCGGTTCATATGTCATCGGCACAATTCCTGTATTGAAATAACACAGTATTGTAATTTTGCCATTTTTATTCAATACTTGTGGGCCCTTATCATTGCCTAGTCTTACAAGGCCTGTGCCTTGGGCCCCTTATTTTAGGGGGCCCCGAAATTGACTGTAACATTTTGCTTCATATCTTACAATTTTGAATTATTCTATCACAAATATAATTTAAATTATGAATATTTTTGATTTTTTCATAACAATAAGCACCATAGTTGAATGATATTTTTATATTTGATGATTGTCCTTATACTTACAAAAGTCATAATTTTGCAGTTTATATAGTTTGTAACAATATCACTCCGAAAATGGCCCCCAAAAGTATTCGGGTACAAACATGGTCCCTGTTGTGCTGTTTGAACACAAGTTTTTTCTGAGTGTACGATGTATCTGTGAGATACGCGTTGAAAAATGTTTCAGAACTGTTTGCACTCATTGCAAATGTCCCCGTGAACTCCACGACGTGTGCCACGAAGAGTTTGTCAACGTGTGCGACCGGATCGGGTTCCAGCCCTCTCCCGAGCCGAGCCGGCACCCCATCTCCAAAGAGAAGACGCTCTCAGAAGGCTACTCATGGGTGCCACCAGGAATCTCCAGCCAAAAGGTACCCTCCTTTCAATACCAACTTTTTATTTTTAGCCTGCTTTTCTTTTTTTTAATTCAAAGGAATTAAGAAAAAGTAGGTATTGACATGCTGTCGATTTCTTTCTGTGCGTCCGTACTGTCAGTACTCCCTTCCAAATTCAGTTCTATTCGACGGATCTCAAAAATTCTTTTTTTTATTAGAAAGGTATGACTCAACTTTCATACTTTTTGTAAGTCTGTCTGTACGTCCGGATGGACATCTGTCTACTGTTTGTAGGCGAATTTCCCATTGAATTTGTATTTGAATTTAATTGGTTTCAAAAAGTTTAAATTACGACTGGATGCTGCCTTCGGCGATTTTTTTTCGAATGTGTATAAATCTTGTGTAGAAGCAGTCTAGGAGACAGTTACTGATGCAAAACTACTTGTCTTTCGATTAGAATATTAGTAAGTATTTAAGTAACAGGAAAGTAGGCTATTTTAGTTCTTTTAGAACATCTTGTTTATTCTAAGAATCATTATGCATCCAGAATGAAATGGTGAAAAGCAGAGGAAAAAATTCTTCATTTTGAACTAAAATTTAAGGGGAAAAATTTGGAATCTAACTTTTGAATAAATTATCACAATTTTTTTAAAAATTTTTTTCTTAAAAATAATTAACATTCAATTTTTAAACATTTAAAAATGTAAGCATGAAGAGTTTTGGTCCGATTTATTTAATAAAATTGTTTCAGAGTGAATTTTATTTATACCATGTTTTTCATATTTTCATTTAACTACAACAAACATTATTTAATTCTTCAAAGGGTTTTCTTTAAAAAAAATTGCAATTTATGTGTCATCGGGCCTGTTGAATACTACGGTCACATCCGTTTTCCAGCGATAAGACGATTAAACCGTATTATCTCAGACGTATTTCTTACCAAATCCCACTAAATTATGGATACTTTCCCGTAAAGAAGAAACTCGTCATTTTGGTTCTGAGCTGATCTTGAGTGCAAATTGCAAATATTGCTCATCAGTGTTACCTAACTACACAACTTTATTAAAAAATTTCATTAATGGCTACATGCTGCATAAATTCTGGTAAATCGCATAAGTATACTGCCCAAAAAAGTACCGCGATTAAATAAACAGTTGTAATCACAGAAAATACGAGTATGAAAAAATACGCGAATGGAGAAACGTAACCAGTAAGAATGAATGTTGTATCATTGAGGATAAAAGTAAAAGAATCAGTAAGTTTCCCCATCATAAAGTATTATTAACATTTTATGAAAGTCACCCTTCTCCCCTCAAAGATTGTTTCATATTTGTCCCAACAGATGGAAGCACCAAAAACGTGAACAAATACAGCATGTAATGGGATTTATGTTTTAAAAAAAAGTAATATGCGTTGCAAGTTCGTTTAGATGCTTTAATTCAAATAATTCTTTTTGCAGAAATATCAAGCAAAATTTTCTTGACAAGATTAATTAGAAATTTTTTGGAACTTCTTCTTCGCAAATTTTAAATTGAGGTTCTTATGTTGAAACATCTTCTACTGTACACCGTGCTGCCCATTAGCTGTGCGAAAGGTGCTTTTTCACAGGATCTCGCTCTTTGAAAACTGACTAAAGAATACGGAAAAAAATGCGAATAAACTATTTTACTTATAATTGGTATTTTTTATTTAAAAATTATTTTATTTATTTTGTTTTAAAAAAATTATTTAAAAAGTTATTTTTACAGGAGCAAATTCATAATGTGTTAATAAAGTAATTTCATCAAGCAGTTAAATCTCCAACAAAATACTGCACCATCCAAAAGCATCCCGTTGCATTTGCTGCGTTTTTTGACCTTGCCGGAAACGAGCCTCGTCATCCCCTGTAATGATTAGCGGAGGCATATTGATGGGGTCGTCTCATTCGAGGATGACGAAGTGGGAGGAAACAGATCGGAAGAGAGTCAGCATTTTTTGTTTCAATATATTAGGGAATAATGGGCGATATATTAGGGAATAATGGGCGATTGGGTAAAAATAACCCCCTTTATTTACAGCCGGAATGAAGAGGATTCCGCCTATAGGCTATCTTCTACTTGCCGTCAATGGTTCACTTTATTCAGAAAATATCTTCAACGTAATGTAATGTTATCGTTTCCGACTGCCTATTTCTAGCCTCCTTTAGGAGCTTTAACACAGCCAAATACGCCTCGTAATTTAGAACCTTGGTCAAGTGACGAGGTCGACACCTGAGCGGGCACCCAACGGAACTTCGAGCGACATCGTACGCTAACGCCGTCGGGACTTTCGACTCCACAGATTTAACGAGCACGTATACCGCAGTGTACTCGAACACCCCGAGGATTTTTATTTTTTTCTACTAGCACGAATACGTCTATAGTATGGCTAGGATAAGGACAGAACCAAGAACCTTCTCGGTGAGAGGCTCGTCGCTTACACATCTCGGCCACCGGGGGGGGGGGGCATCTTCAACGTTGCGCATGATACATGAGAGAAAGATTCAAGAAGTAAACAACGTAAATTATTGGCGCAAATAGTTTATTGGCACAAATTGCATGTTTCGGCGATACTCAAAATGCTCGCCTTCTTCAGAATGGCGTGTGACTTCAGAATGTTGTGTGTCATTGTGAAGAAGGTGAGCGTTTTGAGTCTCACCGAAACATGTAATTTGTGCCAATAAACTATTTGCGCCAATAATCTACGTTGTTTGCTTCTTGAATCCTCTTTTCAAGTTCACTTTTATTTGACACATATTTTGGTGGAGGATTTTAAAAGACCCTTGTTTTAATAATCGTTCGACGTAATTTTTTCTACAAATAAATAACTGGTACAATGATCAAGGGAAGAAAATGATTTTCATATTCATCATGATATTCATCATTTTCTATTGAACCATTTCAGTTCTTAAAGTTTAAAATAATCTGTGTGGTAACAGGAACGTAAAAGCAAACACCCATTTAAATGGATGTCAGGTTTCAGGTAGTTATACAACAAGATGTAGGAGTTTAACAAAATGTTCATTTAGTTTAAATAAAACTTCAATTTTCATAGATTACAAAAAAACCGTGGAACCTATATGCACACTTAAATGACTCGTATTCGAACCCGGGTCAATAGCTTTAATATCAGACTCGATATCGACCACGCTACCGAGACCGAGGCCACTCCCTTAACGATGTGGTATACAAAAATGTATAAATTAACGGACTTCCGTTCTTTGAACATGATAGGTGTAACATTTAATTGCCATGTCGCGAAGACACACAAAAGTCAATGAATAATGGGGGTTCATGTTAGTAGGGCAGCTGCAATACTACATAAAGCATGTTTGGCAAACCCCGATCGACGCATGTTGGAGATAAGCAATGTTTGACAAGGCCAAAAAGCTTGTTGCAATGCTCATTAACAGTTAATTTACTCCAAACTGAAAAACAGTTTTACATCCAGGACAGATGGTTTTTGGATAAAAAGTTAATGCACGTTCATTTCTTTTACTATCGACATTGTGTACAGAGGAGCCTTTTTTCTCTCTCCTAAACACATATTCTATTTCCACCCTTGAAAAAACCCTATTCACTACCTGTACTAATATAATTTTAAAAGAAACATACAGTATTATTTTAAAGGTTCTATTAAATGTTGGGGTTTTACAGTGGAGCTTTTAAGTAATATAGTTTTACTTTTGAACAACCTCGCCCTGACAACCGTAAATTATATTATTTCATTGCGATTCTTCTTTGCTGTACGCAGTTTTTAAATTGTTGAAATTAGTTAATTTTAATTAAAGAAACTGTACACTTTAAATATTAATCTTAATATTTATTTTTGTAGATGCTTCATCTTTATTTTTGTAAAAGGAATTCATTTGTTATTTCTTCGTGTAGATCGACGACTACTTCCTACAGCTTCCCTCCCAGCTGGTCCCTCGCCTGGGGACCCCCGGCGAGAAGTACCGGGACCGGCAGCTGATCCTGCAGCTCCCGAAGCAGGACCTCGCAGCTGCATACTGCAAGTTCTTGGAGCGGGACTTCAGCCTGGGCTTCGAAGATTTCGTCAACACACGCAACGAAATGGCCCTGGACATCGGATATGTGAGGGACCACTCAGAGACAGACACGGTAAGATATTTGAGACCAGATCGTTATGCAAACGTCATATTTCAAAGATTAAGAGATACTGTCAGTCCCATAGAGCTAATGCATTAGTTTTTAAATTACAACTTCCGAAGAAGTATTGCTTTGCCATGTTAGTCCATCTTCCCAATGCATGGGAATCAACATAACATCGAAATGAAACACATTTGAAACGAAACTGTTATCTAGTTATTTAATTATATATTTTTGAAGTTTTAAAATGCCAAAAATATACAGCAAATAGCGATACTATTTTAAAATTTTATCAATTAATAATTAAATAACCTGATGTTATTTTCTTATCAATTTTGTTTGTTTTAAATTGATGTTATGATGATTCCCATACCTGGTGAAAATGGGATAACATGGCAAAGTAATTCTTTTGCAAAAGTTGTTATTTCAAAAATAATGCATTAGCTCTATGGGACTGACAGTCCCTCTTAACTAATATACCACCTGAAGGATTTGGATGTATTAACCAATACCTCCTAGAGCTGAGCAAGCCTACTTACGGGTTGTAACATTCTCTTATTTTGAAGAATAGGTAGGCCGAACTCGGTGCCAAACATCACTCCCTCACCAAGTTCAACCTATCAAATCAGCCTACCTAGCTTCCTCGTATTTGGGCTTGCTTTCTGGAGGTGTTGTATTAATCCATCTAAGAACTAATAGTTTTTCCTGCAATCTATAAGATTTGTTTAATTAATAAATTTTATGATTTTATGGAATTTTAAAATGCATAGTATTTGGGAGTGTTTTAAAATCATTTATTAATAAAGCAAAATCTGAATAGTTAATAAAAATATCATTTGTCATTTGAAAATCTTAATCTTATGAAAATACATTTGCACTTCTTCCACTTATCAATGAGAAAATAATATTGCTACATTCGCAAATTGTAGTTAATTTTTATAATTAGTTTTGCAGACATAAGAGCACTTAACCAAACTAAACTATTGGGCCCCTACTTAACGATTTTACATAGTAGTTATAAATTTTTTTATAAAGTTCACGCGAAAAAAACGTTGAACCTTAGGGTTTTTGTACGCACTTAAAAGAATTCTGCATATGAACTCCTTAAAATGATTTAATTCCTACTAAGCGGACCTTGCAATGTATTAATTAACTGGACATGCAGGGAGGGCCGTCCTCAGCAGATGTTCTGTATAAACTTAACCGCTTGGGTCTTTTTCCAAATTTTCAATCGTCCAGTTCTTAGGAATCTTCTTTTTTATATTTTCAATCAACTGAACGAAGCATATTTATTTGAATTCAAAAAATGCGTTTTTTCCGTATATTTGAGTCTATGCGAAGCCTTTTTCATCCAGACTGTCCCGTTGATCTATTCATATTTTAGCCAGCTTATCAATGGCTGCCGCCTCACTTCCGGGCTGCTTATCATCATTTCTCCATGCGTTCTCCGGAGAAGGAAGTGTTTCTTCCACAGCAATTGCCCAAGCGCTGTATATCAGTCAATTGAATGAAGAAGAAAGAAAAAAACAAAAGAGTCCATATATTTTTCTGGGAAAAATGCTTCGAGGTCAGCTAGTAGTGCAGCTGTTGGTTGCTTTCATTTCCAGTGGAAGGGGTGCCGAGATTTGGGCTCTTCCGACACTTAGAACACAGTCGTGCTGTGGTATTTCCTGTTCTGTGGTCAATTCAATCACAATTCCCATTCTTGAGTGTGCGAAGGGTTTTCAATCGTGGATGGAATAGCCAGTTGCTTTTGGATAAAATATAGATGATTTCTGGAACTAAAAGATGATCGACCTTCTTCTGAGGATGTGGATGTAACCTAGCGTAGTGTTCTGAAGATTTGTTTGGCAAAAGTATGTTTACTGAAGGTATAATATTTTTATAGATTTGATCGGAAATGGTATCGTGATACTTTAGATAAATTTTTGATTAATCAAAAATGGTGGATATGATTGTAGTGTATTGTAGTGATTTCAGGAGTTTGTATTAATTTACTATCAATTTCGGACGCATCATAAGAAAATGAAAGTAAAGCTTTTGAAAGTTACCATAACCGAAAGTTCTATTAGCATTTCTTGAACTATAGAAGAAATGCGCAATAAATATTTATTTGAATATTATTTAAATGTTTTATAAAATAACAAGACTGTACTACAAAGTGTTATTGCGTTTGGACCTTTCTTTAACTCATTTTGGACATAACTCTTAGAAATATGCTTGAATTAGGATATAAAAATCAACTTTTGGTTAGCGTTATCTAATCTGAAGTTTAAGAATTTCTTGTCTAAAATAAGAACAAATAGATGAAGTCAGCTGATCAAGACCTACTTTTAGTTCAATCTACGTTTACGCGCCTTCTCGAAATTTCTTGTATTATAAATGTTTCTTAGATAATCTCAGTTGATTAAGATAATTTTTGATTAAATCATTACAATTTTGTTTGATTTACTCAAGTGAAAAAAGTTTTTATTAAACGATAAAAATAGTTTACAAACTATTCATGAGTAGAAGTAACTGTGAAAAAACATATATGATTCGTTTTAAATTCATTTGAAATCTAGAGCAAAATATATTTTGAGTTGGGAAAGACCCTCGTGCTAAACGCTAATGTTCTTATCTTATCGACTGAGAATGAAATGTTCTATTGTTTTGCATTTACGATGGAAAGTTTGGCTTTTTACGATTTCTTTCTCCGATATGTTACCCAACGGAAACGGAGAGAAAATAACATTAAAACAATTTTTGTTACTCTGCGTAGATAAGATGTTTTCAAGTAATTGTAGTAAATCAAGTTTTTTTAATAAAAGGATTTGGTTAGATGCGTATGCAAATATTTAGTATAAATATTTTTTATCATGTTATTATTATTGTAAAGTTTCATATTTAATATTGATTTTAACATTTGAAACATCACTCCTGACGTGTTAATACTGTTTAGTTTTACTGGAAAGTTTTTGACGTTCGTCCTACGTTCAATCATTTACCCGTTTCTCTGTCTTAGTGTTGACTTGTATTTTCCTGTTTGTCTTCTTAAATTAGAAGAGAGTTCTTCTAATTTAAGAAGTTCTACCTTTTAGAATTTCGTATAACTGTTCCATGTTCCAATCAACCAAACACACAAACAATGCTCTGCGATTAATTTTACACATTCTGGACCTCCCTTAATGGTGTGCAAAGTGTACGTCCGCACAGAGCTCGGCGAACTAGCGACTCGGCATGGACAATCGCTATAGTAATTAGCACCTTAAGCCTAAGACTACAGTAACAGAAATGGGCCTCATAGCTTTGATCAGAATTTATTAAACTCGAAGTAAAGTAAACTATTCGACTCTCGTTTGGCTGTAGATAATATCTAAAAATACTACTCGAAACTCTACCCCAAATGCTGACAAATATAGCCGATGATATATAGCCGGCCTAACTCAACCGAGTGCTCCTTATAGGGTGCATCCATTCTTCCATTTTCAAAGAGCGCCTAATTGTCAATATGTAAACAAGCAATACTTGTATGTTAACACGTGCCGTACTCAGTCGCCAATGGCAAAATAAGTCGTCAATTCAAACTAAGTCATCAATGGCGCTACACAGCCCAACTCCGGAGTTATCTGTCAATCTGTGGCAGCCTTCAGGGTCGAGCGGTAAGTATCGGGCTAACCTTTGGCGTCATTGTCGACTGTGTCTATCATGCCTTAGCACGTTAGCAAACCAGTATGGTTTGTAGACATTAGACATAGCACTAGGAAATAAGTCCCTTTTAACTGGCCATTAAGACTGGCTCTATGCTCTTTAATCCAGTGCGCCACTTGATCGAAATGCGCATGTGCAATTGCCTTTACCATAGATATTTCTTCAAGAAACGAATATCCCTTTAGAGGGGTTGTGGGTTTAGCAACACAACCACTTTTAAGGGAGGTTCGGTTTTTAGAAATAAATCAGTTTTTGGTTTCAATTGTTCAGCCGCGTTTGACGGTGTAATTGTAGCCTGGTTTTTCGGCTTAACGTTTCTGGTTTTCTATCCAGACTCTATTTATTTGTACACATTCAAGTGGTTCCAGGGCCTGATCTGGGAAAACTCAGACTATAGGCACAACACATTTTTGGAGTCCCTTTACGGAAAAAGTTGTGCATGATTGCCGTAATGATGGTGTTAGTTGGCCGATGTATCTTATTTTTTGCTAACATATTAGCAGCTCCCTTACAATTTCGATCAAACCAATCACTTTAGATCAATGTCTGGGTCAAATTCAATCTAAAAACAAAGTGGGCCGGGTCTTGAAAAATTTTAAAAGTTACAGAAATTATGGTAATCAACAGCATTCAGCAGAATAGAAACTAATATCTAGGGGCACCTCAAATGTGGGGAACCTGGCCTTATGGTATAAATCAGGCCCTGAGTGGTTCCTTTTTACGTGTATTTCAGGAGTGCAAGAAATGTGGCGGGTTCATTTCCATGGGGGATGTGTGCGTGGTGGCGCCGAAGCTGGGCGAGAGCGTGTCCTTCCACCCGTCGTGCTTCCTGTGCGCCACTTGCGAGGAGCTTCTAGTGGACCTCACCTACTGCGTGCGCGAAGGGGCCCTCTATTGCGAGAGGCACTATGCCGAGCAGATCAAGCCGCGATGCTCGGCTTGCGATGAGGTGAGCCACTTTCTCAACATCAAATACAGTAGAACTCCAAGGATCCGAAGTCATCCGATCCGTACTTCAAAATAGATGCGTTTAACTCACTTTTAGGAACTTATTTCAAGATGCTCGACTTGCGTTGGGGGGAGGTGAGACACTTTCTCACATGCAGTAGAACTCTAATGATCCGAAGTCATCTTATCCGTACTTTCAAAATAGATGTGTTTCACTCACTATTATGAACTTATTTCACATTGATTTTCTATCCAGTAATCTCATTTTTATGGCCAGTTAGCTAAGTGGCTCTGTTTCAATAATCTATTTCTGAGACAGGCTTGGAAAACTACTTGTTAACGAAATCCCTTTCACTGAGAACCTGTTAACCACAACGCCCCTTGCAGCTAGTCTGAGAAAAACAAAAGCCTTAGTTCGATGTTTTTTCTACCAACCTTTAAACGAGATTTGCAACTACAGTAGAACTCCAATACAGGGTACTTGACAGTATCGCTAAAATACCTTCCAATATTAATTAACTTATAGTTTAAACCCAAATATAACAAACGTATATATTTTTTTGCAAAATCAATCTTTAAATAATTAATAAAAATCATTTTCAAATGTTTTTTTTTCATCAATACGCACGTCATCACAAACACGTCAATTTGGCTGACGTCACTAGTATGTATAAACAAACCGGTGTGTTTTTTTGTTTGTAATTAAACTGGTTTTAATCTAACTTACTATTAAAATAAGAATTATATAGATAATGGGTGGAGGTTTTACAAAAGCGGATAGTTCAAATTCGCTTAAAGTAGATTCCAAAATGTTGTTTCAAAGTTTGTTTATAGTTACTAGTGACATCATAGATACCACGTGACAGCCACAAAGCGTTTTCGGGAGTGATTTTTCGTCCAAATTTTAAAATTCATTTTTCCCCTTTTTATGGGGTATTGGAAAAAAAGAAAAAATACGGGTCTAATATTTTTGGCATAAGAATATTTTAAGCCAATAAATTTTTTTTTAGTCAAGTACCCTATTGCCCGAAGTAATTGGGGCCTAACCCCATTCGGATAATCAGAAATTCGGATAATTGGAGTTAATAGGAATAAAATGGTATATTCAATCAATGATTCAATGTTTTGTTTTGCTGTAAGAACATGAAGTTCTAGTTTCGGTTGTCATCAACCCAACCAAAACCAAAGTGTAAGATGCTGTTTTGGCAGTTTGAGTCATAGCTTTTCGAAACAGTTTTTGTCCAACTTTTCGGATAATTGGAGTTCTACAGTACAGTCAAACTCGATTACAAATCAATACCTCTGGGGGTGACAAGCCAATTCTGGGGATCCTCTAGTTGGCCTCTGTCTCTAAAAATTAGATGGATCCACTTATGTGTGTGTGTTGTCTGTTGTGTCTGTCTTACCTGACGAAGGTTTATAAGCGGGTCGCTGACCAAGCACACAAACCTGAATATATATGTCTACCAACCAACCGAACTTGATTACAAGGACAATTCATTTATAACGCCATAACCGTTTGATCTTCTGAATTGCCCTTAGACTTTAATGGTATAATATCTTTCTTATAACGACAATATATTTAGTTAAATCCTTGGTTATAACGCTAAAAATATGCTTTTTTGCGATGTCCAAAATGCCTTTTTAAAGAAATTTTTTTTTAAATAATTTCGTTATCACTATTTAAAGATAATTTTTTTTTCGCCAAATAATGCGAAAAGTCGGCAAATTTGAAATTCATTTCTGGTATATATTTATTCAATCGATGCCATTCTATAATTTTCATTAATAATATGAGTACATAATTCATATTTTACCTAATTTACTACACTTCATATTCAACCTTGGTTATAACGTCATAAACATCGCGGTTCCATGAATAACGCTATAACCGTTTTATACTGTATATACCCAGACTCCAGCAGATCTCTATTGGTGCGACCACCCAATAGATTAGAAGCGGTCGGGCTATACTAAGTATGCTTGACAGTCTCAGTAATTAGTGGTAACACAAGTATGTTCTTGTGGTTTTTTGCAACGGGCGTGGACGCGCATGCGCAGTAACAAACGATGACATCATTTGGCGACACATTTAGAACTGTAATCGCTAAATGATAATGGTAGAAATCATCGCTGAATCGTTAAAAGAATCAAAACCCAGAGCCAACGAAGAAGCCAAATAGACTTCACCAGAAATCGGTCCTGTTTTCCTAATATTGAGTCGTGTGGTTCATACTCGTGTCACTCAGTCAGTATCAGTAAATGTACACATCTACTAACGTAGACAAAGTCATGGCAGCCCGCGTTCAAGAAATTCTTGGTGAACCCACTGTTGGGTATTCAATTGTCTCGGGTGATGAAAGGCGTCAAAACAGTCTTGGCTCTTCTGTACATATTACTGCAAGTCGATGTGGAGGATACAATTGAAGAGTAGGGGAAAAAAACTTCATCGACAGGGAATCTGTCCGTATTGAGGTCTGCTTGGCGAGTTGTGGCAATCGGAAACCGGTTCCTCCCTTGGTTTTTCTTCCGCGGTTCAAGTGTCAGACTATTGTCTGGCGTGAATATCGATCTTAGAGATAGTAAACCCGTTCGCCGCGTGATAAGAACCAAGACAAAACTGGTTTCCTCACACCAGTTAAGGCAATGACTGGCTATCTTCGCCAAGCAGACCTGATGCAGACAGATTCCCAGGCGATGAAGGGGTTCTTCCCCTGTACTCCTCAATTGGCCGATGAAATACGATGAAGGAAATATTAGAGGTTAATTAAGAGGGACTGTCAGTCCCATAGATCTAATGCATTAGTTTTGAAATCACAACTTTTGCAAAAGAATTGCTTTGCCATGTTATCCAATTTTCACCAGGTACAGGAATCATCATAACATCAATTTAAAACAAAATTGAAAAGAAAATAACACCCGGTTATTTAAGTGGAAAAGTTAAATTTTATTATTAATTGATAAGGGTTTCAAATAGTGCCGCCATCTGCTGAAAATTTTGGGCATTTTAAAACTTCAAAAATATATAATTAAATAACTAGATAACATTTTCGTTTCAAATTTGTTTCATAGATAACATTTTCGTTTCAAATGTTATGTCGATTCCCATAACTGGGGGAAAAGGGCCAACATATGGCATCCCCTTTTTTCCCACGATTTTCAGATCAAACATGCCTTTCTTCCCAAAGAAGGAAATATATTCTGGGGGAATGGGTGGTCCACCCCATTCTGTACGTGTGTACATAATTATAACATTTGAAAGAAGATATCTTTTTATTATTTTGGAACAAAAAATTAATCGTCAATTACTGCAATTTCTACAAGAAAGCAATTTTTACTTTAAGGATATATTTTTTATGGACAATCATGTCTCATCAATTTATACAAAATCTATAAAAATAAATTATATAAATTTGACATACATATTATACCCTAAAAAAGTGTACCGTTTAAGCGTTGAAATGCACATCACAACCAAACGTTTCTGCTTTTTATAAATATATAATTATGTCTACATGACACCCAATTTGTGTGGCTGCCTACTTTTATCAATAGCGTGGGTGCCAACGTAAGTGAAAGCGTAGTCTCTATTCACGTTGCTTTCAAATAACAGTTTCTCTTTGTAATTGTTCCACATTTTCCGAAATGTTTCCAATGATTTCAAAGCATGATTTCCAATATCTGTATAGATGAACATAGTAAAAAATTCCTTAAAATGAAAAACCCTTAATAATTTTTAACCAGTTGCTGAACCTCTCTTTTTAAAGAAGTAATATATATATATATAATATAATATATATATATATATATAATTATATATATATATATATATTATATATATATTATATATATATATATATATATATATATAATATATATATATATATATATAATATATATATATATTATATATTATATTATATTTTTATATATATATATATATATATATATATATATATATATTATATATATATATATAGCTGTTCCTTTGAAAATAGAATAAAAATATGCCGCTGTTATTTCTTTTGTGTCCTGAAAGGTCTCTCCGAAGTGGGTCAAACTCCTTTCAATGTGAAGGGAGGACTGGGTGTGGACTGTCTAAAGAGACAGTCCATTCGTGCTCTTTAGGGATCGATCGACATCAAACGATTCACGCAACTGTTTTGTGGCGAATACATAAAGGGATGATCATGGTTTGAACGTTTTCACCTTCCCATGTCTGGTCTCCTAACACAGTCAACTAAGCCCATAATTCAGAGTGCCGAGGTCAACGGAACTTCGAACGACATCGTACGCTAACGCCGGACTTATGACTCTATAGATTTAACAATCCTATCTATCGCAGTGTACTCGATGTACACTTGGAATGCTTGTTCGGTTGCAGTCTAGTACTCTAACGCTGTTAAAAACAGAAAATAACTGTTTTAACCATTCAGTCCCAATGACAATTTGGCATCATCCTTTTAGAATTTTTTTTCTGATCGTCTATAGCCATTTATGATATCAAAAGCACATCATTCGATTCTTCAAACTTTTTTCTATTAGAAAATACTTTTATTAATCCCATTAGATGTCAGCCCTATTATTTGTTTTTAAAATTATGATCAGAAACATGATGATGCCAAATGGCATCACTGGGACTGAAAGGGTTAACAGCATATTTTTTTACAGAAAAATAAACTATTTAAAGAAAATATCAGTAGATTTCTGTAAATATTTTTTTTATGTAAAGTTAACAGATTTTTTAACAGTATACGCGTTTGTAGGTGTTTCTAAATTACCAACAAGTTATACTTTCCTTCTGGTAAAAGCAAGGCTAAAACTGTAAATTTGCTTTCATTTTGGTCGTTATAAGTTTAATTTTTCAACACTTTATGATATTTAAAAAATAAAATTAATATTTCTTTAGTAAACGGTTTTAAAAGATTTCCCGAATTTTGAACAATATTTATGGTCCTCTTTACACGACGTGCAATTTGAATTAAAAGGTGGTGGTTAACAAATGTCTAAAGAAATCTCTTTTTTTACTTGAAAGAAAGGAAAGTTTGAGTAACAAACTTGAAAACCTATTTAAAGAGACAAGATTTTTTCTGAGTAGTTTTTTAAACATTTGCCTGGAGAGAGCTTATCTTAACAGATTGTTGAAAGCAAATGGCTTTTCAAATCAAAGACTAATTTTTCATGTCTTGAAGCTATTCCAAATTTCTGTATGAATAAAAGTTAGAAAGCTATTTCTGTATACTTTTATCGCGTAATTCTCATTATTTTTGTAGTTAAAAACCAAAATGACATCAATGCCCACGTTTTTGTTCACAAGTGAGTCTCAGTTCAGATTCAGACAGGGTTTTCAAAATGTTGCCAATTGGTGTATTATCCTCCAAAATTTTGCAAATTAAAAATTTCCAAGTTATACAACACATCTTCAAAACTTTTAAACGCAAAAATTTATTTAATAATGGTCTAAGTCTGCCGAACCGACATCTTTAATACGTTAAAGACAATACAAGAAAATAATCTTTCTGCTGAAGTTCATCTAAATAAACAAAATATTCGACAAATGAAGATCTTAGTACTGAACAATTAATGTAGGAAAGATTAATTTACACGAAAAAGAATTTTTAAAACTTAAATTTTAACATTTTTATGTTTGGTATAAAGGGTGTTAATGGTATTCACTAGTGGATCTATAATGAGTTAAGACGAATTAGATTTAAATTGTTTAAGTGATTGGCAAAATGACGGCCTGTAGTTATGTCAACAAATAATAACGTCCTGAAGTATTTTACATCCTAATTAAATTTTTCATGGGGCATACTAGTATCATCCTTGCCTTTTAATATGATTTCTGAATAAAAAATATTTCAACGTCATTTTCAGGTTTTAAAGTAAATTTTTAGTGAAATATTTAAGCTGATGAAACTTTTACTTTTTAGTAGTAGATCCTATTGACTTAGTTGTTGCGTCTTAATTTATAAATTGGCTATGAGGAGTTGAAAGATCGGGACATAATATATTGATACTAAAGTCAAAGTATGAACATGATTTTTATTTTTATGATTTAAATTTATTTTTATTTGCCTATGAACTTAGGTTTTTATAGTAAAATGGAGGCTTTGCGAAACAAACTCTTCATACTTTGATTCGAACTGCAGATTGGTTTAGAACTGCTTGAGGACATTCTTTCTAAAAACCATATAAAAATGTGGATTTAAGTATTTGTGAGTTATAAATGTATCTTAATTTTTTTTCTCCTAACCTATACATCAAATGATTAATATGCAAAACATGTTATTTAATACCATTCATATTTTAACATGTTTCTTAAAAACATTCATTTTCTTTTTTATTTAAAGTATTATATTTTGCCTAATTTATTGGTTAAATTTTTCTCAGTGTAGAGTCATCTGGTCTCGTTTTGCTTTGTATCTGACACATTATTCATTGATTTAATTTTTTTAAAACGGTTCTGCTTTTTTGGCAGATCAAGTCTTTTGCAGACTCGGCCTTTTCTCCAGAACTGAGAGCCATTTTTGTGGCACCATTTAGGCGGCTCTCGTGACAATTTTGACGCTCAGATTACAATGAATATGAGCTCTCTGTGAATGTTAAAGTATGCCAAGATTTAATTTTACCGAGAGAACCCATGCCAAATGGGTACTCAAAGGATCTTTTCCATGATTCATTCATTTCTTGATGAATTTGACCAAGAAGATGGGATAAATACGTGGCAGCTTAAGATAATATTACGCTGAGCTGTTAAATAAACTGGGCTCGGCTACATGTTATCTTATCTTGCTGTGTATGCTAAAAATTCCCTTTACATCTGTGAAAAAATACTTCATTTTCGAGTCTTATTGGATTTTGCGCCTTCTGCTTAGCGAATCTGATTCCCGGATTCGTATACGAGTCGGTCATGGACCCAACTCTCTAAGCTAAGCCTTTCATCAGTCCGGGGTCGATAGCTGAGTACCAACCATGGTTCTCGTGTTGATTAGGCTATTTCAGAGAAATCGTGTAAATATTTTTCGTAAAAGTAGCGATACGTCAATTGAATGACAATGTGTTTGTTGCTCAGTTCAGATCATAGAATAATATTCGGTTTTTGAGCAGCAAATAATTAAATGAAACTCTTGGTTTTATGTTTTGCTGATACTTTTACGCCTCAAATGTAAAAAAAAAAAAAATAATGAAATTTTAAATTTTGAAATCATGGTATTTTTGGGTAATAACACAAGGAAGTTACAGCGGGCGCAACAGAAACGTGAGTGGATGTACAGCTGAAAACTATTAAGTGGTAAAAGAATTCTAAATATTTAGTAGTACTTGAATCTAAAGAAAACCTCCAATCAAGAATAAGCTTCTTGCATGAAGAGCTAAGATTCGGTTACGACAGGCTGTGTATTTAATCAGGCCTGTCGACTCCGTATCTATGCTTTCCTTGCATGATCGAAACATATTTAACAATAGTTTACCCTGCTATTGGGATTGAGACAATGCTTTATAGGTATGTGTGTTTTAAAATGTATCCTATGCATAAACTTTGTTAGATACCAAATAGTAATTTATCATGACTTGTAGAATAAAAGAGGATTCTTTTTGTGCTTAAAATGACATTTGAAATGCTTCTGTTTCTTACTTGAGTCTACCTCTATGTGAGTGCCGTTTTAAATAAATACACGAAATGACAATTTACGTGTGCCTTCGATTATATACGACACTATATGAAATTTAAAAAATATTTTAGATTATTAAATTAAATAAAATGACATTCTACAGAGCGGCCATGTTAAAAGAGGTCCCAAAATGAATAACGGATTGCGTTTTGAGGTCTCTTTTAAAATTGCCGCCCTGTATAACTGAGGTAAGAATATATTAGCAATAAATGACCAGTACCTCATATGGCGTTTTAAGGTGACTATATTTTATCCAATTGTGCACAAAACTATAGACGTTTTCATTGCTTGCTTTTAACACATAATCCTAACTTTTTTTTAATCCCTGCTTACGTCTTAATGACCAATTTTACAAAATTCATTTTTATAATAAGAATGATAGTAAGGTTTGTCTCTTGAGCACAATCTTTATGTTAAATACAATGATGCGGCACATATTTCGGATATTTTATCCTATTTTTCTGGGTTATGTTATTTTCACATAAAGAAGTTCCCCCACATTGCTTCAAAAGCATTTCTTTTAGTTACATCAAATGAACGATATAAATGTTACTAAAATAATAAAAAAAATTAAGTCTTTAGTTCAGTATTCCAAGAAATTGTTTGAAGATAATGGATGAATACATTGCTGACGGATTAAGATTCGGTCACGACAGGTTGTGTTTTTAACAAAGCCTGGCGATTCCGTGTCTTGATTTTTCAAATTGTATTTAAACAACGAGTGGACTATATCTTTAAAGGTAAGTATATTATAAATATTTTTTTTGGCTTTTAATCTGGAAGAAAACGACAAAAATTAGTGGTAAATCATTTACATCAAGCTTGTGTTACAGTCAGAAATAATTTGGTTTGACTTTCAATACAAAAAATTAGATCTTCCCCAGTTATAATAAGATATGTTGAAACAATATAAATATTGTATTGCGACCCAATAATAATGCATGGTTAGCACAAAAATTGTGTTAAGGGAGTAGCACGCATATCCCCTTACGAAATATAGTTCAGCATCTGCTCTGTAATTTTTCGGATAAATCTCAAAAAATATATATCCCTTTACTTTCAAATTAATGCTATAATTTTTTTATGCATATTTCAAAAAACAATATATATTACAGGTTTTTTTGTCAATCGTACAAACATTATAATCGTCTCCTCTCGCGATTGTCAGTTGTGTTTAAACAACACCAAATTGTGTTCCACTTGTGCTGTTAAACACTAGTTTTTTTTAGTGTAAACTTTTACATGTTTCTCTGCGAGATAGTGAGAAACATGCGTTTAAATTATGCTCATTTCGTATTGTCCAATTAAAGTTTTTTTCCTGAACGTCCTGAAATGTATTTTTTAATGAATCTGACTGTTCCATAATGAACACGAGAAAACACAGCATTATAAGTAATTAATATGCATAATTAATTATCAATTTTTATACAATCACCATTAATTGATATACATCGTTATATGTCTTTGAATTTAAATGTTTCTGTATTTATTATCAACAAAACTGAGACTTACTCCACAATATCTGCTATCAATCCTTTGCCTTCATTAATTGTAATGGGCGAGATGGTAGAATCGGTTACCATAGTAACCGGACCACGCCGAATTCCCCCCAAACATGTGAGGTCTAATTCAGCCATTCGGCCGACCAGTGAGCACAGCTGGTAAAAGGGTGAGTAACTCCTTCATTTGTGTAGACAAAAAAATACACTAGTTTTAAATATTAATAGAAATTGAATTAATGAATCAAAGAACATAGAGTGTTTTCTTTTGTAAAAAAAAATAGAGAATGGTTTGATCATTTATAGCATTTGAATTATAGAGTCAAAGTCTATTGAGTATTTTATTCTCTTCGTTATTTTCCTCTCTTTGCAATTTAACAGACATGTTATGAGTTTTATCACTTGTGAATTGTTTTAAGAATAGTTAGCTTTTTAAAATTATTGAGTCAAAGTCTATTGAGTGTTTTCTTTTGCAGAAAAATCGACACTGGTTGATCATTTATGGCATTTGAATTGTAGAGTCAATATCTATTGAGTATTTTATTTTCTTCATTATTTTATTCTGTTTGCAATTTAAAAGAAATGTAAAGAGTTTTAATCACATGTTAATTAACTACATAATATTTTTAGAACAGTCGTTTTTTCTGTTTTTTTTTATTAAAGTACTGTAACTTAATAAACTGTAACTTAAAATAAATGTTAAAGGAAGAAAATAACTGATTTTATAAGAAAAGATAATAAGATAACAAAGAATTTAGTACATTACCGGCAGGTGTTATTCTAAATATTGTCAATAAATGTTTTAACGGGATTTTTTTTTTCACATTGTGTCTGGAATTTCACCTAATGCTTTTTTTTATTGGGAAGATTCACCAGTATTGAACAAATACTTCCAAGAAACTCAAGTCAATCTCAAATATTTAAATTCTGACTCACAAAATACCATAATGAAACTTGGTAGATTAAAAAACTTTTGAAGTTAAAAAATTGTTTTGCTGTTCAAGTCTTAAAAAACAGAAAAATACTGAAAATTTTATAGTTGGCATCTATTAAACTTTTTATTTTTACGGCGGTGACTTTATGCTATAATTTGTCTCAAGAAAACTATATTTTTTTTTTAAAAAATTAACGTTCCAATTTAAAATGTCTTTTAATTGAAATATTAAGGTATATTTTGCCCAACTACAAACTAAAGTTAATATGAATATTTCATTATTTCTCTTCGTTGTTTCATAATTACCCCATTTGTATTTGAAATATATACTTTTTACTTTAACTGTTCAAGCTGAATTTAATTATAATTAATGAATGTAACACTAAATTCTAGCAACAATGACTTTCATGATAAAAATCATCCACCATTCATTGATTTTAATATAAAGAAAGTTTGATTTTTGTTCAAACATTTCTTTTATAACATTTTTATCAGTAATTGATGCAGGATCAATATATAAGGCACACTTAAACTATTTAAATTGTACCATCGTTCTAGTTACTACAGTTAGATTTTGTGATTCATCTTGATTTGTCTATACTTATCCAAATGCTTCTTTGTTTATCAACAGAAGCTAGAAAATCCTATTGTTAAATTTCCAGTCTGCTGCTTCTTACGTCTCTCTTAATTTATCACCAGGTTTCAGGGTTAACAGTGCCTTCAAACTTTTTTCCCCACCTGTCAGGCTGAAAGGAGCTTCGATAAAGTGGTTTAATCTTAGTTTTAACTCTCGTGTTCTTTTTCAAAAGCAGTCGTATATTCTTCATATGTAACTGTTAGTTACTGACTCTAGTGTATTGGTGGTATATCGGGAAAATGATATGCCTTAATAAGCTGTATTAACTAATAGCAGTTAAGTGACCAACCAACGGTATTTTAAGCATGTGTTATTCCTGCTCTCATTGTTTAAGTTCAAAATACTCGATGAAATATTACCTTTCCGGGGTGTAAAATTAATTCCACGTCGAAAGTAAAAACGTTGTTTAACCCAATTTAACAATAATTTAATAACAGTAATTTTTTTTACCAATTTCCTGTCGCAAAAAACTTAAGATATTACACGTTGCAAATAATCTCGTCAAATATACGATTTTAAACTGGTGCCTGAATTACAAAGAAAAACGCTAAAAAAACGAAAACTTTTTATATTAAATACGGAAAATTCCAGTTAAAATACGGTTTTGTCCCATTAAATATTTGTACTTTATGACAATGAGAAAAGGTCTCGCGTCAGGCACTAATTGAATAATTTGACGAAAATTCTTTACGAAATAATTTGACGTTTAACACTACACCAAAGAGACGTCATTAAGAACAAGTTTTGGAGGGAATGGTTTTAAACTGTAAACTAATTTAATAAAATAGTTCTAGACTGTTAAGTAAGCGAAACGGTTTTAAATCGTCGAAAGTATGAGAAATTTATGTAAGTATTTTGTGGATTTATAGACTGGTCACACACTGAGCTTTCTGTATCGCAGACCACATGAACATCATTCCAATAAAAGCAACATGTTGTTAACTACATTGGAATATACAAGTTGATTTATGGCTATAAATTTATATAAATTGACAGAATATTTTAGGTAGTAGCTTTATGTCGAAAAACATTGGTTTCATCTCTAAAAGATTTTTAGTTAATCAAACCAATTTTTTTTATATTTCTTTATCATTATTCATAGAGATAGATATAATTCCGAAAGGGACGATTAAACCCTTTAAATGTATGTTTTTTTTTAGTTGGGAAATGTTAATTTATTTATTTTAAAGTTTGTTTGTTGTAAATATGATTTTTTTTCTACACTAAAAAGGCGATGGTGCATTTCCTTATACATTAACTTAAAACTTCCTAACTGAAATAAATGCGACAAATTTGATGGTATGCAAATATTATTTGTTCCAGAAGTTAGCAATGGGGTTTTAGTCAACACATTAAGACTTGGAACGCTGAGGAGTTTATTTCCAATTTCTCTTAATACAGTTCATTTAGCTAATCAGAGCTTTTAGCTAAATAAGGTTATTGAAGTGCCTAAACTTGCGAAATTTGGAAAAGTTTTAAGAAGTAACCTCTAATACACACGCACAAGAAAGGGTTATATCGATTGGCCCTGGCTGGGCAAATCTCTGGAAAGTAGTTTTTAAATGTATTCCAAGAAAGAAATTATGGTTTTGTCTTTACTATCCCAATTTAATGTGCTGTGAATCCATTGTCTTGAGTTGATGCAACGAGTTGCCAAGTCTTGTGCCTACCTGCTGGCATTTATGGGAATTGGCGCCTTTTGGCTCCGTCCTTTCATTCTTAATGGCACTTCCCGTGCTATCTTTAGCGATCGAGCAAGACACTTGTTAACTGAATCTAATGGGCGAAAGGGATGACAAGAATAAATAATTAAATTCTCAAAAAATTTATCCTATGAGCGATGTAGAAATATATTTAAAACCCTGAATTACCTCTTTGGGTTCCCTTCCAAGTTTTTTTATTGTCTAAGCGCTGACTATGTGGGTATGTGGATGACTTTTTTTAGTCGGCTGAAGTAACTTTTGTTTTGATCTTGATGATGTCGGTTGCCTGAAGGTGATCTTTTATTTTTTTTCTTCTGCGCATGTACCATGACCGAGTTATCTCGTCCTGGAATGATTCTCTTTGATGAACGTTGATACTTGATTGGAAAAGTTGGTGCGCAAACAGATCCCTCGCTTGTGATGTGTGCTGCTTTTTGTCCGTGGTGAAACATGACCCCCTGTTTGTTTGTCGCCAATGTCATCGTGTGCTGTGTCGTCTTCTTGTTTGTCCTCAATTCCAAGTTCCGCAACAGGCTGATCAGTGAATGGCAGACGCAGGTCCAAGCCAGGCTGTTGTCCTCCGACCCGAAGAAAGGAAAAAGGAAAAACTCCTCCAGTTGTTCCCCCGCCGATTGTTGTTTGTCTAAGACAACTGTCACTCAACGAACGACTGTGGAGGAGGATAAGCTTGAGTCTGAGACTTTTTCGGAGAGTCAGGTAGGACTCCCCCGCAAACAACACTTGGAGGAGTTGCTGTGAGATGAGCGGAAGTAGAAAACGGTGGCCTTCATTGACCTTCAATAGTTATATTTACCTTTCGGTTAATTGTCTAAGGCAATCGTTGTCAATATTTACCTTTCGATTTATTGTTTAAGACTAACGTTGTCAATATTTACCTTTCGGTTTATTGCCTGAGAAGATAAACGTTTTCAATATTTACCTTTCAGTGTATTGTCTTAGACAAACGTTGTCAGTATTTACCTTTCAATTTATTTTGTCATTTCAATTTATTACATCATTTATATTAACTGTTTTCGTAATAAGCTATTAATAAATTTCTCTTAAATTTTAAACACATTATCAAATATTTGAGAGTAGGCTAGTTTGGGGTGCAAATTAGTCACCAGTGGCTTATAGGCTAAAATCGTAACCATCCTTCGATGGTCCTTATTTTATGAGATACAAAATTCTGAAATAGTTTACAAGCAGCCTTAACTATTTCTATATTTATCTTGAATATTTTTTTATCATTATTTAATAACACGATCACCAAGAATGATTCGGCCACTTCTACTACTGTCTGCTCATCACACGGATTCCACGTATACACTTATTTGTACTTCAATTTTCATTCTTCTTTTTGCATAGATGAAACTTCTCCTAGCACACGTCTGTGGGCTTTAATATTAAAATATCCGGTTCTCTATATTTTATCGGCATAAATTAGACCAGTTTTCCTCGTTTCCTGAAACTGAAATTAGAAGATAAAATAAATTTTCGCTAAAATGTAAATATGAAATAAGAAATTGATGAGCGTAGTTATCAAAACTGAATTTCAACATGTATTGCGTTGTCTTAAAAATTATAGATGTTTTTTTTTTAAATCTTTGAACACCTACCACTACCAATAATGGTTATTTGAAATGCTCTAAATTGCCTCTTTTACATGACTAATAGTATTTCTTACGATTTATTCGCGTCAACAGATATTTCCAAGTAGGTGAAGGCCAGGGCATGCCGCCAATTCTGCTCTGGCAATAGAGTTTGGTTGACTAATTTTTCTGTCAATGCTTTATTTACAATTGAAATACACTCTTATTTTTTAAAGTTATTATAATGAAATAAATGTAGAATTATAATGAAAAAAATGAAACATACAAATGATCAAAATAATAACATTTATTTACAAGTTAACAACAAAATGTGCATTTTCAGTGTCTTTATTTTGTATGAAATTTTTTTCAATAATTATGTCCATAAACGTTTTTTGTTGACATAATCATTACCAAGTTTAAAGTTTACCGAAATAGAATGATGTTTTCTGTCTGATTAAATTTAAACCGTAGATATACATTTACTAATTTATTAACTTTTTTTTATTCTCAAAAGAAAGTATTCCACTACAACTCAACATTTCACATATAATTCTTCGGGATTTTAAATCTATTGGCAATATTGATTTGCGATACAGATTTTATTTTTTTAAAAAAAAATAGAACCTCCTGTAATGAAACTTTTGGCTAAGAGAGCAATAAATGCCTTCAGTGCAAAAACAAGAATAAAAACATTTTAAAAAGAAATTCAAAAGTATTGACTCCTCTTAAAGTATGCGAGCATTTACGAGCTGAAAAAAAGATTCGAGTCTTGTAGAATAAGGAAGACAACGAATTATTAAAAAATCTATGAAATAATAAACATTTGTCCTTTATCAATAATTATCTTTCAGTTTATTAAGAGCTTCAGTAACCACACAATAAATCATAAGTACCGATGTATTTTACAATAAATGAACGCTATAAAATGTGCAATTAAATACACGAGTCTCTAAAAAATGCCTCACACATTCAATATATGAAGCATTAATATATCATACAAGAATAGCAACTAAAAATGAAACTTATTTTTAATGTCTACAAGCTGTTGACAAGGAAACAAAATTAGTATTTAACGATGGCTTCTTTTTATCTTCAATAAATTAATTCACATGGATTCATATAAAATATATCTAAATAAAGAATATAGTTGTTCTCTAAAGTAGCCTATTATGATTAAATACAAGCAATATGCTGCTACAAATAAAATGCTGCTACATTTGCATTTCATTATTTTTTGGTATAAGGGCTATCTCGTTCCTATTGAACACTTTAATAAGAATCCAAAATGGCCGCCATTAAAGTCTAAATAGACTCGGGTGGTGAAAATAAGTGTTAGCCAACTCACCAAAACTTAGCCTAGTCGTTATTTTTGTAAGTTGATTTTGACTTTAGTCTCCACCAAGATGTTGTATATAATCCTCCCCTCCCCCCCACGCACACAAATAGTTTTACAATAGGTGAATTGTTTTAAGAACAGTTTTTTTTAATTATTACGTCCAAATCTATTGAGTGTTTCCTTTTTCAGTAAAATCGACACGGGTTGATTATTTATAGCATTTGAATTGTAGAGTCAATGTCTATTGCGAATTTTATTTTATTCATTATTTTATTCTGTTTGAAATTCAACAGACAGGTAAAAAGTTTTAGTTCCAAGTGAATTATCTACATAATTATTTTAAGAACAGTCGTTTGCTTTTTTTTAAATATTTTTTTCGTTCTTTTTTTTATTATAGTACTGTAACGTATAAAATAAATGTTAAAGGGGGAAAATAGCTGATTTTATAAGAAAGGATAATAAGATAATAAATATCTTAAAAATTTAATACATTACCGGTAGATGTAATTATAAATATTGTCAATAAATGTTTTAACGTGATTTTTTTTTACATTGTGTATGGAATTTTACCTGGCACTTTTGATATTGGGAAAATTCACCAGTACCGAATAAATACTTTCAAGAAACTCAAGTCAATCAGAAATATTTAAATTCTTACTCGCAAAATATTATAATGAAACTTGGTAAATGTTAGCTAAACTTTTGGAGATAACTTTTTTTTAAACTTTTGTAGATAACTTTTGGAGTAAAATAAAATTGTTTTGTTATTTAAAAGTCTTGAAAAATACCACAGATAGCTTAGTCCACAAATAGCTACTCTTTGGATCCGATACGCTGTAGTACGGTTTAATTTTAGCCAACCAACAAAACTAAACACGACTATGTCAAATAACCTGTTCTAAATAAGAATCGGCATTAACTGTCCCTACATTTGAGCCACCCTGTATATTAGTATACAATTTCTCCAACCTCACATTAAATCGTTTATATAAGAAAGTATTTAGGCTGAATATAACATTCCTATCAGGTTATACAGTTACAATTCATTTCATCAACTACCAGCTGCAAAAATAAAACTATTCATTCCAAACTGCAATTTTAAGTATATGAGAAAATGTCTTTAATCTATACAATGTGACAACTTTACCCAATTTAACAGATATAGATTTAGATGCGGTAAGACGCAAAATTTTGACGACTTCCATTACAAACAAATTCTTTACAAACAATAAAATTCCCTGCTTTTTGTATTACTTCATACAAATTGGCAACGAAAAAAATTAATAAATCCTTACGAATTGTTGTTGAGTCATGTTTTATTGTTAATAGTACTCGTCAGATGGCGCCACTACAATTCTGCCATGTTAAGATTTAAAATGTTAACGATAGATTTATTGTACTTGATCTAATAATATTTTATTTATATCTCCTTACTACTTTACTTCGCAAAAATATTAAGGATAATTTTTTAACGATTTTTTTAATGATCATTATTGATGTTATTATTTTTTGTGGGTGGGAAAGGAAGACTGCACTCATTATTAAGATTGCGGTAATTTCGCTTATGCCGTCAAACATGTTTAAAGAAATTATTTTCACTAATTCCAGAGACAATCAGCTCATATATGATTTGAACCCCAAAAGCATTACATTGATTTATTTATAAAACAATATATGCGTAATATACAGGGTGGCCCAAAAGTAGGCTAACAGTTAATGCTGTACCATTGGTAAGAACTTTGGGTTATTTAGAACAGGTATTTGACATAGTCGTGCTTAGTTTTGTTGGTTGGCTAAAATAAAGTCGTACTACAGTGTATCTTATTCAAAGAGTAGCGATTCGTGGACTTCGTTTGATTTAGTTTGGAGATAGCTTCCGAATATTTATTTGATGGTTAAGGAATAAGCAAATAATGTTTCCAGAGTATGAAACTTCGAATCTCGCTATCCTATAAAAAGATTTGTGCTGGTGGAAAATGTGTGCTTTTGTTTATAAGTGCAAACCACTGCAGGGAATCTGAGTGAGGAGCACCGACTGTGGATCCTTTAGACCAACTGAAAGTATGAAAATGCAGAGACAGTGCGTAGCATAACATTCATAAACATAAAAGTCCACTCGACTAGCGTCTCGGGAGCTGATTATCCCTGTAGTGGCCGATGATGGATTTAATAAACTTTAAAAAAAACTTATTTCTTTTCTTAACTACTTTATTTCAAAGAACAGACTTCACTTTTTAACACCACAGTGAATCTTTTAAGAATTTTTCACTGGGCGACATTGAATGTAAAAAGTTTTTTTCGGGGGGGGGGGGGGGGGGGGGGGGGGATCGTTGCGTAATAGGAAAAGGGGGTCGTCATTTTTCAGATAATCCCCTAGTGCAACTTGAAAATTTCACTGATTGTCTCTTTTATAAATTTTTCAATAATTTGTATAAACTTTAGGACAAAAAATAGATTACAAGGTAAGTTACCGAAAAGAATGTGTTTTCCATAAATTTAAAGAAATACATTTACTAATTATTAACTTTTTTATTGTCGTATCCACTCCCTAATTTCACAATAATCCTCTGGATAATCTTTGAATAATGATTCGATACATATATTTTTCTTTAAAAATAAACCCCATGAAATCAAAAGAATAAATCCATAAAAACAAGATTAAATATTTTAAAAGAACAAAGTATTATCTCAAATATGCGAGACATTTTACACTAAGTTCGGTTTTGAAATGAGGAAAAAAAATGTATTATCATGTAATAATAACTTGTCCATAATAATTATTTTAGTTATTAGACTCATAATCACAAATAAATATAGTCCCGTGTATCTTTAAATAATTACTATAGGAATGTTGCAATTTTATACTGAGACCCTAAAAACTCACAATTCAATATATGAACAAAATATATCATACAGTTATCTCGTAAAAAAACTTTTTGATAATGTTACGCTGTTCCGCAAATTATATTTAATCAGGCTCTTTTATCTTCTTTTTCTGGAATATAAATATACTAATGATGTCGAGGATCTGAAAGAGCCGATCCCATTGACATTTATAGACCAATAATGGCCGCCTTAATGTCTAAATAAACTCAGGGTGTGTTAAAAACAATAAGTGTTACCAAAAAAATGTGTCGTTATTTTAGTAAGTTTATTTTCTTTAGTTCCTAACAAGATTTTTGTTAAAATTTACGCAACAAATAGTTCAAGATTTTAAAGCAGTTTTTCTTAATTGATTCGTAAATCTATTGAGTTTTCCTTTTTCAAGTAAATTCGTAACGTTGAGTTATATAGCATGAATTGTAAAAGTCAATTTTATGGTTTTTTTTATTTTTTTTATCTGTTGAATCAAAAAGTTAAAAATTAGTTAATGTACTACAAATTATGTTAAACAGTTTTGCTTTTTTTTAAGTATTTTTCGCCTTTTGTTTATATACGACGATAATAAAAAGGGAATAGTATTTATAAGAATAAAGATAAAAACTCTAAAATTTCATTCGTAGATTTATATTAAAATATTGTCAAAAATTTACCTATTTTTTTTACAGTTATGAATTACTGGATTTTTATATTAAAATAAGTGACATAAAACCAAGAATTTCAAGTCAATAAAATTAATTTATCGCAATATAGTTAATGAATTAATGTTAACTAAACTTTGGGTAATTTTTTAAACTGTAAAACTTTGGAGTAAATAGTGAAGTTAGCGTCGTGAAAACACTACTTAGTCAAAATATATTTTGGTGAACTATACAGGTTCTTTTAGCAAACAACAAAAACTAAAACATATTAAAACTAAATCTCTGCAGCTTTAAATTAAAATGGATTTAATTTGTTACTTGAAATCCATATGTAATTATATCATAATTTCTAACTAAAAATTAAAAAAAATTACATATCTTCCCTTCTTATACGTTAAACTATTTGCACTCAAACAACACTGCAAAAAAAAATTCATTAAACTAAAATATATAAACAGCTTAAATACGTATCAATACAACTTTACCATACAATATAGATAAACGAGCCAAATTTTGAGACTTCACTTTCAACAAATTTTTAAAACAAATCTTTTTGTTTACTTAAACAAATTTGGACAAAAAATTAATAAGTCCTTCGAAGTGTTGAGTGCTTTTATGAATGTATTTCTCAGATCCCACTACAATCTCATTAAGATTGTCAAAATGTTACGAAGATTCATTGAGAAAACTTTGTTTTGTACCCTACACAACTTCAAAAAATTAAGGCAAAAACGATTTGAATTCATATTGTGTTACTATATTTTGATGGAAGAGCTCCCATTTAAGATTGCGATAAGTTTAACGATGGTCAAAACGAAGAAATTATGTTCACAAATTAGAAAAATATATGAGAATCGCCAGAGATAATTGCTTTTTGTAACACCTTTCCTAATATACAGGGTCCCCAAAAGTGTTTCATGTTTGCTACCATTGGAAAAGACTTTGGTATTTAAAACCCAGTATTTTACCAGTCGGGCTTGTTCTGGTTGAAAGTAGGGTAAACAGTTTTTTAAGGAGGGGTGGACTTCTTGGATTTGTTTGGAAAGCCCGTTTTTGTTTGATGGGTTAAGAATAAGCAATATATGTTTCCAAGTATGAAACTTCTATCTTCGCCCATTTTTTTTGTTGAAATGGCTTTTGTTTTAATGCACATGTTTGAGTGAGAGCACGGATGTGGATTTTGAGAAAACGGTATGTAAATGTCGAGCCCAGTGCGTGTAACATTCATAACATAGCTCCACTTTCTTCTCGGGCGATTATTGTAGTGGCCAGTGTGGTATGATTAAAAATTCTCTGTACACCAATTCGAAAACAAATCTTTTCCATTTCTACAAAACCACCGTTGCCACCGCACATATGCTTTTACACAATCGTCTGCACGTTTTCAGTTATTTATTTAATCTGAGCGTGACCCTTACAATCCCTAGAGCAACGTTACAACGCCTGAGGGACCAGATGAACCTTAAACCGTACCGCCCGAGGCCTTCTTGAGGATGATCCGAATTACAGTTCTGTGAGATAATGCGCAATCAACTGACTGAACAACCAGACATACTTTCGAAAAATAACTGTTGCTGTATAAATAACTGTATATCTAACTAACTGTAAGCCTACTTTTCGGCCACCCTGTATATGCAATTTTTTTTTTTTTTTAATGAACATTCGGTTTTATTTACCGAAAAAATCTGCTTAATTCTATCGTTATCCAACAGGCAAATTGTATAGCAAAACAAAAGTCTCCCCGGCGGGGAATCGAACCCCGGTCTCCCGCGTGACAGGCGGGGATACCAACCACTATACTACAGAGGAATAAAAGACTGCCGAAACCCGGGACCTTTAGATCTTTAGTCTAACGCTCTCCCAACTGAGCTATTTCGGCACACACTTCAACGAACTGTTAAAATAATTTACGATTGCAGTCAAGTACGCTTTGTGAAATTGTGCATGCGAAATTAACAATTTTAATTAATTATTCTCCGTTAATTTGATTAATTTTTAAAACATTTATTAATTTTATTTGTAATATAGAATTACAAAATATTTTTAACAAATAAATCTATTTTGGATCTATCGGGATTTTAATGAGTAAATGATACAAAAATATTCTTTCATGTAAAACATATATTTTAATAGTAATGTTTGTTTTTCAATTGAAATTGGATTGAAAAAGATATAATAACGCCGAATCTTTTACGGTATAAAACTCCGACAACTTAGTTGCCAGGAAAAAAATCGTTAATTCGAAAATTTTTGTTTTGTAGGTTAAACCTCCTCGCAGTCGAAATAGTTTAGGTTCTCACGATAGTTTGTATAGTTAATAATCTGCTATTAATAGTTAGTTTTCGGGGGGGGGGGGGGTTGTAGGTACATATATATTCCGGCTTGTGTGCTTGATCAGAGACCCGCTTATGAGGCCTTCGTCAAATAAGACAGACACAGAAAGAATTTTTTACTGTCACAGAGAAAGGAATATACACCCAGGGCGAAGGCGGGAATCGAACCCGCACCCGTTACAGCGCGCAGACTGCTAGCGTAATGGTCCAAACCACTCGGCCATCCGGGCCCCAAGTTGTCGGGAATAGGGTGTTAACCCCATATTGTTGTTTTTTGTTGTTTCAATAATAAATATCAAATCTGAAACGAGTTCGAATAGATTACACTTGCCTGCGATGATTCTATATGAGATGAATTCACATGACTAATTCTCATGTAATTTTGGACGTTGAGTTTAAAAAAATAGTTTTAAAAAATTCAGCACGTCTCAATTTTTTATAAACGAACTGAAATTAATTTAACTAAAAATGCTATTTTTCGTTATCATTTGGCATTTTTTGCGACTTAACTATTGTGTTATTTGTTATTTATTATTCTAATAATAATATGCACTAGCCTAGTATGCTAGGCTTCCAAAACTTTCATGTCAGGTCTTCAAACTCTCAAAACAGTGGGATATTTTTTACATATTTTACACTTATAAAACTGAAGATACAAATGGCTAAAAAAGAGCAAATAATTGGGCCATTTAAGGTTTTAATAAACCAAAACAGTATGAAATATCTATTTGGCTCTAAAAGATTCAAATATAAATGACTTTAGGGCTAAAATACAGAATAAATTACTAGTGCACGGTACTTCAACTTAGTATAGCACTTCAAAAGTAGAATTTCCATTTTTTTACGACAACACATAGTTTTAAACTACACAATTTTAGTTTATTTTTGTCTACAATAATCAGAAGTTACGTAATTATTTACGTTTTAAAGCAAAATTAAAGAGAAATAGTTCATTTTCAGGAGAAAAAGTAGCTCATTAGTAGAAACGAGCTACTTAGACTCATTTCTACTAATTCTTTCTATGCAAGCGGATTATAAATATGAATTAATGTTCGTAAACACACATGAAGGTGCATACACATTTTTGCCATACTGCAAAAATATTATTATACTTTTAATTCCAATGAGTCACCCAAAATAAACTATATCACAAATATCGATTATAACTACTGCTACATAATTCCCGAAATTTTTTTTAAAAAATCAATACAAATATGGCAAAATTTTGAAAGAAAAGAAAATATCACACCCATCGTTCAAGAAGTATAAATTATAAAAATAATTAAAAGAAATGTTCGAAATATTTCACCTAATTTTTGTCATTTTTCGTTATTTTTTAAAGCTTATAATTAAAGCTTATTATATATAAATAGTTTTTTGACCACACCTATTGTTGGTTTTGCCGCTACAAAAGTGCACCAAAGGAGAAACGAATTTGCCGGAATAGTTTTTGGACCACGTATTGTTGGTTCTGCCGCTACAATAGTGCACCAAAGGAGAAACGAATTTGCCGGAATAGTTTTTGGACCACGTATTGTTGGTTCTGCCGCTACAATAGTGCACCAAAGAAGAAACGAATTTGCCGGAATAGTTTTTGGACCACGTATTGTTGGTTCTGCCGCTAAAATAGTGCACCAAAGGAGAAACGAATTTGCCGGAATAGTTTTTTGACCACGTATTGTGAATTTTGCAGTTACAATACTACGTCAAAAGAGAAACGAATAAAATCAAATAGCCCATTAATTCTCGCTCGATTTTTCGCTTTTAGTTTATATTGTGGAGGGTGTAAATTGTATTCACAAATAATTCAAAAATGGGTTAACCATTATTCCACGATGAAAATCTTACCACAACTACCAACCGCCTTTAGTTATCTGATTTACTCCAGGTGCTAAAGGAATATTATCCGTCAACACTGGCGCTAAGGTGTTCAGAAACAGCATCCTTAAATAGATGCCGACACAGTGTTCTTTTGTGTTCGCCAACCTAGTTGGCAGTTCGAAACCTTCGGATGGGGTGAGACGAAAACAATTTCAACCATATTTCCGAGGATAATTAGCTTTGACGAACTCATCGCGTGTGATGTTTTCGGGCTCTCCGGAAGAAAATAAATCTTGGCAAAAGGTTCGGTATTGTTCCATCGATGATCTTGGTTTGGAGTATTCCGCTCTGGATGTTAGTGAAATGGAGGTGGGATTGAAATATTTGGGTACGGCGTCATTGCAGCTCGAATTGTTTAGTTAAAAAATACAAGAAAAAAATAGCCTTACTAATGAAAGAATTTTGTTTTTAGTTCACAATTGGTGCATCCAAACCACGATCTTTCGAACGAAGAGGACCCCTGGGCATACTTTCTGACGTTTAAAAAAATTACTTGTATATCTTCTTTTAATTTGGGTTTGTCCGATATGTGGCACCTCTGCTTTTGAGTAGCATTTTGTACCATACCCCAGACCCCAAAAGTTCCTTAGCTCCATTTGTTAGGATCTCCTACTTTAGTGATAAAGTCAACCAGGTCCCTGATAGACCTAAAGTGTAACTTTTTATCATTAATGATACCTAAGGTTATCAATCGAGTATGGGCAAGGGCATCACATTCAAATATGAAGATGTGCCGTTTCCTCTTTGTTATGACATTTCCTACATGTAGGTTCTTGTTAAAAAAAGTCCCATCGTATGAAGATGTTTTCTGAAATGATAGTGCCCTGTGATAAAGCCCACAATTATTTGTATCTTCAATTTTGGGTATCTAAGAATTTCAGAAGCAATTTTTGCTGATGATCCTTTGATCATGCTTTTAGAGTGTTTTTGTCCAAGGGAGTTGATCCACTCTTTGTTCATTTCTTGTTTTTCCCACTTAAGGAGAACACCTCCCGCGGTCTTCAAATTGATGCCACAGAAGAGTTCTGTCCCTTTTGGGTTGAAGGACGATCCCTGTCTTGCAAGTTCGTCAGCCCTTTCGTTTCCTTCGATGCCTTTGTGTCCTGGCACCCATACAAGAGTTACCTTGTTATTGATTGCCAGTTCTTCTAGAAGGTTTCTACATTCCATAACAACCTTTACTTGTATATACTTTCTGTTTAATTTAAAACTTCATATCAATGTATATCAATATATGTTTCTTATATTTTTATTGACAAATAGCACAAAAAAGTAAATATGGTTATTGAAACCAAAATTTTCATTTGGGTTGAGACATTGGTAGTATTCAGTATCTAAGCATTTGAGTTTTTAAAAATGCACCTCGTACGCGGGGCAAGTTTTCCAACTCACCGTCCTTAGCCACAATAATTGGTCATAGGCAAGTTTTTCTGTCATTGATCATTGTTTTCTGATACCACAACTCTTTTTATCTACTAAACTAGTGAGGTATTTATTACTCTAGAAGTATACGAATCTGTCTTCTTTTTATAATTGAGGCTGAATTTGAATTAGTACATTTTGTAATTAATCATTTAACTCATGGCTAATTGGCTGATTTTGTAACACAAAAAATACATTTGTGATACAATGAGACCAGCTGATTCAGACAGAGACACTTTTTGCAACGACAAAAGTGTTGTTAGAAGTGGAAACTTTTTACTTCATCTGTATATTCTATTTGGATTTTAACACTCTCAAGACTCATTTGAGAATTGGATTAGTATTTTTTTACTTTATCTTTAACATAAACTTAACTTTACGTAAAAACATTAACTTTTTTTAAAATTCGTTTTTGAGTTACTTAATTTGTCCTACATTAAGTTTTCAGTACTATATTATTTATTTTTCAACTATTTTGTTTATTTAGTGAGTTTAAGCTTCACACATTTAGTATTTTGTAAGTTTTGAAATCAATAAACCTTTTTATAAAAAAATATAAAGCTCCTCTTTTTCTTAATCTTCTAAGAACTAGACAACGCCCACAACGATAAACACAAAATGGTCTCGTCCAATTTCATTTGGTTGATAGATCTATGCCACACTAGGTTAACAACGGATTGAAGTAACGTTCCAAGAACATTTTCAAAAGAGACTGTTTTTTTCATTTCTGTTTTTTTTTTATTATTTCAGCTTGAGAAATTGTTTTGTTCGTCACTTTACGCATTCAGTTTGTCCATCTGTATGTAAGAAACGCGTCCAGTAATGATTATGAATGCTTCAATAAATAACAAATAATAGCTCAAATTAAAGATACACAATAATTACGATTTGTACTCTTAACATACTTTGAAACAATTTATTAAAAAAACATATTTACTGAACATACCTAATGAATGCTTGTTGTCTTCTTAAAAATTCAAAACATTTGTGTATTTTAGTGAGACGTTTATTCAACAACTTTCTTTTTTGGCGCTCTGCTGCTCGCCCCTTATTTTGACTAAAAGCGACCATTTTTAGAATGCTTCTTTTTGATGGAGAGTACAGTCTTGGAAATCATTTCCATCTATAAGAAAATTCCATGCACGAGGCCGGCTTCGAAGATTACCTATCCACATACTGAATTTCAGACTGATTGTAGCCAAGTTCAAATTTTTCATGTTTCTAATTCGAAAATAGAGTAAAAAAATCACCAATTTCTTTTTTGTAGTTTAAATTTATTATGTTGTTCCCATTCCTGTTGCTGGTAAGAGACTAACGTAAACAATTATTTTAACCTTTTCCAATTTCAACTCATGCCTTTCTTCGTATGTTTTGGCACGAACTCGCACAATTCAAAATAGAAATGAAGCAGGTAAATTCCGTAACTCGATTCATATTTGCAATTTTTTATCATTTTACCGGATTAAATAACAGTTTTTCTTGCAATATTAACCTTGTTTGCAGAGCCAAATTTGTGCACCTTTCTCAAAAATATACCATAGCTTTAGCTATGTTTTTTTATAGTTTTATAGTTGTTGCAGTTGTAGTCGTAGCTATAGTTCTTTATAGGCATAGTTTTACTTTTTTTCCAAAGTTGTCAAAACGTTTACAGACTTTATTTTCATCAACCAAATTCCAAAAATTAATTAATTGGAACCATCTGTAGGTAATAAAGCGTCTAATAATAAAGAATACTTCAATAAACAACAAATAATAGCTAAAATTAAAGAAACCCGATAATTTATAATTGTAATCTTTTAACATACTTTTAAACAATTTATTAAGAAAATATATTTACTCAAAATAAAAATAAATTCAATCAAAAAAATAAATTCAATCAAATTCTCAAATTAAAAACTGTTTTAAGTGAAATAATGTTGGGAATATATGTGTGAAATTGGAATATATCTTTATGAAAAACTGAAGCTACGTGGGAAAATGTTTTATTCAGTTTTTAATCTTTGAATATGTTCTAATAAGATGCAGAATGCTTTAACCCTCTACCCTTTATGGTATAATAGAAGCCTTGAGGCCATCTCTTGCGATGTTTCCGTGGATATTCTTGATACACGCACAATACAGCGCTTGTCTGTGCGTCTGGTATGTCATGAATGCGAAGTTGAAAAAAAGGTCTCTGTTCCTTTGCTTCGTTCCGCTCGAAAATGTCGGAAAGAGGAGCCGTAGGTGGGAAGTTGCTATTTTCAGCCGTTCCCTGGCACTTGCCTTGCCAAAAGTCATCGCTTTTCATTCATCAAATCCACCTCTGGATTATGACGCTTATGTTCGCGAGATTTGAAGGAACAGGCTTCGATCTCTTTGATTGATAAGGAGAGATTCTAAGTCTTTTAAGACACAATTTACTTGCTGTGATACCTGGTGGGTTCTCTGCCATTCATTCCAAATATGTATATGTAAAGGTCTTTCTTAAAGGACTTCTATCAGCATGTAAAAGCTATATTGCATCACGTCAGGTATTTGAATCATACAAAATCAAATCAAAATAAATCAAATCAAATTCTGAATTCATACAAACCATGTTTTCTTCTTCAGACAGAATTTTCCGAAACAGCAATAATAAAGGAATCTTAACCGTTGAGTTTTAATTCCTAATTATTTCTTACACAGTTGCCTTACTACTACAATAGTTAGAGTTGCAGGCATACCTTACCTAATTATCGTAAAACTATTTTTTTAAATGCATTTGAAAGTTTGTTGGAGAAATGTTGTTTTGAACAACGTCTTCTTTTTGCATAGATGAAACTTCTCCTAGCAAATGTCTGTGTGCTTTAATAATAAAATATCCGGTTATCTATATTTCTGTATCTCACCCAGGAGAGGAAACATATTTTGATTGTTTCCAACATGGATAAAGCACACTTAAAATTTTTTTTTAAAAAAGTGCCTCTAAAATACTATAAATTTTGAAGTTGACTGGAAAGAGTATATTAGTTTAGTCACGTGAGCAGCTAGAACATACAGTGATTGGCTGGGTATGGAAGAATCATTGTTTTGAAAGGTCAATTTTCTTAAGAAAATTATGAAGGAATTTTATCTTGTTGAAAATGATAGTATATATTTGTACCAAGAAATTAGAGTTGAAAAAAATTCCAACGTATTTTTTCGATTTTGGAAGAAACAAGGTTTGAATATTTACCATTGGAAAACAAAATTCGGCGTATTTCAATTCATTGCAATAAGAAAAGTTAGTTACTTGTTATGCTGATAATTGTTATGTGACTCAGCTTATCTCTCATTTCTTATATCTCTTTCTTTTCTTCTCTTCTTTATATCTTCACTCATTTTCTTCCTCTTATTTATATCTTCACTCATTTTCTTTATCTTCTTTATATCTTCACTCATTTTTGCATTACATTCTCGAGATTTCATTTGATAAACTTCTGGAGCAGTTATGGGGACACGGTCCCACATCAACTTTTTATTTATTTATAGCTTTTTGATTAAAAAATCCTTGGTTTGTTGTGTGAATTAACACATAAAACCATGTATTAATTTTTTTTAAATATTTGTTTAAGTTTTATTTATAAGTTTTTTTAATTTAATTTTTTTCTTAAACAATTGAATTTTTAAAATGCTAAAACTTTTTTAAATACCAATATTTTATCATCAAAACTTTCCCAGGATATTTTAAACTATGATACATAAAACTAGCTTCCAAATCGGATGCATCACATGTAATTTTTGTGCATAAATAATTGTTTGAAAAAGCTCTGAAAAGTTATAATTTTTTTTAAATAACTATAACTCAAAAAATTAATTGAAAGGCTAGTTTATAATAAACACATATATCATAAACTATTCACAAAAATGGAAATTACTGAATAAATAATAAAAAAAGTTTTAGCGTTTCGAAAAACTTAGCATCTAGGAAAACTGAACCCTGAGAAAAATGCATTTAAAGTTTCCATTTCTGTATATACAAACTATAATTTTCATACATCTATTTAAACCTTAAATAATACAAATTTGACTATATTGCTTAAAAGAAAACACAAAGATTATTAAAATAGATCGAGCTATTACATAGTTTCTATAAAAATTTCATTCAATATTGGACAATTTCTGTTAAGCATTCTTGCCATATTGACATAAATTATTTTAAATCAAATGAAGAATGAATCACTATAAATAGAAATAAATTAATAAGTAGATAAAACGCCTTATAATTATCTCGAAATTGTAAAAAAAAAGCTGAATAATCTCTTGAAATCGTCTATAAACTCGTTTATTGGGTAATTTAATCGTTTCCTGCTGTCTATTTCTAGCCCTAAAAAACGTTTGTTAAAATAAAAATAAATCATTCAAATGAAATGTTTTGTGAGGTCATCGACAAGCGTCAGCAGACTTTCAAAGTAAATGGGGCTAAACTTGATGGTTTTGTTTTCACTACTACTATCCTACATAAAAATACCAATAACTTCTTAAAAATAGCAGTTACACGTTTGAAAATTTCAAGGAGATTTTAAAAATCAATTTCAGACGATAAAAAAAATCGAAAATTTTGCTATGTTGTGGTACTGTGTCCTCTTATCTCTTTGATTGGTGAAAGAAATTCGCAGTCCTTTAATGCTTGAATAGTGACCACTAAGATTACTAAATATAGTTTTTATTTTTCTATGCGAATCTGGTTCATTAGAATTTCTACATAGAATTAGTTACACTTTATAGTGAGACCTATTATTACCCATATTTTCTTACTGGATATGATGCTTTCGTTTTCGAAAATATAGAGTTTACTGCAGAGTAACCAGCAATTGGTGAATACGGCCGTCAGAGCAAACTCTCTCCTTCAATTAAGAGTGTGTGTAATTAATGATTGTGTGACGTTTGTTAGTTCAGAATGCTTCAATCCTAATTGAAACCCGCATTGAGAGCTGTGCTAAATGAGATTCCAGAAGTCGTTTTCGACCCGAGAAAACAGATGTCACGCTTGATTCGGTTGATGAAGAGCGATTATTCCAGTAGCCGCAGCCAAATTGGCAACTCTTCTAAATGCTGCGAGAGTTTTTAATAGGGTTGACACGGGGTTTGGTTCACAGTTCACACATAGTTTCGAGACAAATGAACCAAACTTCACACATGCAAACTAATCATATTTTTGCGTATTTTTAATAAAGGGGCCTTGGCATTTATTTTTAATTGTTAAAATAATTAAGGTAATTTCAGCAGTTCAAATTCTACTTTTATATTTAAAAGCCACCATTGTTTTTAAATATTTTAAAATAATAGTACCATTGAATTAAAATGTAAAATACATATTACTGTTTATAAAAATTTTGTAAATATTCTAAGGTTTCGAATTCCTGTACTATTTTTTTCTAGAAATTTTTTTACAGTTTTAATACAGGGTGCGTAAAAGTTCTCTGCCATCAATTCGATATTATTTTTTAACTACTGTGTCCAAGTATTTAAAGATTTCATAGGATTTTATTTGGCAAGGTCAGGAATCGTTACAAGCCCTAATGGAGCAGACTAGCGAACTGAAATTTTGAGCCACTTTCAAATGACGACTTCGATATGATAACTTAACAAAAAAATAGAGCAAGAACGTCTTGGTCTTTGTGTCAACGCTTTATCGACATCAAAAGTCAAAAATTCCAATTCAGCCCTAACCCTCTAATGCATGATTTTCTTTCATTTTTACTTCAAAAAATATATTTCGATCTTTGATTGTCATACATTACTAAAAACAATTTTTTTTTTAAATCTCTTTGCGATGGAACCTAATTATTTAAAATTTTAAAACATCGTCATATTGTGGACGATGCATTAAATCTGGGCAAACTGTATGCAACATAAAATGATTTTTTCTTTAAATAATTAAATTTTCATTCTAAAAGATGAATATAGCTTCCGATAAATGATAAGTTGCTAAAAATGCCAAACATCAACAATATTTTAAATTACTAAAGTGGATTAAAGTGTATGTTTCCGCCAAATGGCAACAGTATGCACTAGAGGGCTAATTTAATTCGGTGTTTGTAAGACTCCTCTCAGAAGTGAACGGTCAATTCTAAAAAAAATCCGATCTCTGCATACCTACTGATATCTGGCTGGCTTCTTGAATTCACAGCATATATGTGCTTTAGTGAGACACCTATTCTTCTTTTAACAACTTTCTTTTTTGACGCTCTGCTGCTTACCTCTTATTTTGACTAAAAGCGACCTAACATATTAATAGAACGCTTCCTTTTTTTTGTTTTTCGAACAGTACGGTCTTGATAAATTAATGCCACTGATAAAAACATTCCATGCACGAGGCGGGCTTCAAATATTCCCCTTTTCGCATACTGAATTTCATACCGATTTTAGCTAAGTTCAAATTTTCCAAATTTCTAGTTCGGAAATAGAGCGAAATAACTGCCAATATCTTTTCTGCAGTTTAAATTTATTACGTCGTCCCCATTCCTGTTTCTGGTGAGACTAACGTAAACAATTATTTCAACCTTTCCTAATTTCAACTCTTGCCTTTCTTCGTATGTTTTGGCACGAGAGCACACTATTTAAAATAGAAATGAAACAGGTAAATTCCGCAACTCCATTCATCTTTGCCATTTTTATCTGCCACGGTTCAAATAACGTTTTTTTTTAAATATTAACCTTGTTTGCCGTGTCAATTTTTGGCACCTTTCGCAAAAATATACCATAGATTTAGTTAAGGTTTTATAGTTATCACAGTTGTAGTCATAGTTTTAATTCTTTATATGCATAGCTTCAATTTTTCTCAAAAGTTGTCAAAACGTTTACAGCTTGCAAGGGCATTATTTTTATTAACCGAATTCCAAAAACTGTTTCACTGGAAAAAAATGTATTTGCCTATTCAGCCGTAACTTATCTTATGCTATTCTGTAAAAATTAACAAATGTAGCAACGATCTATAATATTTACTGGATTTACTGCTTAATATTAAAAACGATTATTAAGCGACTGATGTCATGTACCTTGAGGCAACTATTTGGCTTCTTCTCAAAGCATTTTAAATTATCGCTGTAATTTAGCGATAAAGTTCTAAATGTTTCTCTAAACGATGCAGCTTTTTGCTAGTGTGCATGCGCTCCGCTATTTTGCGGAGCCAGACAGGTCGTACTTTCTGATATCCTTTAGGACTGAGAGCATTCCATACAGTACATATTATAGATTGTTAAAATGTAGTCATACTACCTATTATGTATCATCGGTTTAAAAAAAAAAGGAAAAAGCTTTTCACTTTCACAAATTTGTATTTGACATTTTTGGCCACGCCTGCGGTGTCGTCGCAGCTTAAACCTCTTCTTATACTCTACAAACAAACCATCCGACAGCTAATTCGTCCTAACTACAACGGTCATCATGCCCGTGTTGACGTCTTAGCTACGTAAAACACTGTCTTCTACCCCACAAACAAACCACGCTCCGCCCCTTCGAATCATCCATTAAGAAACTCTGATCCATGGGACGTGGTTGGAGTTCTACAAAGAAAGCATAATCTGGAACTTCTTTGTGCTATAAGACAATGCTTGACGTAATTAGAAGCGTCATTGTAGGCGTGACCTTTCTAGTTTAGGCGAATTTGCAGCCGGGTTATTTGTTTTTGAGGTTTAAGACAACGTTGACGCAGCTGTGACTTCCCCGTAGGCGTGATGGTTCCAATTGTCCATTCCAAATCTCACAAGATGATCAGGACAACACTTGGTCCTAAATCCAACGCTTATTAGGTTCGGAGCAGTTGACTTGCTGGCGCATGCAGTTCGTGTGATCCAAAAATGAAATTTCTATGGTTTACTACTCTTTAACAATCTTTCGCAATGAACAACGGGTTAAGCATCAGAACGCTTACATACCGACATCTTTAATAGGGTATTTGACTAATTTTTTTTATCACCGTAAATTGAGCGTATGTACAAAATAGAAATACGACTTTTTCTTTTTTTTCAAAATTTTGTCAAAAAACGTTAAAAAAAATTAAATTCGGAGGAATAATTAAGCGCGAAAACGCTTTCTGGCTGTCACGTGGTATCTGTGACGTCACTAGTAAGTATAAACAAACTTTGAAACACCGTATTGGAATCTACTTCAGGCAAATTCGAACTATCCTCTTCAGTAAAACCGCCTTTCATTATCTCTATAAATGTTTTAATAGTAAATTAGATTAAAGCAAGTTTAATTACAAAAAAAAAACATCCCGCTGGTTGGTTTATACTTACTAGTGACGTCAGACAAATCGATGTGTTTACCGATGAAATTTTTTAAATGATTTTTAGAAATTAAATAAAGATTTATCTTGCAAAAAATATATACGTTTGATATTTCTGAGTTTAAACTATAATTTAAATAATATTGGAAGATATTTTAGTGATACAGTTAAGTACCCTATTTGGTAGGTAGGTATGTAGGTTGGCAGATGTATTTTCCGGTTTGTGTGCTTTAGTTTGTGAGAGACCCGCTTATAAAACTTCGTCAAGTAAGACAGACACAGACAGAATTTTTACTGATACAGAGAGAGAAAGTACACCCAGAGCAAAGGCGGGAATCGAACCCGCACCCGGTACAGTGCGCTGACTGTTAGCGTAATGGGCTGCGATCAAACCCACTAGGCCTTCTGGGCCCCTACCCTATTTGCTTTTCAATGCTAGGTTTTGAAAATTACGCTACGATAATTAACCGTGTTAAGGCTCAGTATTAAAAAAGACAGCCCCAATAATTACTAATTTTACGTTACAAAGCCATGTTAATTTTATTTGTACAGCTGGGTTAAAAAAACGATCCACCCTTCGTTTTTCGGCTTCTATTGGTCAAGGAATTTTGTGAAAGGTGTCATTTTTCAGGAAATAGCTTAAGGAATTGAGAACTGGCACCCAAAATTGTATAAGGGGTCGTCAACATATTAAAATGAGTACCAACTTTGAAAATTCCAATGGCAACACCCAATTTTTTTACATAAAAATGTTCAGCACCTTCAAAATACCCTAGGTATAAAAAAGAATTATTTCTTTTTCATTATTTGCCGAGATATTAAAGCATTAATTTTGAACGCGATTAGGGGGAAATCTCCAAATTGGAAAAGGTAATATTTAGGGTGTCTTTTCGAAACGACAAGCTAACAAAAGGGTTACCATAATCTCGCCAAAGGATGCTAGAATTAAACTTTTTCACTAATATTGTGATTTTTTTATGTTTTTACCCTTTTTTTTAATTTTGGATTTTAAAATTCAGAATGAAAAAATAAAGGGTAGACGAGAAAAAGTTTTAATTTTAAATTAAGTCACATATACGATTATTTATAACGAACATATTTTCAAATGCGATTAGTTACAATCAGATAGACAAACATGATTATTACATTTATGTTTTACATTTTATGCAAATTTTTGTTTCATTCATATTGCTACAAAAAGTTTGTTTAAAATTCGGCACACTGGGTCTGGGACATATCCCGACAGACGAAATCCCGACAAGCCGAAATCCCGAATGAGTCAAAATCCCGAATGGGTCTAAATCCCGAAAATAGATTTTTGTCCATTTCTCGATTTTTTTTAAATATTAGAGATTATTTATTTAGTTATTTAGTTAATCAGTTAGTTAGTCAGTTAGTTAGTCAGTTAGTTAGTCAAGTTTAGTTAGTCATCAGTAGTTAGTTAGTTAGTCAGTCAGTTAGTTAGTCAGTCAGTAAGTTAGTTAGTCACACAGTTAGTCGGTTAGTTATCCAGTCAGTTAGTTATCCAGTCAGTTAGTCAGTCAGTTAGTTAGTCGTCCGTTAGTTAGTCAGTCAGTTAGTTAGTCAGTCAGTTAGTTAGTTCAGTCAGTTAGTTAGTCAGTCCGTTAGTTAGTCGCTCCATTAGTTAGTCCAGACTGACTAACTTAGTCTAACTGACTGTCAATCAGTGAACTGACTGACTCACTGACTAACTAACTGACTGACTAACCGACTAACTAACTGACTAACTTACTAAGTGACTGACTAACTGACTGACTGACTGACTAACTGACTGACTAACTGACTGACTAACTGACTGACTAACTGACTGACTAACTGACTGACTAACTGACTGACTAACTGACTGACTAACTAACGGACTGACTAAATAACTAAATAACTAACCAAATAAGTAAATAAATAAATAAGTAATCTCTAATAATTTTTTTTAAAAAATCGCGAAATGGACAAAAATCTATTTTCGGGATTTCGACCCATTCGGGATTTCGTCCTTGTCGGGATTTCACTTTATCGGTAATATAAACCTATACTATTACTAAACGAGAGTTACGATCTTAACACGATATTTAAGGAAAGCAAAATAAAATTACGCAGAATGATTTGGCAATGATTTTTAACCAAGGCAGTGGGCACTAATCATTTTAAATAATCAATGTGGTAACAATAAAATATGCTAAACACCGAATTCCAATAATATTTTAGGGTTGTTAATTTTTACTCTAAAACACACTTTTTGAAATTGTATTGGAAATAACATACATTCAAAAACATAGTAATCGATATAATTTAATGTTAATTATACAAACAAAATACATTGTATGCACTTGAAATAAGAAAAGATTTTTAGACATTTGACAGACATCAATAATTTGAATAAACATTTACCAAAAACGCTTTTCAACCACCAAACAGTGATGCAAGTTAGGATCCAATTTGCTAAGTAATTTTTTAGACGGTCCCTAAAATTCGTTTTTTTTTTCAGTATTTTTACAATAACTCGGCAAATAATTGTTGTTGAATTAAAAAATTCGGGATTTTGGTTCTACTTGATCTATTGTATTGATTTATGTAACAAAAATGTGGGGTTGCTATTCATGTTTTATTTTTTCTTATTTAAATTTAAATAAAAAAATAATAATAATAAAAAATTGATGAAAAAACTTGTGTGATTTGTTTTTGGAAAATTGAGAAGTATATAATCAAAAAAAAATTTGGGTTTAATTCATTTTATTTGTGGAGGTATGAATAAAAGTTTGTGAAACTCTTTTAACATTATGGGCGTTCAACTTTGAATGCTTATATCTCAACAAATAATGCAAATAAATAAATTTTCTTTTGGACCTGGGGTATTTTGAAGATGATAAACATTTTTATATAAAAATAATTGGGTATTGCCATTGGAATTTTCAAAGTTGGTACTCATTTTAATATGTAGACGACCCCTTATACAATTTAGGTTGCCAGTTCTCAATTCCTTACGCTATTTCCTGAAAAATGACACCTTTCACAAAATTCCTTGACCAATAGCAGCCGAAAAACGAAGGGTGGATCGTTTTTTTTTTCCTCAGCTGTACTTACTCTGTTGGGGGCACCGTAGTGTAGTGGTTAGCATGTCTGATTTTCAAAGGTAGTATGGCTCTTGGAGGCGTAGGAAAATTATGTACAAGTAGGTGTGGGATAGTCTGCTCCAGGCAGTGTACTTGATTTGTCTGGCACGGTACTGTTTCAAACTAACTTGTAAATATGCTGCAAATGCGCAAAAAAAATTATCGAAATTGTAATTTTAAAATTATACTATCATTATATAGCGCCAGCGGTAAAATATGTGTTTTCTTATTATATACAATATTTTTTACTCCCAAAATTTAATGGTTTTATTTAAAAGTTACCTGCACGTTTAAATTCATTTACAGCATTTTACAATAATACTCTCCGATATTTTCTGATTTTCTCCTTAATGAATTAAAGTTTTAAAATATGTACGCAATTTATTTTGTCAGGACACATATTTTTATCTTTACAAAATTAGAACGTCTCCTTTAAACGTTTTTATATAGATTAATTTAAGTTTATTGTTTGAAAGTAATTAAGTTTAAGTTTTAAGTCAATTATTTGTGTTTAATGTCCCTGAAAATTGTTTTTAATTTAAAAGTTTTTTAAGTCTCAAATCAATATTTATAGTATGATATATTTATATCTCTCCCTAAAGTAATGTAATTTTCTAACCACTGTAACTAAGTACATGTTCACCGAATTTAACTTATTCTATGACACGATCTTTTTCGTGTGTGAATTTTTTTTATTAATTATAGAAATTAATTTTCAGTATTTATATGAAAAACTACGTGGAGATTTTGGCTAACTTTGACATTCTTATTATGCAATCTCTTTCAAATCCTAATTTTTCACTTTTAAAAAGACGATTTTTTCCATCTTTATAGTGCCAAAAGGTATGAAAAATAAATGAAGTCATTGAATCAACTATTAATATTTAAGGACTTTTTCAGTCCATTAAACGTTTTTTGGAACTTCTGAGTTAAATTAAAATTATATGCACTTTGACTGACACTGATGAGTCAGTTCCATCTAGAGCATTATTTTTGAAATCCCCATTTCCGTCAAAGTATTCCTTTAAAATTTCTGTTTTTTTTTCACCAGATATAAAAACAGTAATAACAAAACAAAGCACATTTGAAGGGAGAATCTGTTAATGCCAATTTTTAACCACTGAAATTAAAATTCCTTAAATTTTGCCTCAGGTCCGGGGTTCGAATCCCGGATTGGGCGAGGTTCACTCAACCTTTCATCCCTAAATTGGGTCGATAAAATGAGGACCAAGCATGTTGGGAACTAAACACTGGGGGTCTCGCGTTAGGTTGACCACCTAACCGGGACATATGCCTAGCACCCCAGAGCCCTTGGTCACGAAAACTGAATTGGGCATGGCAGGCCTTGGACCACTAATGGGCTGTTGCGCCGAGGAGTTTAGAGTTTAGTTTAAATTTTGCCTAAGTCTGAATAGAATAGGTGCAAAATAAAATGAAAAATAAGATACATGTTGCTTGCGCAGTATCTAATTTCCAGGGATTGGAGAAACGGATTACTTGTAACGCCGTTACTTGTAACAGTTACTTTTTTCAGGTAACGCCGTTCGATTTTTCAGAAAGTAACTGTAACTTAGTTCCTTAAAATAAGCCACTGTTTTAGTGGTACCGAAATAACGAAAAATTTCGTTACTTCTCATGCCGCTCTTCACAGTTCGGCTTAAATTGAATTATTTCAACCTAATTACCTAAAAGTACGGTTCAAATGCTTCACAATAGATTTCCCCAAAGAGAAGTCGGGAAATGTAATGTCATTTTCGTTCTTAATTTTCCCTCTTTCTTTAGTGTTGGTTATCTTTGAAAAAGGGGGGGAGGGTGGCTAAATTTCAATTTTTCTTATACAATTTTTCTAAAAGTGACTGTGATCAGTTACTTTTCGTATTAAGTAACTGTAACTAGTTACTTTTCATATTAAGTAACTGATGTAACTGTAACAGAGTTACTTTTTGCATTAAGTAACTGTAATTGCAACAGAGTTACTTTTTAAAAGTAACTTTCTAATCCCTGCTAATTTCTTTCAACACGTTATCACTTTCTTTTAAGCAAAAACCTCCCGTGTTCCCTTTTTCTTTACACTCCCCTAAGCTTTCGTTACTTGTTACATCATCCTTCAAACTAGACACGCCTCTACTGGATCAAAATGTTTTTCACCGAGTTGTTGAAAAAAAGTATAAGGGTTAGTCAAAATTGTGGTTTTCAAAATGCTCAAAATAAAATAATATTTTTTTATGTTAACTTTTCTTGTTTAACATGTTAACTTGTGTTTCTTGTTAACTTTTGGCCACTTTATAATGATAAGTAAGTAAGTTTGGCACCAGAAATCTATATACTCTGGCACTAAGTCAGCTTCGTGTTCATTTTATAAATGAGAATAAAAACTGTCTTCTCATTGAAATTTCAGATAAAATTCACTTCGTTTATCAAAAACACTTTATTGGTAACTTTGATTGCATTATTGCAGATAAAGAACACATTTTAAGAACACATTATTGCCACATTTTATAGAAGGATATTTGTTGGCAAAATATGATGAAATCGACTTAATTATGAGGTTCCCCGAGTACACTGGGCCAGACGTGCTCGTTAAATCTATGAGGTCCAAAGTCCCGACTACGTTAGCATACGATGTCGCTTGAAGTCCGGTTGGGTGCCGGCTCAAATGTCGACCTCGTCACCTGACTGCGGTTCTAAATTACTAGGCGTAATTTGGTTGTGTTAAAGCTCCTTGGAGGCAAGAAATAGACAGTTCGGAAAAGCGATAAATTACTAAGTGAATAAAACAGGAAGTACGTTTTTTGTTCGGCCGTGTGTGAAAGCTCCAACTGACATATTTCTACTGTGATAACGGAGCACCGTAAGTGTATTACCGCAACAGTTGCGTGGTGTGAAACGGGTTCTAGCGTGAAGCATAAGGCGCGCTCGATTGCAGCGTGCAGAGGAGCGCATCCCCGCCAAATAGGTGAGGAAAGCCAAGCTGCTAAACGGGCTACCTGTGGAGCGGATGCCCTTTTAAGGACTCCCTCCTCCTGGATCATCTGATGCTCTTCCGCATCGTCAGGGATGGGCGGGGCCGGAGGATGCTGCGAACAGCCCGCAACGCTCGCGAAAGGGGCACGCACACATATTGCGAACGGTTCGGTGAGGGTTGAAGGGTCGTCGCACTAGAGCTACAAACGGGCCATTAACACTTACAAACACTTTATTAGCAAAAAACAAACATTACAAGAATATTTTTTTTCATTAGCAACAGCCTCTTCATTTGAGTCGCGGCCAGCTGACATCTGAGTGGGCATCCAACGCAACCCAATGGTGAAATCGCACGCAGCACCAGGACTTTGATTATTGTAGTTGAGTTTAAATATTGTCGCACTAGAGCTACACGAGGACTATGGGCGACTCTTCAGAACGGCAGTCAAGTAACGAGCCAACACCTTAGTAGGCACCCAACGCAACTTTAAAGGGCGACATCGTACGCAGTGTCGGGACTTAGGAGCATATTTGTGTGCACTCCGTCTACAAGGGGTATTATTCGTCGGACAGTTTTTTGGCGGGCCTTTTATAGGTCGACAGTTATTTTGGCTCGCATCCGAACCTGTGACCATGCAAAAGGAACACCTTAACCGACCCTTTGTTCGTTCGAGGCACCTTCACCTTGTTGCATTTTATTCCGTGCTGTTTTACTTTGGTGTTTTCCTCTAACAAGGCGCTTCATATACAGTAAAGCTCCAATTATCCGAATTTCAGGGAAAATTCCACCCGGCGTATCCGTCATGTTGCCTAGTAATTTTTTTGGCATACCATCCAACATAGACGAACAGCAACAGATAGGCAGCATATAAAAGTTTATAATTAGCATATAAAAGTTTGCACTATTTGTACATGCATTTATATTAGGTACTCATATGTCATATAAAAAGGCAATAAATTGATTATTTCTTCCGATTAACTCCAATATCCGAATTTCTAATTATCTGAATGTGGTTAGTTACCAATTACTTCGGATAATTGAAGTTCTACTGTACGTGGGTCTTTTTGCTTGGTTGAATGACGAAGGCTATGAGCGACTGCCCTCGTCATTTATAACTGCGGTCAAGTGACGAAGCCGACCCATGTAGTGGCACCCAACGCAACTTTAAACTTTCTGCTTGGATTTCAACATTTTTGTTGCAACTGAACTCTTTTTCCTTCAAATTGGTTGTTGGTTTTTTTATTTAAAAAAAAACTTTATGTAATTTAATTAAATTCGTTAAATAATGAAGGCTCTGCACTGGTTTTTCCATACAGTTATCTACTTGATTAGTTGAATTTTGAATGCTTTGAACTTTAATAGTTTTAAGCATTTAACTAAGAAAATTATATATCCTATTTTAGGGATTAGTTTTTACTTATCAGTTCTACATTATCCAATATCTCGCCACGATCATAGTTACATCTCAACAAAAAACGCAATTTTTCCCCCACAAATTACTTAATTGGGTGTGGTCAACTATTTAGTCAAACAGATATACCATTTTCAGATACGTAATGAAGATACAAAATAAACATCTTTTCAGATTAAGGAAAAAAGTCGATCTCGTCAATCGCAGTGATTTTAGAAATTGGCTTTCACGTGAGCTCTGTGCATAGGATTGAAACTACTCAGCCAAGATAACAAAAATCAGCTTTATTTAGAAGCGATTTATTAATTAACTCATATATTGTATTAAACGTAAGTATAATTTGAACGCAAACAAGCAAAACCTGATTTAAAATAAAAAAACATTGCTATTTGTAACGCATGCACGTGAACATATTTTCTTTACCTATGGCTCATAACTTTTTATTTCATAAATTAATATGGCTTTGTTTCCTTTTAAAACTATTCTGAAATATGTTTGATATTTCAAATATAACTTATTTATGACATTAAAAAAATTTATGTTTAGATTTTTAATGCGATTGGAGAGATAAAAAAAATAACGGTACATTTCAGCCCCCCCCCCAATTTCCTAAAAGTTCGGCTCAAATACTTCACAATAGATAAGTGGTTTCCCCAAAGAGAAAAGAGTGTCGGGAAATGTACTGTAATTTTCCTTCAATATGAGCAACTCTTTTTAAATAGCTTAAATCAAAAAAGAAGAGAAGTCGCATTTTCGAATAAATAATTTATACAACAAAATACTACATTAATATGTTAATTTCTCTATTAAATATTATATTATAAGAAAAATCAGCTTTTTGCGTAATAATTTATTCATCTAAATGTACAAAAAAATGTAAAAACACCTGACGCTGATTTATAACAAAATGAAAACTAAAAAGTAATTTAAACCGATATTAAATAGCATATTAGTCATTTTAACGCTTCAAACAAGTCCGAAATCGGTACTAGACCTAAAACAATGATGGCTCCCGATAATTATAGCTTAAAAAAGCTATCTGCTTTTTAACTTTTATTTAAACATCATTTGTATTTTTTAGTTTTGGTTCTGTATGCTCTCAAACCACATTAATTGAAATATAGATAATCTCAATTCCTGTTATTTGGAACTAAATTGAATTTCGCGTCCTGTCGTACTTACGAATAGCGCATTCGGATAAGTCACATTACGTTTAAGACTAAGTAATTATGTTGGTCGCTTTGGTTTCGAATGATCGAGGTTTGACTGTATCTTACTGTTTATTGTAGATATTTACGACGTTTCTCATTGCAACGCATTGTTATTGTTTAGTGCAGGCCTATGTCTACAAGGCCCGGACGTTGGTCTCATGACTTTAGAGGGCCAAAAATTGGCTGTAAATTTATATATTTCGTTTCACACCTCACAATTTTGTTTGACATTACGACAAGATCCATTTAAATTCATCACAATTTTGACTATTTTATAACAATAAGCATCAAAATTGGTTTACATGCATTTTTAAATAAAAATACCATTCGGAAAAAGGCCACCGAAATTATTCAACTTGTCCTGGTTGAGTGGGTGACGAGCACTTAGTAGGCGCCCCCTCCGTGTGTGACGCGTTCTTCTTTGTGGCGCGTGGGTGGCTCGGAGAATGTGAGTGCCTTCCCCACCTGAAGTGAGCAGTCGTGTTTCCTCCGATCCGCGAGCCAGCCACACATTCCTCCTCCTTCTCTTCTGCACAGAATATCCACCAGCCATGTCCGAAGTCGAAGAGGTCAAGAAGAAGAAGAAGGTCAAGAAGACCGTGACAAGGGTGGAAGTGGAGACCGAGGAAAGCAAGACTGGCCAAGGTGACCAGGGGGAGCAGAAGAATGAGGTACACTTCTTTTGTGATGCATCTGACAGGACACCAAATAGGCTCGAGAAGGCTTGCCCTACTCATTTTTACCAGAACCTTGTCCATGTATATTTAGTTGCATGAAGATATGTTTAGTTTTATTTTGTTTTTGTTTTGTTCAAATTAAGTCCATAATAGTTTGATGCTCAACTTATACTTATTCACCATTATTCAAGAAATGTATCGAAAATATGGAAATGAGTTTTTTTTTAGTCGTTCACCTTGTGAGGGGGCCATCAGATACCCTTGGCTTCCCTTGTTTTGAAGTCTGGATCGTGCCCTGCACCTAGACTTGGGGCAGAGGACTCCAGAATTGGATATTGGAAATAAGGATAGGGAAACCTGTTGGATAAAAGTATAATTGATCTGTAAAAATTTACCAGGAGATCGCAATATTATTTTTGGTCTCGACTTTCTTAGATGCTTTTGCATAGACTGTTTCTACATATGTCTTGTTCTGTTTAGTATCTTAATTACGTAAAATGCGTGTGGTAGTCATAATTTTTCAATATAAGCGTTTGCATTTTCAGTGGATTGTTTAAAAAAAAATCATTTATACGACAGAATTGGCCTAGTGGTTTTATAAGACAGCGAAACAACGTTGGTTTCTTTCATGTAGCTTGGATTCTTATTATTATAAACAGGGCCTGACAATGACAAGTAGACAAGACAAGGACAATGACAAGACTTAGGCCCAAGGCCCGGATACTTTTGGGGGCCCTTTTCGGAGTGATATTGTTACAAAATACTGCAAAACCATGAACTTTGAAAATAAAATCAATCATAAAATATAATAATATCATTCAACTATGGTGCTTATTGTTATAGAAAAATCAAAAGTATTCCAATTTAAATTATTTTTGTCATAAAATTATTCAAAACTGTGATGTGTGAAGCATATTATATTGGTTTACAGCCAATTTCGGGGCCCTCTAAAATAAGAGGCCCAAGGCTTGTGCCTTGTATGCCTAGGCAATGATTAGGGCCTGATTAACTGAACTAGAATTGCAATTTTCGTAGAAGAGTCCCATAAAAGCATCTACCAAGCGAATCATGACAACGCATTGGCTGTTAATAGGTTTTGGATTCTAAAGAAAGTGTATGGCTTTAAATTTGTGAAGAAAATTTAGTATGAAATACATGTGTGCCGGGTAGAATTTTTATTGCGCTCTCTCTCTCTCTCTCTCTCTCTCTCTCTCTCTCTCTCTTTGGATTTGGGGATAACAGTCTTTACCAACAATACTGTATGTACAATTTAAATATACTAACCATACTGTGCAACATACATTCATCGTGTATTGTTTTGTTTTCAAAGCACATTTTACAGCATATCTACGAACGAGAAACAACGCATAATAATAAACTAAGGTGTCAAAGAGAATAGTAACTAAAAACAATGCCATAATTATTGAAGTTCACACTTTGCCTAAATAGGGAATTCTATACATATCTTTTAACTGAATATCCTCAATGTATAGGAATGAATACCTCTCAAAAATCGATGACTAAAGAACAGCTTTTTCCCGGACTGGTTTTAAAAGTGGCAGAAGTACCAAAAACAATATAAGCTTTGGAGAATATAGCCAACTCATATCTTTTTTAGCATAACTTTGGTGTTATTCCAGTATGATTTCAAGGGCGCTTTTGTGTTTACCCTCAATTGCCATTCAGCAATTTTCACATAATAAAATGTATAGTCTTTTTTAAATCCTGTAAATATGTGTGAGAAAATGTTCTAATGGTAGTGTGGATTTATTAGTTTCTCTCTCGGAAACACCGAGTCTTGTGATTTGCAATGGGTGTCTGTCAGTGCGGTCCAGGTGTGAAATTTTAAAACATGTTGAACGTTATCTATGTAAATACAAAGTGAAAAGAATTCTGTGAAATTAGTTCAAAGTAAAAAAAATGCCTTTTATTTAGTGTATATTAGTCAAATGTAGTTTACGTTCGACTAACTCATAATAACTATAACTGGTAGAACTGTCGCAGACTAAGGGATAAAATATCGAAATAAGGATAGTATAATTTATTCCACAAATCCTATAGTATTTGTATTTGATGGTAATCGAAAAAATTGTCTTATGTATGAACTAGAAATGCTTACTTTTCGATAGTTGTGAATCATGTAGATTTTTTTTTTGTAGTTAACCCATAAAAGTGTAAACTTTCGCAGCAAACAAAGGTTTGCTGTGAAAAGAAAGGATACTTAGTGTTTTCCGATTAACTTAAATCATTTCTGTATAGCACTTCTAGGCTTGGTATAGTTTTAACTTTCCGTAACAGATTTCACTACCATTCTAGGATTTTTTTCATGTTTTTGTAATTTGAAAAAAAAAATCATAGTAAACAAAACTGTTTTTAAATGGTTAAATTGTATCGAACGTATACAAAATTCATTTGCATCGTTAATACGCTTCACTTGGCATTCATTCTCTCATAGCAAAGGATATATAAGCTCTTGATGTCGACTCGACATCAGAATGCCAGGATGGTATCGAATTGACATCGAATAATCGATCCTTAGATATTTTGTGCTGTTACACTCTTAAAACAAACTAGCGGTTTTAACTCAGTCTGAGTTAATTTCCACTCCTTTCCGTGCCGAAAATGCACTTCCCCTATAGGAGTGGATTTCAATCTTTTTGCGGAGTGGGTAAAAGAAAACAATCTACGTCCTACACTCTAAAAACTAGCGGTTTTAACTCAGTCTGAGTTAATTTCCACTCCTTTCCGGTGCCGAAAATTTTTTGGGCCATGACATTCGAGTTTGAAGGTCGCTGCGGCAAGAATCCACCTTGCCTCTCTTGCCAAACTCTTTTTTGGAACAGACAGACGGGCTTTGTAATTCGTCTTGATGTGCGACAACTACCCCCATTCCGGCACGCTTTCACCCTGTGCGGTTCTGTTTTTAAATAAACTTTACAATCTGCTTGTTTGTCCAACGATAGAAATGAAGTAGACCAACTATCTCAGGCTAAAAAGACAGGTTGGGGGTTGATGAATCATTATAGATAACGTTTGAATCATCTCCAAAAGAAGTTAAAGAAAATAATTTCGTAAAGCTACGTTTGTTGTAAGACCGCAATTGATATGCTCGAAACATAAATAATTGCTCTTTTTCTACGCATGTGCAAAACATTTTTCAATTATTTTCATGATTTTATTTCAAACAATACTTCTCAAATTATATTTAAACAGCGATCTCAATTTTTCATATAGTTTGTCAATCCCCAAAAATTTTTGTTTGCCTTAATTGATAAACAAAGATTTTATGAGCATGTAACAACGCAAACGTTTTGTTATGTTTTGTTACGAAACCACAACGACAATAAAGGATGGGCGAAATGTGTTGTAGTGAATGCTGCAAGTCTTCAAAGGCAAATGACATGTTTCAAAGTAGTTTTTAAAAATTTCAAAACATCATACCGGGACAATTTTGTTTGAGTGTAATTTAGGACTACATTTGTTATCTTCCCACTAATTCATAAAATTTAACTGAACAAACACAAAATCTATAAAAAATATTTAAGCCTAGTGCTAAAAGAAGGTCTACCCTGACAAGCATTTGAAGTGCGCTGAAAAAATGGAGTGCGCATTAATGTAGAACATATGTCCTTTAGAGTGATTTATATTTAGCAAAACACTTCCTGCACGAAAAGCTTATTTTACTTAAAATGTGCTGCTCCGTTTAAAAACCATGTAATAAACTTATTTACCTTTTCAGAAACCAAACTTTTCAACGCTTTGGGATTAAAATTTTCCGTTACTTCAAAATAAATGTGATTATTTTGTTTAAGGTTTTTTTTTATAGTAATTGGTTGTTTGAATGTATAGATAACAATTAACTACCATTGCCCAAGAGCAAATGACCATTGGCCGGTGATCGGCCAAACATCGTCAATAAAACTATTTCGTCGGACTATTAGGTTGAGCCCTCCTTATCCCGCGACGTCCAAATGTCATAAGGCGCATTGTCGATGAAACTTACGCATGTGATTGTTTGCTAATCATATATAACTAATTAACGATATTATTCCAATATTTGTTTGTTGTGCAAAATTTACGGCAAAGAGCCATTAAATATTATCATATTTTTTTTAATGTCACCAAACCGAATTTCTTACTTTTGGATTACCTTTCATTAATTATTATTATTATATTATTGTTAATTTTATATTTTACTTTTTAACTTATGAGACAGCGGGACTCTATCCCGTTAGTCGATTATATTTTGAATGATGAATCTAACTCTTTAAAATAAAATTACCGCTGTGTCGATAAGTTTTGCAATATAACAATGAATTTGAATTCAGGATAAGGTATTTAACGTTAAAACAATGGATATTGACCAACATGTCAATGAATGTGTCATTGTGTTGTGCAGGTATTATTTTTGTCTTAAGTATTTAAGAATCGTTCCAACAATTGAAAATTATTTTAAAAATATACCTATACATTCATTGTTCAACGCTTTTAACAATATAACCTTGTATTTTGTGTCGTAAAACGTAATTTTATCTTATAACCATGAAATTACGCTGCAAACGCTGCAATAAGGAATCTATCACGGGTACTATGGCAATCAATTTAACACTATAAAAATAAGTTTAATTTTGCTACTGTAAATTCAATGTTTAACAATGCATTAAAAAATTTAACAATAAATTTCGCTTAGAACGTTTATGTAAAAATACATTCAGCACTGTGAAAATGAATTTAAATTTGCAACAATGAATTTAAAGTTGTAGCAATGCATTTCATTTTGAGACAATACATTTAACATCATGTTGTATCAATGTATTTAACTTTGCGGCACTGAATTAAATTGTGAAAAATGTCCTTAATTTTAACGTCATTGATTTTAATGTTGTAACAAAGCAATGAACGTTGTACCATAGCATTGAATGTTGTCACAATGTATATTAACAGTTGTGTTGTTCATTGCAGTTGATCTTCTCGAACGAGTACACGAAGGCCATGTCGAAGGAGTGGCACCAGTCGCACTTCTGCTGCTGGAAGTGCGACGAATCCCTGACAGGACACCGATACGTGCTGAAGGAAGAACACCCTTACTGCGTCCGATGCTACGAGCAAGTCTACGCGAATAACTGCGAGGAGTGCAGCAAACCCATTGGAATAGACTCCAAGGTAACTAGCCCTCGTGTAGCTCTAGTGCGACGATTTCAAACTAAAACTTAAGTAAAAAAATAAAAGACTCCAAGGTAACACTCAAGTACAGCTGAGGAAAAAAAAAACGATCCACCCTTCGTTTTTCGGCTGCTATTGGTCAAGGAATTTTGTGAAAGGTGTCATTTATCAGGAAATAGCGTAAGGAATTGAGAACTGGCAACCAAAATTGTATAAGGGGTCGTCTACATATTAAAATGAGTACCAACTTTGAAAATCCCAATAGCAACACCCAATTATTTTTATATAAAAATGTTTATCATCTTCAAAATACCCCAGGTCCAAAAGAAAATTTATTTATTTGCATTATTTGTTGAGATATAAGCATTCAAAGTTGAACGCCCATAATGTTAAAAGAGTTTCACAAACTTTTATTCATACCTCCACAAATAAAATGAATTGAACCAAATTTTTTTTTCATTATATACTTCTCAATTTTCCAAAAACAAATCACACAAGTTTTTTCATCAATTTTTCATTATTATTATTTTTTTATTTAAATTTAAATAAGAAAAAATAAAACATGAATAGCAACCCCACATTTTTGTTACATAAATCAATAAAATAGATCAAGTAGAACCAAAATCCCGAATTTTTTAATTCAACAACAATTATTTGCCGAGTTATTCTAAAAATACTGAAAAAAACGAATTTTAGGGACCGTGTAAAAAATTACTTAGCAAATTGGATCCTAACTTGCATCACTGTTTGGTGGTTGAAAAGCGTTTTTGGTAAATGTTTATTCAAATTATTGATGTCTGTCAAATGTCTAAAAATCTTTTCTTATTTCAAGTGCATACAATGTATTTTGTTTGTATAATTAACATTAAATTATATCGATTACTATGTTTTTGAATGTATGTTATTTCCAATACAATTTCAAAAAGTGTGTTTTATAGTAAAAATTAACAACCCTAAAATATTATTGGAATTCGGTGTTTAGCATATTTTATTGTTACCACATTGATTATTTAAAATGATTAGTGCCCACTGCCTTGGTTAAAAATCATTGCCAAATCATTCTGCGTATTTTATTTTGCTTTCCTTAAATATCGTGTTAAGATCGTAACTCTCGTTTAGTAATAGTATAGGTTTATATTACCGATAAAGTGAAATCCCGACTAGGACGAAATCCCGAATGGGTCGAAATCCCGAAAATAGATTTTTGTCCATTTCGCGATTTTTTAAAAAAAAGTATTAGAGATTACTTATTTATTTATTTACTTATTTGGTTAGTTATTTAGTTAATTAGTCAGTCCGTTAGTTAGTCAGTCAGTTAGTCAGTCAGTCGGTTAGTTAGTCAGTCCGTTAGTTAGTCAGTCAGTCAGTCAGTCAGTCAGTCAGTTAGTCAGTAAGTCAGTTAGTCAGTAAGTTAGTTAGTCAGTCAGTCAGTTAGTCAGTCAGTTAGTAAGTTAGTCAGTCAGTTAGTCAGTCAGTTAGTCAGTCAGTTAGTCAGTGAGTCAGTCAGTTCAATGATTGACAGTCAGTTAGACTACGTTAGTCAGTCTGGACTAACTAATGGAGCGACTAACTAACGGACTGACTAACTGACTGACTAACTAACTGACTGACTTACTGACTAACTAACGGACTGACTAACCGACTAACTAACTGACTGACTAACGGACTAACTAATGGACTGACTAACTAACGGACTAACTAATGGACTGACTAACTAACTGACTGACTAACTGACTGGATAACTAACCGACTAACTGTGTGACTAACTAACTTACTGACTGACTAACTAACTGACTGACTGACTGACTAACAAACTAAGTGACTAACTAACTGATTAACTAAATAACTAAATAAATAATCTCTAATATTTAAAAAAAATCGAGAAATGGACAAAAATCTATTTTCGGGATTTAGACCCATTCGGGATTTTGACTCATTCGGGATTTCGGCTTGTCGGGATATGTCCCAGACCCAGTGTGCCGAATTTTAAACAAACTTTTTGTAGCAATATGAATGAAACAAAAATTTGCATAAAATGTAAAACATAAATGTAATAATCATGTTTGTCTATCTGATTGTAACTAATCGCATTTGAAAATATGTTCGTTATAAATAATCGTATATGTGACTTAATTTAAAATTAAAACTTTTTCTCGTCTACCCTTTATTTTATTTCTGAATTTTAAAATCCAAAATTAAAAAAAAGGGTAAAAACATAAAAAAAATCACAATATTAGTGAAGAAGGTTTAATTCTAGCATCCTTTGGCGAGATTATGGTAACCCTTTTGTTTGCTTGTCGTTTCGAAAAGACACCCTAAATATTACCTTTTCCAATTTGGAGATTTCCCCCTAATCGCGTTCAAAATTAATGCTTTAATATCTCGGCAAATAATGAAAAAGAAATAATTCTTTTTTATACCTAGGGTATTTTGAAGGTGCTGAACATTTTTATGTAAAAAAAATTGGGTATTGCCATTGGAATTTTCAAAGTTGGTACTCATTTTAATATGTTGACGACCCCTATACAATTTTGGTTGCCAGTTCTCAATTCCTTAAGCTATTTCCTGAAAAATGACACCTTTCACAAAATTCCTTGACCAATAGAAGCCGAAAAACGAAGGGTGGATCGTTTTTTTTTTCCCCAGCTGTACCTATAGTAAAACGGATTTCTTTTGGGAAAGCGTCACATGTTTTTCGAAACTCAACTGTACTTTTAAGAGTATTTCAAGGAGTACAAATGTTAAAACTAATTGTTTTTGCAATATCTGAATGACCTACTTACATCAAGGGGCCGAGATAGCCTGGTTGGTAAAGTCTTGGATTGGTATCCCTAAGGTTGCGAGTTCGAGCCCTGCCGCCGAAGACCCCCGTGTACGCTAATGGTGACTGTTGCATGTTAAATTCCGTCGTGGTCACTAAGTCCTGCAAGTTCCCATACCAAATCAATACCTCTGGGGATGACAAGTCAATTCTGGAGATCCTCTAGTTGGCCTCTGTCTCTAAAATTAGATGGATCCACTTACGAGCAGTAGTGCTGCCCTCTATAGAGAAAATTATTACAATCGGTTGTGTCTGGTATAAGCTCGCCTCGAGTGAAGCAATAAACCAGCTTACACAACCAACCACTTACATCAAATGTGTCGGATTTTTTCCCCTCAAAAAAGACGTCATAATTGCTATCTTATTTTACCGTGTGAAGTCGTGAGGAAAACTGATACAGTTTCAAGTCAGATGACGTCATGCTGTGACCTTACTTTCAGGTGTGGGATATTCTCTGTAAATGGGACAAATTGCACTTATAAAATTGAAAAAAAAAAATATCTTTCGCAAATGAAATAATTTGTTTATATTTGAGTTGTATACATTCAGATACATTATAATTTTTTTTTTAATTTAGATCTATTTCGGAACTTTTTTTAAATATATATTTATACAATACTAGACTACTTTCATAAAATCCTTTAGGTAGTGAGCATGCGCAAAAAACAATATACACGCATGCGCACCGAAAACACTGCATGTCTTTTTGATTTGCCTCAAGTGTGGCGTACGGTATTTTAGTTCAATAACATATTACGTTCAAGGCTAATTATTAGAAAAATACTCGTGATCCGAGTAAAGCGGGGCAAAAAATTGCCAAAAAATTTTATTTCACTGTTATTTAACATCAAATATTTAATTGCATATTTATAATTATAATAAAAGTTTTTTTTTACCTGATCGTGGTTTATAATTAATATCACTGATATTAATCATAATCTAGAAAAAGACGCATAATCACTCGCGTGAAGTCATAGAAAAGGAACGCTGCAGTCGACTGGGCGGCTGAATGTTCGGGGAACTGGCCAGGCAGTCAGAAAGCCTCTGGTTTGAATCCCGGCATATGGGCATGAATATTTGTGTTGTGTATTTTTTTAGTACGCTGCGACATACGTGCTAGTTAAATCTGTGGAGTCGAAAGTACCACACAAGTTCACGATGTTATGTATGAAATATTAATGTATTTTTTTATATGTGTTTATACCAGATGATTAAAATAGTTTAATGTATGTGAATCAACATTTTCTCTTAAATTGTTTTTTTTTCTCATTTTATTAGTATTGATGTGAAATATTTTTCTAATTTTATTACCATAAGATTTTTTTTAAATAGGATTATCGAAAAAATCTTCATAAATAACTTTTTTTATTCTCATAGAGTAGTAAACATAATGAAACTTGCATAAATTAAAAAAAAAATATTTCACACAGTTTTTTTAATTAAAAAAAATTACAAACTTAAAAAAGCAAATAGGTATTATTTTAAAAAAAACTGTTTATAAGTTGAAAGCACTACCAAAAAATATTTGTACCCAAAAATATATAAAGTGCAACAAAGCTTTTAGAGAGACATGTTTTCCCACTAATGATTTTTATATAAGTTAGTATAAAAATAGTTTCTCCATCCCCTTTTATCTTTTTTTTTAACAATCCCAACTTACTCTTATAATTTTTAAAGTTAGTTTTGAAGAATCAATGAGGAGTATTTGCCTTTATTTAAATACATACGAATAAATTCAAATATCATTTTATTACTCTCACACTAATTCTCATTTATAAAGTTGTCATATGACTAATAGTTATTGTTTTACAACAAGTTTATATATACATTTGTACGAAATACATAAGACTTTTAATTCAAAAGTTAGAAATAGTTTCAATCCTATAGTAATTTAATTGTTTAAAGTTAAATATTCGCCTTTTTCTAAACTAATTCCGCCAAATCATTTTTTTGCCAAATCGCAGAAGTACTTTTCAATGGTCCAGGTATGAAGTATAATGGGAATTTATTTTAAAGAATAATTTGTAGGAAAACCATTAAAACTTAACAATTACGTCAAAGTTGAATGAACACAATTAAAGCTACATACCAGTGAATAAAAAAATGTTGTAATATATAATATAGGTTTGTTTGTTATATTGTACAATGGTTGTGAATGATAACTATTTTTCAAATGTAAGTTTAAAGTTTGCACAAAATTTTATATTTGGACTCATACATTGCATTCAAAGTTATAAAATGAATGCGCCACAAAAAAATGATACCACATTCAAACATATTTTCTGAGACATTTACTTAAATTAATAACTGTCATTGTCCATTTAAAAAAATCATGATTTTCCAAGAGAAACTTACAAATATCGAAGAATTTTATAGTAAAATTGCTAATTTATCCCCAAACGAACTGAAAGATAACGTTTAAAAACAAAAATGATGCAAATTAAAAGTTGATTGTCTGATTTCTTATTTAAAAAAATAACTCTTCTAAAAAAGTTCAATTACTGTTTTTTGGAGAAGAACATTTTAAAGAATAGTTCTAATCTATTTTATATTTTATTTATATATACTTTTTTTTAATTTCTTAAATAATTGTTTATTATAACACTAGCTTTATAAACTCGGCGTTGCACGGGTGTACCCTTAATAACCCTAATTAGTAGTTTTTTATGTAATTAGTACTTTTATTTTATACCAATTGATCCCCTCTCAACTGGTCCACTCCATCTGGATATTATAATATCCTCCCATTCTGATATAAGGGGTTGATTTTATCCAGGCCCTTCCAGGAGTTTGAAGGCTTTCCCATCGGCCCCTGTTCAAATTGCTGGAACAGCTATATGATATAATGGCCTGTTTTTATTTCACTATTAGCGCAAAACGAAACTGCCCAAATGTGGTAAATAGTCCACTTCATATTTCTTACAACTCGATAGGGCTGGGGGACCCAGTCGGTAAAGACTTTCGTCTTGCCTGCGAAAGGTCCCAGGTTCAGGTCCGGGCATCACCAAAATAACCGACGAATAATACCCCATGTAGAGTATCCTATAGCATATTCCTGGTTCTAAGCTACCTCCCCACCAATTTTCAGCCAAATCAGTTCAGCCGTTCTTGAGTTATAAATAGTGTAACTAACACGACTTTCTTTTATATATATATATAGATTATGCATATTTTTTCATAGTTTCATTTTTCAATTTTCACCCCTTTCAATATTTATTTATATTTTTGCTTTATTAAACTTTCACTTTTTTTTCTTCTGTATCATTAATATTTTTTTTAAACAAATTTATACATTTTTGTACCGTACTTTATGTTTTTTGATGGGGGGTCTTAAGGAGAACGAGTGGTTGATGAAATTCGAGTAATTTTTATACATAACCTAGTAAAAAAAGTTTTTTAAAACGTCAAAAGCTAATTAGAAATACATATTTTCAACTAATAAAACTTTACGGTGAATAAAGTCTGAATAAAATGAAGCTTAATTTCATTAGGTATTGGCGAGAGCGCCTAAACATCACATGTAGAATTTATAAATATTGAGGAATTTTATCGCCAAAACTACCAACTTATCGCCAAACGAATGGAAAATAACGTTTAAAAACGAAAATGTTACAAATCAAAAGTTGAATTTTGATTTGTTATTTTAAAAAATAGAGAGAAAAACTTTACGAAAAATTCTTTTTTTTTTCAAGAAAACATTTTTATAAATAATATTTCGAATCTGTTTTAAATTTCATTTAGAAATTTTTAAAAAAATTGTTTTAAATAATTTTATACAATTTTTTTTTATAGTTATAATTTTTTTATTTTTTCCTTTCAAATATTATTTCGTATCTGTTTTATATTTTATTTATAATTTTTTTTAAAAATTCTTTTAAATTTTATACATTTTTTTATCATAGTTTTATTTTTTCAATTTTTTTTCATTCAATATTTATATTTCTGCTTTAATAAACTTTGACTTTTTTTTCTTTTGTATCATTAATATTTTTGATTCAAATTTATAATTTTTCTTCCTTACTTTATGACTTAGATGCTACATTTTTTAAAAAATGTATGGATGATTGAATAGATGCAATTTCTATTCAATCATCCATATTTCAATCATTTTTTTAAATAAGAAATCAGATATTCAACTTTTAATTTGCATCATTTTTGTTTTACGTTTTTTTTTCATTTTTGTTCAATCATTTTTGTGTTTGTAACGTTTAAACGTTAGTTTTCAATTCGTTTGGGGATAAATCAGTAATTTTACTATAAAATTCTTTGATATTTGTAAGTTTCTCTTGGAAAATTGTGATTTTTTTAAATGGACAATCACAGTTATTAATTTAAGTAAATGTGTCAGAAAATATGTTTGAATGTGGTATCATTCTTTGTGGCGCATTCATTTTATAACTTTGAATGCAATGTATGAGTCCAAATATAAAATTTTGTGCAAACTTTAAACTTACATTTGAAAAATAGTTATCATTCACAACCATTGTACAATATGACAAACAAACCTATATTATATATTACAAAAATTTTTATTCACTGGTATGTAGCTTTAATTGTATTCATTCAACTTTGACGTAATTGTTAAGTTTTAATGGTTTTCATACAAATTATTCTTTAAAACAAATTCCCATTATACTTCATACCTGGACCATTGAAAAGTACTTCTGCGATTTGGCAAAAAAATGATTTGGCGGAATTAGTTTAGAAAAAGGCGAATATTTAACTTTAAACAATTAAATTACTATAGGATTGAAACTATTTCTAACTTTTGAATTAAAAGTCTTATGTATTTCGTACAAATGCATATATAAACTTGTTGTAAAACAATAACTATTAGTCATATGACAACTTTATAAATGAGAATTAGTGTGAGAGTAATAAAATGATATTTGAATTTATTCGTATGTATCTAAATATAGGCAAATGCTCCTCATTGATTCTTCAAAACTAACTTTAAAAATTATAAGAGTAAGTTGGGATTGTTAAAAAAAAAGATAAAAGGAGATGGAGAAACTATTTTTTATACTAACTTATATAAAAATCATTAGTGGGAAAACATGTCTCTCTAAAAGCTTTGTTGCACTATTTTTAGTAATGCTTTCAACTTATAAACAATTTTTTTTCTTTAATAATACCTATTTGCTTTTTTAAGTTTGTAATTTTTTTAATTAAAAAAACTGTGCGAAATAATTTTTTTTAATTTATGCAAATTTCATTATTTTTACTACTCTATGAGAATAAAAAAATTTATTTATGAAGATTTTTTGGATAATCCTATTTTAAAAAAATCTTATAGTAATAAAATTAGAAAAATATTTCACATCAATACTAATAAAATAAAAAAAAAACAATTTAGCAGAAAATGTTGATTCACATATATTTAACTATTTTAATCATCTCGTATAAACACACACACACATATATATAAAAAAATACACTTTATCATCATTCAATACAAATTTTGTAATAAATTTGTAATTTGCATCTTTCAAATTACCCTGGTCAGAGAACGAAGAAAAAAAAACTCTTCAAAACTATAATTAAATGATTCAATTACTTTTGTATAATTCTTCTATATTTAAAATTGTTACAGAACACAGTAAAAATGTTTATTATAAATCTCGAAAAACTACTCACTTGCAGGTAATAACACTTTCAGATCAAGTACACAGGTTATATGAAAAGAATCTAAATGTTGTAACACTTATACCGATAATGGTTATCTTCTCTAGACACTAAACCAAGTTTTATTTCAAAAGAATAGTTGGGGTTTTGGAATATCAATCAAAGTTAAATAATACTTGTTGGTCAGGTGGTCAACATTGCGTGGAATCCCTAGTGTTTCGTTCCAAGCATGCTTGATCATCCTTTGGTACTATTAACTTAAAAAATAAATTATTTCATTACTTTGAAAGAAAAATTTAGTTGCATTTTACTAACAATGTGCGAAGTCGACTTTTTCTTATTATAATCTTAGGATAAAACTAGAGCAGAATGGCTTTCAATGGTTTCCTATGGAGCTAGAATTGGAACCGTGATTTTCGATAAGGGGCGGAATGGCTTAACATGTGTTCCTATGGCACCGTAGTGATGCAGAACCCCCATAAATACCCTACTAGCAGCAAATGGGCTTAAAGTTTAGTTTGGGAAAAATCTATTTAACATAGTTAGTTTTTATAACTGTTAGTTTTTATATTGTCACTGACTATCTTAGTAACGTAGTTCAATGTTTTTATAAATACGATAAATATCTACCGCGGTTTGTAGTTTTAAGTATTTTAGTGGGTGAAATAGTTCTTAGGACAGGCCCTAGTGATATCTAAAGAGAGCTTCCGCAAACGCTAAAAGCAAAAGAATCTTTTTCTTCTTTTTCTAATTATGCTACAACTAAACGTGAGTTTCTCTTTGGTCTTTTTTTTCTGCCAAAGAGAGTTTACCGTCAGATTGTGTTTCGTCTTCCTTTTTTAACCAAAGGGGGACAGAGCCAAACATGGATCACCTCACTCACAGGCTGAACAGTTTTTTCCCCCCTCCTTCCCTCCGAAACAGCAACATGACTTTCAAATAGATCTCATGTTAATTCAAAGACACCAAGCTACGTTTGTTCGAAATTGAGTTATTTATATCATAGTAATTGTTTAGTGTGATCATACCTTCTGCATTACGCCTCAACAATTAATTTTCTATTTCAACCATCTAGCTATAAAAATTGTGCAAATGGTCTCCGTTTTATTTTCTTTATAGTTTCTTCAGAGAAAAACAATGTAAATAAAATAGGATTTACGGAAATATAATGATGATTTCATAGTCGAAAACTTAATCACTGAAACAAATCTAGTCAGGCTATATTTATTGTTCTATCATAATATCTACTTTAAACATAGTGAACTTAATTGAAATCTGGTGTAATTCTCAGAAACATGGGCCTTCCAGGAGGGTAAATTAAATACAAGTAGAAGTTCAACTGATTCAAAAAAAGAAAAGAATGTGCACTGCTTTTGTCTGCAAATTAGATTTTTTTTACTTTAAACAGTACCTCACATTTAGTATGCTAATAACAAGATAAGACTTATTAGCTTCCACACTACGTTTATAACGTAAAAAGTGGAAGGTATTATAATCGTTTAGTCCGTCCGTCTGTCTGTCACCCACTTTCACAGAACGAACCGTAAGTCGAACAAACAAGTGGAATACGTCATTTTGAAGCAAAAAATCAGACTAGGCTACATTCCAAATTTCATTAAAAAATTTTAATTAGAAGTTTATTTAAAGTTTAAATAACGAAAAATTTAATCTACATTGAAATAACATGCAAATTCCATTTTCATGCAATATTTTCACTCTTGCCATTTCGTTAAACGTACGAGAAACTTTATTTAAAATAAAAATAAAACTTTTGAAATAATATTTATTTATGTGATCTAATTCAGTTTGGATTGTTGTAATATCACAATAGAGTTCTTTTGATGGTTCATTATATATGTATGAAGAAAGATGCATAGAGAATTCTAACTTTGCATTAAAAAAATGTGCAAAGTTTCGCTTTTATTTTTAAAGCATCAATTTTATTAATTACATATTTTTCTTAACTGTAAATTAATTTAACAAACGATAAATAATAACTGAACTTTCGAAAGAAATGTAAATGGGAAATTGTGGCGACTCAAAGATATTTATTAAAAAATTACATCTTTATTCTTCAAACTTCAAACAATTTTTGTATAATCATTAATTCTGAGAAAGAAGATTAATGTAAATAGTTAATTTAGGCGTTTAAAAGTTTGAATTACAACTAGCTAAAGGCCCAGTTTGGCGAATTTCTTTCTGTGGTGTATAAATAGTTTGTTTCCTGTTGAGTACAAATGTTGTGTGGAAGCGGTTTAAGTGACAGATTCTGTAATAAATCTACGTTTTATTATTCAATAACATATCCAAATTTTGGAAACTATATTTTGCAGAACATAAATTACAATTTTACTGAATACCAAAAAATGATCTGGAATTTATCTTAAAAACCAAACAAGCAACAAAGTTTCATTTAATAAGAAAATGAGTTGACTAGCTAATATATATCAATATTGAAATAGGTATCAAATACTAGAATAGGTGATTTTTTAATAATTCAATCCTAAAGTTTCGGAAAGGGCATCTTCGTTTAGTAAGGTTTCCTATAAGGGGTTAGGGATAATCCCTTCAATCTGAATTTTGAAATCATAGTCTAAAATTATTTTCTTTTATTTTCTCATCTTTTTTTAATCGCTCTAACTGTGATTCATTAATTGTGTTAATATTAAAATTGTGATAAACTGAAAATAAAAATACTTAATCAAATGAGTTATCAATATATAGTAAGCTTTCGTAGAACTTTAATATGTATATATAGTATAAGTTTGCAAGTATTGTAAACTTAAGTGTGCTCCACCAGTACTCTAAGGATGTATTTCATTTGTAGGACCTATCGTATAAAGAGAAGCACTGGCACGAGAAATGCTTCCTCTGTAACAAGTGCCGAGTGTCTCTAGTGGATAAGCCCTTCGGATCTAAAGCGGAAAAAGTGTATTGTGCAAACTGTTATGACGCGTCATTTGCAACTCGATGTGATGGATGTGGAGAAGTGTTTAAAGCAGGTACATGTTACGAAATTTTTTTACAGATCATAGGTCCTGATCATCGCCTAGGCCTACAAGGCCCGGGACTTGAGCTCCTTATTTTAGGGGGCCCCAAAATAGGCTTTAAACCTATTCATTTTGCTTTACACTTAACAATTTCGTATCATGTTACGGCCAAACTAATTGAAAGTATTATTTTTGCTTTTCTAAAAAATTAAACTCTATGACAGTGTCATATTATTAAATTTGATACAAATACAAATACAAAAATTGTCGACCAACAACAGGCCAGAGGCCCAGCAAGGTTGGTCCAAAATAAATCTAATACATTACCAGTTTCCAATGTCCGTCAAGTTTCTTCTTAAAATCTTCTACTCTCTTCGAATGCACAACATACAGTGATGATCGTATTTTTTTCAACTTGTATTTTCTGTTCAAATATCAGTCCGAAAAGAGCCCCCAAAAGTATCTGGTCCTTGGGCCCTAACCTGTCCTGGTCAGACCCTGGTCACACGCCCCTCATTTGTATCCACGGCAATGCGCAACACAGTTTATTTATGTCAGCTTCTGTTTATTATATATCCATCATGTGGATGTAGGAAGAAATAATGAAATAAATTGTTGATTTAAATATAGTAAAGAATTGCAATTGTTTACCAAACTCAAATAAGGGATTGTTTACATGTTAGCTAAAAAAAAAGTAGTTTGAAGTTTTATATATGAATTAAGTTGAATAGAGATGTCTTTTTAGGATTCAAGTCACTACCTATGCTTTCCATTCAGAAGTGGCTATTGAAAATTAGCCTTACGCAAAGTAACGAAAAAACATTTTAGTGCAGTTTTTACCATTCGGGCAGTAGTACATAGTTAGTGAAAGCGTCTTAAGAACATGTGACAGTCCGTACAAGTAAAGTTTATCAGATGGAAGTAGTATTTAAACATTTTAAACGTCAAACGCATTGAAATTTTAGTTTAACTCTGTAAACAATATAATTATTTTTAATAATAATAAAAAAACATTATGCCATGTATAATTATTACATTTTTTTCCATCTTGATCGTGGTCTGTTGTGTTTCCAGTTTCGTCGCCATCTCCGTGGTCAGGTGAACCGCAGTATCTTCAAAAATGACTTGAACCATCGGTTTAAACTCTCATAATTACAATCAATAAGAAAATATATTAATGATTGATTATTTCGGGACGAAAAAAAATCTATGCCATTGTGTAGATACGGCGTTTTACCTGCATATGACAGTTCATTCTTCTGTTGTTTGTTCTAATGGTTCTTTTTTTTCCCAGGAACCAAAAAGATGGAATACAAAGGTCACCAATGGCATGACCAATGCTTCTGCTGTTGTGTGTGTAAAAATCCAATCGGCACAAAAAGTTTCATCCCCCGTGATAATGACATTTACTGTACAGGATGTTATGAAGAAAAATTCGCTACTAGGTGTATCAAATGCAGTCAGGTATACAAAACTTTTATAAAAAGTAGATAATTTTAGTTTCAAAAGCCATTTTAAAGTTATTAAAGCGTGACTTACTGTGACCTCTCTGTAAGCATACCGTTATACCAGAAACTATAAGTTTAATTAAATCCATTGACCGGTGCTACACCTCTTATTCAAAACTATTGTCTTTTTTTCTGCTTATACGGAATAAAATATAATATTTTACTATGGAGATATGAGCAGTTGAGGATATTAGCTATCAGTTGTGGTAAACTACACTAAAATGTGAGTTATTCCTATTTTTATTTTTGTGAGTCGTTTTAGGATTTTGATGCGTCTAAAATAAGTTATTTCGTTTGTTTTTACTCTATAAACAATCTGATAGATAAGAAAATGGGCATTAGTGTAAACTTGTTTTCACCACACAGGTTTTAAATTTAAATTTTCAACACATTACTACACAACACGCTGTTTTTTAGTTATATTTCTGTAAAAAAATGGTTTAAAAATCATCGAGACATATATTTTAAATTTAATAAAATTATCAAATTACTATTTTTTTATTTGTTTTGCTAGAAACACTGACAGTTCTTAGACGGGGTTAATGTCTATATCCCTTAAGTGGTTAAATATATTTATAGAGTTTATTGACTAGCCCTCGTGTAGCTTAGTACGACGATAAATCAAACTAACCTAACCTAGAGTTTAATGAATCAAAAATAAATATATATTTAACTTTAAAAAAGTCGTTCATAGTTTAAAATGTATACTAGATTGCTTTTGATATCCTTAGACGCATTATTTAATAAGGACGGTCACTCCTATATATATATAGATCTAATACTTTAATTTTAAAATATATATAGAAATATAATTAATAAAATATAAAAAATAATTATAAAATATATATAAATATAATTAAATAAATATAGATCTAATACTTTAATTTTAAAATCCTAACGGCTGGAAAAGTATTATTCTAGTAAATTAGGCAGCACTTCAAATATTTTATATATTAAATGTTTATTTGTGTGTGAGCGTAAACATACCACCCTTTTCTTGTGAATTAGCCCTCTAATGTATGATTTTTTTTTACACCAAAAAAAGTATATATTTTGTTCTTTCATGGTCATACATTACGGGAAAAATCACTTTCCCTTGGAATTTAATTTTATGAATTTTTAAAACATTGGCATCACACTTTCAAATTTCAAATTAACACTCATCAAATTTTAAGAAATCGCATCCCATTAATTGTACGCAACATAAAATATTTTTTCTTTAAATATTTTTGACTGTTTCATTCTGAAACATCAAGGTAGCTTCTAACAGCTGACAAATTCCTAAAATTGCCAGACGTCACAATATTTTCCGGTATCCATATACCTTAGACAACTTTTTCTTTAATTTTTGAGATAGACTTATATCTTTGTGAGAAGATCAGGCACATAAAAATTAACATAAAAATACTCTACTACAATAAAATATATATATATATATATATTAATTAATAAATAAATTGGCGATTAATTAATTAACTATGCCTAATTGTGAATATAATATAACGACATATAATAACATAGCGACATTTCAAATTACTTGTTTTATATAAATTTTGCAGAAAAGTAAACAGCAAATATCCATGCAAGCTTGAAATTCTGAATTTTTTTTAACAATTAAGGTTTTTAAATGTCTGTAAGAGATTTACTTTTTGTTAGAATTCTTGAAAAGTAGTAGGGCACATGCCCTAAATTTATACTCTTTAAAATACACTTTATTTTTTTTAATCGAAGCATATTAATTTGAGATATCATGTTCGAAGTACAAGCATATTATGAAAAAATTTGTTTCTTCAGAAAATGAGTTCAAGATTTTCTTTGTAAGATTGATGATAATAAAATTTCCTTTAAAAAAACCTGGCCTTACAAAACTACATGTCAATGAAAAACTATTTACAGCACAAGAAATATACTTGCACTATTTGAAAGATAATTTATCACAAAATATTTTAATGCAAAAATATCAAAACACATATTTTGATCAAATTTTCCGTGTTCCAAGGTAAAACCAGGTAACTCCAGGTAAACTGCAGTATCTTAATTAAATCCAGATAAACTGCAGTATCTTAATTAATGAATTTGACCATTGTTGTAAGTACTCAATAACTCTATATAAGAAAGTATACTGAAATACTGAATAATTTCAGAATAAAAATGGTCTGATTCGTTGTTTTGGTGACTGAGTTTACCTGCCCACGACAGTCAAGTTTATGTTGCCACGTGGCGACAGTATCCATTAAAGTAATGGTTTCCTAAGATAACGGCACCGTCACCGTAACTCTACGCGTGACGTCACAGATTCGCTCCGCTACAATTCCGATCGTAATGTTTACGGCGAATGCGGTTTCCTCGAAATGAAGAAACGTAATCCGCAACCGATCCAAACGTAAACAAACCGACACATCGTGATTTTTTAGCCGGTTCGTAACTTCAATCAATATAAAAATGAGTTTCGATTATGAAAATTTAGCTCTGCTAATACTGATGGAGGATGAGGAATCGGATTTAGAAAGTAGCCGGCAGAGAGAAAGTAAAATTTTCAAACATAGGACAACTGAAGGGGCTTTCCATATCCTCATACGTCGGCATCTACGAACAAAGATAATTTGTTTTAAATCATGTGCGCGAAGATTTAGTTTCGAAGCCCTACAATCGTCACAAGAATCCTATAGCCCCAGAAGAGAAAGGCCGACTGAGAAGCGCTCTTTTCGAACATTTTTCCCTCGCAAAAGTAGCCGTTACGTGTCCGAAAAACGTGTGAAGAAGAGTCGGAAAAGCAAGAACGTCCGTGACGATGGTACAGATCCGTTACGGTTACGATTAACGTGTTGTTAGAAAACCATCGCCATACATTTGTACGTAAAAGGTTTCTGTGACGTCATACGTAACCGTTACGAATCTGGCGGATGACGGCACCGTAATCTTAGGAAACCATTACTTAAGAGGGACTGTCAGTACCATAAAGCTAATACATTAGTTTTAAAATCACAACTTTTGCAAAAAAAAATTGCTTTGCCCTGTTATCCCATTTGTACCAGGTATGGGAATCGTCATAACATCAATTTAAAACAAAATTGAACATTGAGAAAATAACATACAGTTATTTAATTATTAATTGATAAAGTTTTTAAATAGTGTCGCCATCTGCTGTATATGTTTGGCATTTCAAAACTTCAAAAATATATAATTAAATAACTAGATAACATTTTCGTTTCAAATCCGTTTCATATCGATGTTATGTTGATTCCCATACCTAGAGGAAAAGGGCTAACATGACAAAGCAATACTTCTGCTGAAGTTGTGATTCCAAAACTAATGCATTAGCTCTATGGGACTGACAATCCCTCTTAATGTGTTGCTACATTACGAATCCATGTGTGTTCTAGATCATCACCAGCGGTGGAGTGACCTATCGTAACGAACCCTGGCACAGAGAATGCTTCTGCTGTACCAACTGCAGCACCTGCCTCGCCGGTCAGCGATTCACATCCAGGGATGACAAACCTTACTGTGCAGACTGCTTTGGCGAGCTCTTCGCCAAGAAATGCATATCGTGCACCAAGCCGATCACGGGTAGAGATTCCAATTCTTTTCAAACATCCAAACTGCATTGTTTATGTAGAGAACTTACAAAAATATCAAATCATATTTTGAATAGAGTTTGTCATAAGTAGTTTCATTAAACTCAATAGATTCTGCATATCTATTTAAAATGTTGCTTTAAATTTCATAGTTTATTTAAAAAATCAATTTTCAGAAGCGCTTATAGCTATAAATAAATAATTTACGCGACTCGATCAGCACATATTTTTTAAACTCTTTGCTTGTATTCCATTAAAATTAACTGAAAAGTTGGTACGAATTAAGACTCTATAAACTCAACAGAAGTTCTTAATAAACCTGACTTCCCCCTTAATACAAAAAGAGTTACTTGTTGTTCCCCGTTAATACAAAAAGAGAAAGTATCACCTATATATTCCTTGCAGTTTTAATTATTCAGTTGCATAAGCTATATTAATTATTTCATTCTAATCAATATAAAATTAAAAATCTTTATATACATTATATCTGAAATGTTAATTTTAAACTCAGCTATTTAAAGTACAAAAAGTGTCAAATCAATTTTGAGTGTGTTCACAAACAACAATTCAAGTAAGTAGTATTACAGTTCTAATGCATAAGCATGTATGCTCCTCGTTTAGAGTGATACTTATGCAATTGGTTTCGGTAAGCTTTTATTTCTCAGTTCTTTGCACGTGAATCAGGTAAAGTACTAAATTCTTCAGAAATGATATGGTCATATTTTTGACATGAACTGTATTTTCAAGATTTATTGCAGGAAATATTGTCTGAAACTGACAGGAAGGACAACTTTTTTTAAACTTGCTCCACAAATGAATGATATCACTTGTTTGATATATGGAGAAAGGAACACTGTACTTCTTTGAAATACGATCTTTTTACATGGTTGTTACTACAATAGGTCCAAAGCAAGCGTTTGGTTAGTTATTTTGGCACTATACTGCATAAAATTGGATTTATAAAAAATAATTTATATATTCCTTATAAATGAAAAAGAAAACACATTAGTTCAAAGCTTATACTACAATCTATAACTGCAAAAGTTATAATTTTTGGGATTTGGAGTTGTTGAAATCCCCAAAAAATTCTGCAAATGAAAGAATAAATAAACGAAGGTTTTATTTTTCTGTTATATCAGTGATAACGAGTTAAAGAGAAGAAAATAAATAACTGAGTTGTATCTATTATATATTTGAATTAGGGTCGCAAATACTGACTGTACTAACAAAGTCGCGACAACCTTGATAGAATGGCAACCCGTGTTCACCAAGGTCATGGTGAACGCGGGTTGATGGCTATTAAACTAGATGGAAATATATTGGCACTAAATGATCTCGGGTGTCAGAAAAAGCGTTCGCAAACTGCGACATATCGTAACTGTTCTGCACCAATGAGTACAAGTCAGTTTTGAGTGACTCGAATGTAGTTCTTTCTACCCAGTAAAACAAACTGCCAGATGGGTGTGCCAGAAAAATACAATTTACAGAGAAAACCAATTTTTTTATACGTCAGTAACAAACAATCTGTTTTTTAACAGACAGATTTTGAAGAAAACACGAAAAATTACCTCCCTTCATTCACCCCAGTTACAGGCGGAGATACTATGTAACACAATACTACCAAGAATAATAAACTTCCTAACCCGGGTTCATACCACGAACCTTTAGATCTTCAGGCCAACTCTCTCACAACTGTGTTGTTTCAGCATACCGAGCTTCCACAATCAGTTAAAATACTTATCGATTTCGATCTAGTACGATATACGCAGTTGAAAACCAACAAAAAAAATGGTTTTACTTTAAACCATATATATTTTTACAGAAAAAAACTGTTAAGAAAATTACATTTGAGGGAAAAAAAACTGGCCACAATCTAAGGGATAAGAAAATGGGCAATAGTGAAAACTTGTTTTCAACACACGAGTTTTGAATTAAAATTTTCAACACATTACTGTTTTTTAATTATATTTCTGTAAAAAATTGTTTACAAATCATCAATACAGACATTTTAAATTTAATAAAACTATCAAATATTTTTTTATTTGTTTTGCTAGAAACACTGACAGTTCTTAGATGAATTCAAATGTATTTTTCCCTTAAATGGTTACATTTACTTCTAATGAATCGAAAATGAATATACAGGGTGGCCCAAAGGTAGGCTTACAGTTAGTTAGATATACAGTTATTTATACAGCAACAGTTGTTTTCGAAAGTATGTCTGGTTGTTCAGCCAGTTGATTGCGCATTATCTCACAGAACTGTAATTAGGATCATCCTCAAGAAGGCCTCGTAACTGGGCGGTACGGTTTAAGGTTCATCTGGTCCATCAGGCGCTGTAACGTTGCTCTAGGGATAATCAGCTCCCGAGATGCTAGTCGGGTGGACTTTTATGTTTATGAATGTTATGCTACGCACTGTCTCCGCATTTTCATACTTTCAGTTGGTCTTAAGGATCCACAGTCGGTGCTCCTCATTCAGATTCCCAGCAGTGGTTTGCACTTATAAACAAAAGCGCAAATTTTCCACCAGCAGAAATCATTTTATAGGATAACTGGTAGATGGTGAGATTCAAAGTTTCATACTCTGGAAACATTATTTGCTTATTCCTTAAGCATCAAATAAATATTCGGAAGCTATCTCCAAACTAAACCAAACGAAGTCCACGAATCGCTACTCTTTGAATAATATACGCTATAGTACGACTTTATTTTAGCCAACCAACAAAACTAAGCACGACTATGTCAAATACCTGTTCTAAATAACCCAAAGTTCTTACCAATAGTACAGCATTAACTGTTAGCCTACTTTTGGGCCACCCTGTAGTATAAAAGTTTACTTACTTTAGTTAATTTAGTTTTGTTTTAATAATGTTTACGAAAATAAAAAAAATTCTGTAAATATATGGTTTTTCTGTAAAATGAACATATTGTTTCTATAGTGTTCCTATTCTTCTTTCAGGCATTGGCGGCACTCGCTTCATCTCTTTCGAAGAGCGCACTTGGCACAACGATTGCTTCATCTGCGCCAAGTGCAACATGTCCTTGGTGGGCAAAGGCTTCATCACCGACGGCCCCGAGATCTTATGTCCCGAATGTGCTAAGCAAAGGCTCATGTAAACGCTTTAGATATCTTGCTTGGACTGTCCTCAGATTTCCACGAATATCTGAGCCATCCAAATCAATCTCGCTACTAAATGTAATATGGGTGGCCGCGCCGTGTGTTCACAGCTTTGCAGTATTATTATTCCTTTTTGTTTCTGCCAAGGTTCTCCGATTGCATTCAAAAAGCGTAGAAATAAACAAGGGTTTTTAAATGCGGTGTTAACATTTGTTTCCAGTAGTTGACTTTTGAATTGGAATTGCGTCGATGAAAGGTTCATATTTAGAGACGTGAGGCATGAAGTACTTAATCGACCTTTGAAAAAATAGTGCAATCTTCAAAATTCAAGCTTTATCAAAAATACATTTGCTTTGTACGCGTTTCCTCAACGTACCATATTATGTTGTCCTTGTACTCATGTTGCCACCTTTTTAAATTCGCGTAAAGAATCAAAAGCCTGATGCTTTATTATGTTCGCATACTTACCTTACGCTCAAATATCTTCATTGTATTTCATTACCGAAATTATTTGGGCTTTTAAAAATATTTGTTTGCCTTGTATAAACACTGCTTACATGAGTTGACCCATAAACCTTTTTAAAAAAAATTTATTTATCGTAATTGGTTTAAATTATACTATCTAGAACGAGACTTTCAAATAACTTTAAATTTCCTAGTTTATGAGAGTTTTCGCTATTAGCTTCGATTTTTTTAAACTTGACTGCGAGAATTTTCCCTGTTCGAAAAATACGAAATTTTGAACTGAAACTTATAATACAAACTCATATACCATGGATTTCTAAATTCATGTAGCAATATTGTTGGTAATAAAGACGGTAGGGCAAAGGAATTTATTTACTTATCGCTCTTTCAAAAACGCCAATTTTCGCCAAAAGAAGGACAAGGAGTCGATTTCTGTTGAGGACAATTGTCATCAACAATGAGTTAATTGATTTATCATTCAATTTTTTATGAATCGTTAAAAAACACGAACGTATGTTTAAATTGATTGCAAGGAAATGTCAGCAGCATTTGTTTTAGTGTTCCTAATTCAATTTTATTCTCTAGGAAAAAAATTTGAGAAGAAAATCTGTGCCATATATTATGCCAAAATATCAAAAATCTTCTATTTTTTTTATTTCCCACTTATTAACTGCCTAAATTTATAATGTCTATGAAAAATAAATCTAAGAGGGGACCAAAAGTTTAGATATTTAAATTTGTATTATTCCTTTAACCCTCAATACAATTCTTACTAAAAATTCAATTTAAATATTTTATCAATTACTTTTGTAATTGAAATCGAAGCAAAATTTTAAATATTAATTATATATTGAAAACAATTGTTCTTGTAAAAATTCCAAGTAAGAAAGCATTATTTACTTTTAAGTAAAAATATCTATACCCAATTGTACCTTTTGCTTGTGTTATATTTCACTCTATATTATTAGTTTTTATCTTTTCACAAATCAAATATGTATCAAATGCTTCCCTACTTAAACAAAAAAATGAAGTGAAAATGAATGCAAATTTATTCGTTGCTAAATTTTGTAGTTTATTGTATTACACGGTGTTACAATGATATTTTATAATATAACTATGCAAATAAAAGTTTCTGAAAATCCCTTTTCTTTTTATTATTTTTCGGATATAAGTTTTTTTTTTAAAAAAATTTAATTCGGTTCTTACAGATATACAATTTACTTACTGTCATCTATAGTCTCTTCAAAAATACACATAATCAATTCAGAAATAAATGCTAAGAAATAATAGAAATAACAAAATTTAATTCTACATGAACAAAATTTAACCACGAAAATTTAACAATACAAAGCAAATTACGTGAGTTCATACAAGTAACTGAAACAAAATGCTATTCACCTATGAATAGTGAAAGGTATTAAGTAAAAAAAAAATGTCAACAAACTACAATGATCTGTTAAAGCTTTATAAACAAACACACGTTTTGATGGTGTTATTTATAGCGATAAGCGGTTTTCTTATTGTTCATTTACTTCTCTTCATAAAATGATTACATATTAACCTTTTTTTCACATTTCTGTAAAGGTATCGACATTAACTTTTATTCCATATAAAAAAGGTTTTCTTTTATTTTAGCAACATCACAAATAACGTTTTATATATATAAGCGTTGACTGACAAAACAAGCTATTTCTTGAAAACAAAATTCCAGAAAGTCTGAAAAGGTATTAAAAATAGCTTAAAAACCACTGTATACTATTCCTTCATCTATTGAGATGAATATTTCACCATTTATTTAATATATGTTGAATACTTTTGATGCTATATTTAACTATTACTGGGAAACTTTTAACGATTAATCAGGGTAAAGAAAAATAGTATTGTGTTTTAATTATTTTTGAAGAAAAGTTACTCTTACTATCAATAGTTGAGATGCTTATAAAAAAAAGAAAAGTACAACATTCAAAACCACTAATACCTAAAATGTAAACATTTGCCTATTTACTAATATGTGATTTTGGAAAAAAGCTTCTTTTATGGAGATATTTTTGTGATTGTCTTACTTTCAAATATAAGAAAGTATTCCGAAAATTGCAGTTGAACATTTAAATGGCGGATAAAAGTGTTATTCAGCATTGCGTTGATTCTACAATGCAGTGTGAATGAAAAGTTTTAAAATTATTTTTGATGTTTAGATAGTTTAATATTACGAAATTCTGAACACAGCTGTACACAGCCTCAAAGTTGGTAAAAGATATCTTCCTAAAATATTTTCTGTTTAGACCAATGTTGACCCAAAGAACCCGAACCACGTCCCAAGTTGTTAAAATGACACCAATTTTATTTAAATGTATAAAGTTTTACAAAACACAAAGAACCTATTCCAAAAATTACAATAATTAAAATGCATAGTAATTTAAATGTAATTAAATCGATTTTGTTCTTATATTTTTGTAGACACTGCAAAACACGCTTATATTCTAAAAGTCTAAATATTACATATCATTAAGCAACCCATATTACGTATCATATCTCTATCTTTGAAGTTAGTATTTAATATCATTATAACTTAGACTTTTGCAGATACCCTTCACTCTATCTGTGCTTCTAAAATATACGTATTACTCTCTAATATTTTCTGTTGTTGTTTCAAAATGACTATCAACTAGTATAATTAGTTTTTAATACATGTTGTAACAAAAATACACTGAAACATTCAAAGATTTACATTATGTACAGTACAAACAACTTTCTTTATCATATCTTGGCAATCTTCGATGTAAAAATCACTTGACTGAATTCTTACTTTTGATTCTCCTCTTTCATGAAAGTTTTGTATCTTGTGATTATTTCATCAATGTCACCATAGCAACCTTCTAAGTGCCTACAAAAATAAAATTAATTAACCAGAACTTTCATGAACAAGTGTAATTAAAGCATTTTGTCACTTTTAATATACAACATCATAACTCGTTTATAGCGAAGTACGAAAAGACCGAAAAATTGACTATTTATATCCGACTGCTCGTAATAAACGAGTTGTTGTTAAAGAAATTGTACATTACACAAAGAAGTACATTTTTTATCTTTTATTACATTCCGACTTGTAACACCTTCATACAACTTCCGTACCATTTCAATATGGGTCTATCTAAAACTTCGCTTTTAGGTCCCAAGTTACATCGCGTTGTTTTGAATATCACTATCTTCCCCACTCACTCTCAGACCCCTGCACTCCAATACAATAAGTTCCAACTGTTAAACCAGGTTTTTTACTCTTTTTTAGTAACTGATTGTATATTAGCGTGAAAATAAAATTCTGAAAAAAGGGGTAGATTTGCTTTTCTCTTATCTCTAGTTGAAAGGCTCTTTATAGTTGTCAGAGTAAAATCAATAGAAATTTTGCAAAACAGAAAAATATTCCTCCCTAAATCCGAAGTTTGCTCGTAGAAAACGACTTCCTTTAAATCGACTTAATATTGAACCATTTGAAAATTTCTAGTTTCCTCTGTAAATCCGGGTTCTCGTTAAATCAGGGCTCGCTGCAAGCGAGTTTAAAGGGACCAGATACCCAAAAAATTAAATTCAGTATTTTTATCACTTATATGCAAATTAAACTGTTTTTACAAAGAACTAACCTTCAATTACCTTCACTGTAAAGAAATTTTTAATGTCTGTTTTTGAAAAATGTTCCCACAACATAGATTAATAAAAATTGGCAGAGATATTGAGTTATCAGTTAAACAAGAACAGTTGTGTAGCTTTATGTATAAAAAAAGCCAAAATAATTTCATTTTCAACTTCATCATTTAAAAAAAAACTATTCACACTAGAACTTTTCCCATACCAATTTTTGTTCATCATATATGTCTCAACACAGGATAAAAAAAAATTTGAAGCTCTTCGTTTATTTACCGTAAAGGCTTTACGGATTTAACCATTACACAAACTGAAAAAATGAAATTGAAAAAACCAACATACCATTTCCAAAATCATTTTACCAAACCACCATACCCTTTTTCCATAAACCTCCACCATTATAAAGGATTCTTATTTTTGCATTTTCCTTAACTCGCAGCATTCGAGCATGTTTAATTATTTTTTGAGAAGCCCTAAATTTTGGGTACCACATCCCCTTAACTGTACACACTAATTAAAGTAAAACTAAATTTTGGCTTGATTGATTGCACGATCCATAGGACACGGACTGTTTTTACGACAGCTGATTAGTTAGTTTGTACCGGGTGGCTCAAATGAAAGTGGCCCGGCCATGGAGGTAGGTTAGGTTAGTTTGAATTATCGTCGACTAGAGCTACACGAAGGCTATTGACGGCGGGCATCGTCATTTAGAACCACAATCAAGTGACGAGCCGACACTGCACCAAGATCTGAACTCGCCAATAGTCCATGTGCAGCTCTAGTCTATTAACCGACTAAACCAATCAATGAAAAAACAGGTTTGCCAAGGGAAACTATTGAACGCTGGAATAATTTATGAATTCGTCTTGGCGAGAGACTTCAATAATTTTTCTCGCCAAGCATCTCTATGTATTCGTAGCTCCATGCCGGGACCACTTTTATTTGTGCCACCCTGTAGATAACTCACCAAAGAATCGTTCTTCGTAAAAGATATCCGCGTAGATATTGACTGTGGAATCCAGCTTTTAATGTTTATTTTAATAAACTATTCTATTTCAAAATGTGTTATATTTAAGTGATAAAACCTCATACCTGTACATTCTTGTCGGATCAAAACTCGTTCGACCATGTAAAATCCTTCTATTGTTAAATGCCACTAAGTCACCAGGAACTAAATTGAAGGCGTATTCAGATGCTGTTTCTCGCATTTTCTTACCCATCAACCTAGAGAAAAAACTCGAGCTACACAAAATTGTATCTAAACACTTTTATTTATCACTTAAAGAACGTCTGTTAAAATTAAGAAACAATTTGATTTATGTTCTTTAAAATATTTTTTATTTAAACAGTTAATTATATTTCATTTTAGGACTATCAAAAGACTAAAGCTTATGCAAGCCTGGGCATTGGAAAAGTGACTGGTCGTTTTACGTTCAAAACGTAGCATAAACCAGATAAAAAAATAATTCTATAAAATATTTTGGTTTTCATTAATGCGAATAGATAATAGCTGATAACCTATCTGCTCAGCTTACAAAACCCATTCATATGTTGAAAAATTAAAAGGAATTGAATAACCTATTCTTATAGAATAGCAATTCCAACTTACGCATATGCTTCGTAAAATGGCTGAACAGCATCTGCGGGACCTTTCAGTGGAGCCATGGTCCGTGTGTTGTAATGGACTTCTTTCAAGTTGCCATCCTTCGTGGCACATAGCACGTATTGGTGGTTACTATACTCCATCTAAAAAAATATTTTGTATTCAAATGGCCGTAACCTCTACGTTCCAGTGGTACACTTACGTGGACCTTTGTAGAATTCACTTCCTAGCTTCGCTTTACAATGTTTCTTCATTCTCATTTTTCTATTATAAACTAGAATTTTCAAGCTTTCTAAAAATGTCGATACCAAAGTAGCTGATTTATGAATTGTCTAAAAAATTACGTATGAAGAAGTTCAAGCAGTTTAGTTTAGGTTAGTTTGAATATCGTCGCACTAGAGCTACACGAGGGCTATTGCGAAGAAGTTCAAGCAGATTTCGAATATCTTGCAAAAAAAGGTTAATTTATAAGACACGGGTCAGCGGTTAATTTAAAAGACATTTGGCATGAAAATGAATGTCAGAATGGACCATTAATCACCAAAAACTGACAGAGCTCATTTTTTTATTACTAGCACCCAAAAAAGGGTATTTTTACCGCTCAAAAACTCGAATTCCCATTGGCGTGACCTTCAGCAAATATTAAAAGCTAATTTTTTTTCAAAATCACTTGCAAAACTTACTACTAAATATATAATTGTTTGAAAAATATTTTTTTAAGAAGAATATATAGGTACGTAGAATTTTTTTCGGAAGTGAAGAGGTTGTATTAAAAATGGAATGGACGAGTGGAACGGCCACGCCTACAGTGACGTCACAGCTACGTCAAACGTTGTCTTCTTTCCCACAAATGAACCACTCTCTTCCCTATTCGAATTCTATGTTGGAAAAAGATAGAGTAATGATAAAAAAATAAGATTATTTTTATGATGGCAATAAACGATGAAAATAAAACTTGCAATTTTTCAATAAGTTAGTTTAATTAATAAGCTTAATAGCACGTTCGTTTTTCAGCAATACCTTTAAAGGGTCATTATCTGTAAATGGGACAAATTGCACTTTTAAAAACTGAAAAAAATATTTTTCTTATTGAATAATTTTCTTTATATGTGTTGCACATATTCATATATAGAAAAAAAAATGGTTCAGATCCATTTGATGATTTTTTTTTAAATTACATATTTTCCATACTTGACAACTGACGTAAACTTCTTTAGCTACTGAGCATGCGCAACAGATAATATATATGCGCATGCGACACCGAAAACATTGCATGCCTTTTGACTTGCCCCAAAAGTTACGCATGGTGTTTCAGTTCCAAAACGCATGATTTAAATCTATGTGGGGTTAAGTTTGGTTGAATAAAGGCGCACTAAACCTACAGTAGACAGAGTACACGATATATATCTCTATAGGAATGCGAGTTTTTTCTTTAAATGGGAAAGTTTGGTTGGGTTAGTTTGAAATATCGTCAAACTAGAGCTACATGAGGGCCAATTGGCGACTGGCGTCGTAATTTAGAACCCTGGTCAAGTGATGAGATCGACACCAACCATACTTGAATATTGTCATTTTATCAAGTATAATTTCAATGGAATAAATTGTGTTAAATAAGTATAATATGCGTATGACGTGCTTAGAGTAAACGACTCCTGATCGAGAAGAGCAGTTTAAAAAAATTTCAACCGCATTTTATTTTACAGTTATTCGTCATACGCTTGATGATAACGCGACTGTAGTTCTAAATTACAATACCCGTCATCAATAGCCCTAGTGTAGTTCTAGTGTAAGGATAATTAAAACTAACCCGAAATCTTGATTATAACGTAGAAAAAGATACGAATAATCACTCTCGTGAAATATCTAAAGGCATGCGTTTTAAAAAATCTACAGTTGAAGCGAAACAACCGATCGGTATTGAATGCGCTTCGAAAGAAAAATCCAAGATGAAGTTATCCAATGTGGACTGACCTTCAAGGCTGATATGTGAGTTAGTGACGTGTGAGTGAGTGACGATTCCGTAGGAAAAGTGAAATAACATCATTTTCAAATAATTTTTTTATAAGGTTTAGAGGTTGTATGTTAATCTACATTTAGATGCCCGCAATTTGAGACTAGTAAAAATATTCTCGCACTTATCTATAATCAGTAAATGAGATTGAGTGAGTGACGACAGTAAAAGACTCCCATGATATTTTTAATACTAAAAGTACTGTAAAAATGTTATCACTCATGGATCAAAACAACTGATGGCTGATTTTGAAGCCTCAATCCTTTAAGAATAACATGCCAATTTAAATGCGATTTCTTAGTCGTCTAGTAAGTTTTTAATTGAACTTTAAAGCGGTGTTATAGGAGTGACTGAATAACCCAGGGACATTACATACTCATAAAATTACATAAAACTATTGATGGTAGAAAAATATCAGATACTTTTTTGGAAACTACAGAAACTAATTAACCATAAATAGTTCCGCCAAAAAGGATTATATATTTAAAACTACCTTTTTTAGGGCGTTAAATGTTGTAAATGCATGCAGGGACAGTGTGAGGGAGTGATAAATCGGGTATTTAAATGAAATTTTATGTAAGTAAATTATAATTATTTGATATTTTATAAGTGGGACTAGTTAGGTTGTGGGCCAGTTTACACTAATAAATCATAAACATGCATATATAATTCGAAAATAAAGAGCAAAGTATTCGGGACATCGATTTGTCTCTTTTACAGAGAATGACCCTAAAATCAAAAAAGTTCTATAGCAGCTAGCCACCTATGTTTTTGTGGTATATAGTTACAAACTTTGATGGAAATTTACTCCAATTCATGCTGTAACGTTGCTCTATGCCTCTATAGAGCTGAAGACAGCACTTGCGGCCATCCATATTATGGAGTAACATTACACCAAAAAGTTTGCAGCGTTTTAAAACGGTAGATAGTACTAACTTTATCGTGTCTCTGTGTTAATCTGATGGGGAAAGAATAATTTTCTGACCACACTTTTGAATAACCTATCCCACTTTTTGAGGTTCTAATATTTTGTTGTAAAACTGTTTAATGACAATTTTAAAAATATCCGAACCAATTTGAAAAGTGGGATGATAGAACCTTGTAAGCCAGCTACATTTATCTTATAAAAAAAGCCGTTTGTAAAAATATTTAATGCAGCCGGAGAAATATGGCTTACATTTTTCCATCGGATCAACACAGACACACTTTGGTTTGGAGACCCTTAACACTCATGAAGAATGCAACTTACATTATGGCTCCAAATCTTAAACTCCACGAGAGTTGAAGTAAGCACATGAAAAGAGGCAGGGTGTTCATTCCGAAGCCAGTTTCCGATATGAAATCCATCGACAAAAAAGGACTTGCCGCCGATGCTTTCCCCTTCGCTGGACGGATTGGCTTTTAAACAATGGAGTGCTTGCAGGCCTGAAGGGAAAGGGGCAACATTCTTACGTGGAAATGAAAGAAGGAGAAAATCATTTTATATAAAAAGAACTACACTGTAAAAAAATTTTTAAAATACAGCATGTTAACAGCGCATTCTGCTGTATTTGATTGCAGCTGGTGCTGTAAACATGTTACATAAATTTGCTGTAATTTCTTAGCTTGCGCATGCTCCATGACTTGAAGTCAGTGTTTATATTTTTTTAGTAAGTGGTAAATTTAAACTGGATCGCAGCCGAGTCATGTGTGCTTAAAAATTACAGCACCTGCGTAGCCGTTACCATTAACAGCACGGGTGCTGTACTCTGACTTACAAATGTGTTACAGTGTAGAGTAACTAGACGTTGTAATGATTGTCTTCATGTCTACTAACGCAGGCAGAGTCGTGACAACTTTCAAGCCCGTTATCCAGAAGCTTAGTCTGTTGAACGCACAGCGGATCAATATTGACCTAGAAGGAACTAAATTAGAAATTATTATCTCAGGCGGTGAAAGAAAGCGTTAAAAACTCAAAAAATCTGCACATTGATACGACTCTTCTGCAATTATAAGTACAAGGTGGTATTGAGTGAAACTACGTCTGACCATCAATGATGTCAGGGAAGAACAGAAGATATATATATATATTAAAATACAGATATTCTGTTATGTTCTTAGCAACTTTCGATGATAGAATGCACCACTAAGTGTACTACTGGTAACTAGTACTTGTTAATGGATTATCAATAATTAATGATAGTTCAAACATTATTAAAATGGTGAATATTGATAGTAGTTCCTCCAATTTTTGAAAACATTAACTTATCTTTTTATAACTATTAATAAACTGTTTATGATTAAGATGCTACTAATATAATTGGTCAATTTTTATGTTAAAAAATTGTCGAAAATTATTAAGTTTTTGAGAACATAATTGAATAAATAAGTCTACAACCAATGAAATACTAAACATAAATCTCTTACCCGGGCTTTTCTCCAAATAGTTCATGTCCGTATGTAACTCCAAATATTTGCCCGTGTATGCCAAGTGCCGGGGGTCGTTTTGCACAGGCTCACACAGCACGTCGAAGGAGGTGCCCCACTTGGTCTTTTTGACGTATGCACTGCGCTCCATTACTTTCACCACTTCCCCTTTTTCACAGGGCACATCTTGGGAAGAACAAGAAGTTCTTAAAGAACTAAAATAGCCTACTTTCTTGTTACTTAAATACTTACTGAAAATCTAATTGGGAAACAACTAGGTTCTTTAACAGTAAATATCATCAACAACCGTTTACTAGATTTATACACATTAGAAAAAACTCGCTAAACACAGCATCCAGCTATAACATAAACTTCTAAAAGCCGAAATCAACTATTTTCCTTAATATTCTTTAGCAAATTAACTTAATATAATTTATCCTCTGCTCGATTTATTTGTAGTTCGAAGAATAATTAAATATTTATTAATAACAATGTAATGAAACTACTCCAAACTGCATTAAAAAAAATACGAAATGTAAATTAAAACTAAGCTTAATTGTATGCAAAAAATATGCCTTGCCGCTTTCTTGGTAAACAATTAATGAACAATCAAAGAATCACATTGTGCTACATTTTATGACGTCATTCCAAACTTATTCATGAAAAAATTACTTTTGCTTCAAATATTTTTAAATAAATATAGTTTCTCATGCCATTGTTGTTTTGGCAACAGTGATTTAAATGACTCAAAATTAAATTCCAATGCTAATTCAATGGGAAATTCGCCGACAGATAATAAATTTATGTCCGTCCGGACGTACAGACAAGCGGACAAAAAGTATGAAAAGTTGGGTCTCCGAGGTCATAGCTTTCTAAAAAAAAATAATTTTTAAGATCAGATGTATAGAACCGATTTTGGAAGGGGGGGTACGGACAGACAGACAGACGGACATCGACCGCATGTCAATACCTACTTTTTCATTTTTTTAATTCTTTCGAATTAAAAAAAAAAGTAGGCTAAAAATCGCAGGTCATACGCAAAAACGCCACACATTTGGAAGCACTTAATCAAAATATTACTGCTTGTTGAATATTTAAACAAAATTAAGTACATTATAATTGCCCTTATGTAGTTAAATTTTTGTTTATTTTATACATTTTTAAAATATAAAAATGTTTTAATTTTTTTCTATAGGGTTGATTGGCGTAATGTATTATCCAAATTTTCACATATCTCAACAATTTATTGAAATGGGTTTGAATATTTTTCAGATAGCCTTACTGATGCTAGAATTAATTAAGTAGCATTAGTTTTATATTTATATTTACTCACATAAAATTAAACTTGAACTATAGAAGAGAGCAACGTGTCTCATATCTTCCACTATTCATTACGTCACAGCCAGTGTATTTGAGACTTGAGAGCTAGACTAGACTCTCATTGCAAAGCTAATTTTCCACAACTAGTTATCTTTTTAGAAATAAGATATTCCATTGACTTACCTTTCATAACAGCGATTCCGTACTTATATATCATTTTTAGCCATTTCCGCAGTCCTTCATCCGTTTGCATGACTTCTTGGTAACTAATTTCTGGCTTGATCTTCAGGATGGTTTCACCATCCCAGCTGGGCATTTCAGGCAAGCTGTCGTTGTCATAGTTTAACTCGAATCCTTTGCCGTATTTATGTAACCTAGGGTACAAAATTGGAGAAAAAAAAATATTACTTAATTATTTTGCAGATCCTTAAAGAAAAACCAGCAAAAGAGTTTGATAGCTTATTATTTCTTTAGATATATGAATGTCAACTCTTATAAATAGGTTTCAATATTGAGAATAATGTTCTCAATTTTGAGCACATTATCGGTTTACAAAATTGAATACGTTGTTATTAAATTTGAGAACATATGCGAGAGAAGCTTAGTAGAAGAACGTGCTAAATGGCAGAAAGGTGAAAACAAGAAAATGAGCTTTAAAGTTTTTAATTTGCATGTATTTTTTTTACATGATCTTGAATGTTGCAATGTCCAGTCTTAGATATGAAGGTGGTTTGTGCTGAAAAACACCATAGTAGTATGAAAAGTAGCGTTATTTAAATAAGTTAAAAACGGTGCTTGCAAATGGTAAATAATAGACTTAATTTTAAGTTAATGAAAGAGGGAAACTTGTTATCTTTAAAGGATGGAATAATATGATCATAGACACAAAAATCTTAATTTTTTCAAAAATGACACTTAGCACGTTCTTCCACTAAGCTCTTAATATATGATCTCATTGTTTGGTGATTGAGAAAAAAAGGTATCTACGACGCGAGCTTGATGTGATAACCCATGGCAAGCCTAGCACAGTACGCTTAGTTTAGTTTAGTTTAAATTATCGTCGCACTAGAGCTATACGAGGGCTATTGGCGACGGGCGTCATATTTTCGAACCACAGTCAAGTGACGAGCCGACACCTGAGTAGGTACCCAACGAAACCGTTAAGGGCGACATAGTACGCAGCGTTAGGACTAGAAGGATATTTAACGTGCACTCCCTCCACACGGGGTATTATTCGTCGGACATTTTTGGCTGCACGGGCCGTCCTAGCACAGTACGCAATCCAACTGTGTCATCCCACAACCAGCATCGAACAGGTACTTTAACTATTTAATGTTGTTCAATTTTAAGATCATGATCTCAAAATAGAGATTTTAAAGTATTGTTTTTTGATATGATTGTTCTTTTATTATAAAATACAAACATACTAGTTCTCATTTTTGAGAATTTCAATTTTTAAAAATGCTCAATTTTGAAATCCCAAAGTATTTAGTTTTAAAAATACTGCTCTCAAAATTAAATGAGAACATTCTGGAACTCATTTTTTAGAATTTCATTTTTTACACATTAGAGCCGGGCATGAAATTATCATTCTTATACGATTACTAGGATTTGTCCCGTTAAACACATTTGTACTTTTTAAAATAGATGTGGTGCTATTTGACCCGCACATCCCAAGTTCCAAGTGAAACTAAGCCACCAAATTAATCTCTTGAATGATTGAAGCCAAAAAAATTAATGTGGTTGATGTTCACTTGTCCCCAAAGTGACGTCGTTGAGAACAAGTTTTAGAGAAAGCGGTTGTAAACTGTAATCGAACTATAGAAGAAAAAAATAACTATACCATAATGCAAGCGAAACGGTTTTAAATCGTCCAAAGTATTTGGAAATTTAAGCTAAAGTGATGTTTTTTTCTACAGTGCAGTTACTTACCATTCAGCCTCGTACACACTGATATGCTCGTCTGGCCATACAATTTGAAGTTTTCCATTCTCTGTGAGATTGTATGACTTTGGCTTAATATGGAGATCAAGGCTCACAGTGTCCACAATCTTTTGTTTGCTTCCGGAATCTATGCATGCGTGGCACTGACAGTTATCTCTGAGCCAGATGTACTGAAAATCGCTGGCTAAATTGTCAGCAAATCCAATCTTCAAAGACTGGTGGGAAGTAGGAAAAGTGTGGGTAATGGAAGGCTCTTGTAAGTTTTTAGTAACTGTTGCAGTTGCGCCGGCCTTCACACCTAAGCAAACATAGAGTACCATCAATTCAAATAATTTAATATCTTTGTATCGAAAATGTGAACAGAGCATATTTTACGATTTTTTTAATTATGGAGCACAATAATATTCTGGAAAAAAAATATTAAAACCAGAATATGTTTTTTAAAGTCTTCTTAAGCATCTATCTCATTTAATATACTACAACGCTAGGAAAATTTTAAAAAATACAATTTTTACTAAGTAAAAAGCATATTTGGAAATAATTAAAAAAAATCCTAAAATTAGAATCCGTTAATTGTAAAAGAATACAGATTTAGCAGTTGAAAAATATGTGGTTCCGTTTGTTTTTGCCAATTTTTTCTGAATTCGGTTAAATAATAACCACTGGTTAGAATCATGTGCAGTTTGAGGAGAGAATTAGTAGAGCAATGTAATTTTATTTGACGAAAATCGATTAGATAATAAGGTGCTGAGATCAAAAATCCTCGAATATATAACACCGGGGCTGACCAGTTCAAAGCTAGGGTAACCCGGGGTAATTATTGGACACGGAAAATCGGAGTAATTATTGGACAGGGCCCAACAATCATAATAAATCATAATTTATTGCGTTTAACGAACCAAAATTTGTTAATTGCATATCCAGCAATGCTTTGATTAATTATTGGAATTAGATTAGTGCTTTTTTCTTTAAAAAATTTATTAACAACCAAAAGTGCTTAAAAAAACTGGCTTAAACTTTTGTTCAACCGATGCCAAAATGTGTATTTTTTTTACATGATCTCGAATGTTGCAATGTCCAGTCTTAGATATGAAGGTGGTTTGTTCTGAAAAACACCATAGTAGTATGAAAAGTAACGTTATGACATGCATGTTTAGCTATGGGGTAATTATTGGACATGCTATGGAGTTAGACAGACAGCATCTCAATATACTTAAATTTACTTGTTATAGTTAGTAAAAAACACCATCTACACAATGTTTGAACTTGGACAAAAAAAAATTATCAAAAAGCTGTGTGAAAAATGTAAATGTTTCGTAATTTTAACTAGATTTCACTTATACATTTCTTACAGAAGACATATGGTGTTCAATAATTGTCCCCATACACAGTATCTATAGTACACACCATTGTCCACAATTTACCCCTTGTAGCTAGTCTAAAAACTGTGCAGAACAGTTTAAAAACTACTGTCCAATAATTACCCCAATTGGTGGGGTAATTTTTGGACACAAGTTTTTTTTTTCAATTTCTAGAGAGAAAATAGTAAATTTCAACTTTAGTCAATTTTAGTCGACAGATATATCAAATTGTCATTACGAAAAAAATTACTGGTTAGAAAATCGCTTAAATGAGGAAGCTATGGTAAAAGTTTGATTTTTGTCCAATATTTACCCCGTGTCACCCTATATCAATCAGAAAATTATGACCATACTCCTATCTATTGCTCTTTGACAAACAAAATAATATTGCATAAAAAGAGACTCCTCTCTAATTTCACACCATTCAGACTAAATTCTCAAAATCGATTTCTTCATTCAATTGAAATAGTACTGGTAGTTATATGCTGCCTGAATATTTCCGTTAATTGACGCCATTTTCATTTATTCTCCATTTCAGAAGGGAAAATTTCCGTTCATTGACATCATTCCTGCTTATTTTTTCTCTGTCTCAGAAAAAATCTCTCCTGGGAACTCCGGAGAGTAAATTTATTATTATTGCCAGCATAAATTTTTTATAGGATGGCCGGAGTTCGAAATCGGGTATTCTCAACAACAGCGGGTGTCGTACCGACTCAGCAAGGACGCTTGGACACTGGAGACCAAACAGAATGAATAAAATATCGTCTTGAAAATGTCAATTGAGCATGCGCTGCGAAAAAACTTCCTACAAAACGGCAAACTATTTGTAAATTTATGGCAAAATAATGTCTAGGAACAAAACGGAAAATATGTGGAAAAAAGAGGAATTATGTAGTGTGTGTGCGCACTCTCAAAAAAGATTTTCCATATAACAAAAATATAACTGACATTTTTGTTGCCTGGCCATTAACACCATTTTCATTTATTTTTTTCTTCGTTTAAAAATGGAACATTTCCGTTAATTGACATCATTTCCGTTTATTGTTTCTGTGTTTTGGAACAAAATGTTATATCCTGAGAACTTCAGATAGTAGATTAATTATTATTATTATTATTATCAGCATAAATCCTTTATAGGGTGGCCGCGGTCGGGCATTCTTGAAGACAGGCGGTGCCTTACCGGCTCAGCAAGAGCGGTTGGACAGCGGAAAGCAAATAGAATGAATAAATAAAGAATCGTCTTAGAAATGAGATTGTGAAAGGGTCCCTACTAAACCGCAAACGATTCATAAACTTACGAAAAAATAATGTCTAGAAACAAAACGGAAATTATATGTGAAAAATGAGGGATAATTTACTGCTAAACGACCAGTTTTTCTGACAGTGTAGTTATTCTTAATTTACAGTCATTTTAAAACGATACTTTAATTATAACAACACAAAATTTATCGAAATGCAAACGAAATAATGACATGAGGGTAGGACTTTGAACTGTTATAAAAAGAATTGACTTGCATAAAAATATCCCATTTTGAAAAAATATTAACTTATTGATTTTATAAATTAACAATTGTAAACATCGTTAAATGTACAAACATACAATTTTCCAAATCATCAATGACTACTGACCTGCTGTATTAATATTTCGTATTTCATTCTTGTTAACTGCTTTGATCAGTTTTTTAAACGAAGGTCTGGCACACAAACTGTAAAAGCTTCTGATACTCATCGCTTCCTTGCTTATTTCTTCAGCTAAAATATATAAATATTTTATTTAATTTTTATAATACTTTCTTATTAAATATTAATACGTAAGACTTGGTAAAGACATATTTAAAAGTCATAAAAAATTTTGTTGAAATAGTTGCAGAAAATATTTGTCAATTTAAAGTAAACCTTTTTATTTAAAAAAAAATTAATGGGATTAAATTGAATACAATATTTGTTTTAATGCGTTTTTGGTATTTGGATACCTTGAAACAATGCTTCATAGTACGAAATAGCAATGAGTTAACTACGATTTTATGAACTAGCACGTAGAAAAAGTGGAAAAATTATATGATTTACATGATATTGTTTAATTGGCAAATAGATATAACATATGATGTCAATAAAACTTATAATAAGCCAATCAGATCATAAACTATCGGGAAAGGCTTTCAAATACACCAAGTAAGGACAAGGGCAAATATAGTAAGATAATTTAATTATGAAACGTTTTTCAAAATTAAAGTTTTCTATAACGTCATTTTGGCATTCCATAAAAACTCTTTTTCAGAATTACGTTGGTGGTAATGAAATGTCTTTGCAGTGTTTAAAAATAAAATAGTGGCTGTTCTTTAAAAATGATAGTGTTTTAAAAGAAAATGCCATGATTACAAATCACTTAATGTTAAAAGTACTTTATTTTACGATTAAAAAAATGAAAATAAAGTTCAACAAACTTTAAACTATCATTAAAAGAACAAAACAAACCTCTTTACCTACTTTGCGGTCAATAATTTCGTATAAGTGCAGAATTTGCTTAAACAGCAAAATGTGATAACAAAAACGGGATCGGCAACTTATTCTACGTGCCTTATCATCTTCTCTTATCAAAGGTGTAGATAAGAGATGCTGTGTGGCCTCGGAAACTGCTTCTGATTGGTTATTGAGGGGACCCTCAAAATGACGTCCTAATATCTGGACGAAACCGCAACCTAACAAAAAAAAAGAATTGATATCCATAAATATCAGTTAAAACGAAAGATTTGATAACACGGAAACAAAAATATATCTAGGTAAACGTAGATTAAATTGTAATATAAATAAACAATAATGGTGATTTTGTTTAAAATGATAGTATTGATATGGGGAGGTATATGATTAAATAATTGAAGAACTAGTTTGAGTTTAAGGCCACCCGAATTATGACCACGTGCGTAGTTTTCATACTTTCATTTACAAACAGAGACTTATTTATAATGGTGTAACGGTGCTTTTATACAAGCTCTCGTTCCAGGCCCTGTTCATTGCTTAGCCTAGACCTACAAGGCCTGGGACCCAAAATCTGTTGTAAAACTATAAAAAAAAATCACACAAGTTAGAAATTAACAACAATTACCATATTTCGATTTTTCTTAGTCAGTAAGCCTCATAATTGGTTTGTGTTTATCTTATATTGAATGATGGACCTTTCTTTTATAGCTCTTAACTTTGAAATATATTAAGTAAATCGATCATTAAGAAAAGTAACCCACAAAGTATCTGGGCCTTGGACCCACCCAACGTGTCATGGTTACGCCCTGCCTCGTCCTTTCATTTTATAATTTGGTTGAAGTAACCAGCATTCAAAACATATAGTCGTATCCCTATACGGATACCAATTCAAAAAATAGATATTTCTTCTTTTCATATAAATAAAGAAAGGAATCTCGAATCACGAATTTAAAGTCATTAATTGTCAACAAACATCAATGAATTTCTTTAAATAGAAATTTTTACATCCAAGTTACCGCTCTATCATTATTGCAATTATGTTTCAAAACTCTAAACCGTTACATACATTGTAGAAGAACATCGTTTTTGCGTAAATTTCCTGTACCTTCAATGGTTTTGAAAACCGTTTAAGCTTACATTACGATCTTTATCCGTTTTCTTAAACTCCTTTACAATTTAAAAACTGTCTTCAAAAATTTGTTTTAAATGACGTCACTTTGGAGACGAGTTAAAGTCCAGAGTATTGCTTCTATATTAGCGTCAATCTCTAAACAGGCCAAGTTATTATAACACCTTCGTGTAACTCGATGGTTTCAGGTTCAAATCATGCTTGCCGCGAAACTTTTCTCGATTTTAAAAAGTGCGAACATTAAATGTGGAAAACTGCATTTTAACTAGAATTTACTGTATTAAAAACCGAAAGTTTCAATATTTTTAAGGGTATTTTTTGCAACTCAGCTTCCAGTTTAAAACCTTTAACCTGACGGAATTTTCTCAGCAGTGTAAATGTATAATAGTTACAAGAAGTCGATACTTACCTAATGATATCTGGTTTATGAAGGAACCGCTTAATGCACTGATTACTTTCGTTTTCTATTGACTTAATAATATATCTAAAGAAACTATAACGGAGGTTTTGTTAGGTTCGTGGAAAGTTCGTTTTTTTTTCTCCGAAACAAAGAACAACTAAACGGAAATGGTGTCAACCCTTTATTAAAAACAGAAAAAAAATAGCACAAATGGTGTCAATTCGCAAAAATATTCAGGCAGCACTGTTGCCTGTAATATTTCTATGGATTAAAGGGAGACATTTTGAAAGTTTTCCAAAGTTAATCCATTCGTATCGCTTTCATTTAACCGTAATTAAAACAAAATCTTATCCATTAACAAAGCACTCGCTATTGAAATCAAGCTCTCAAAAATGAGCGTATTGTGAAAAAAATATTCTCGAAAACAAATACTTTAAAATATTAAATTTAAGATCATAACGTTCTTAAAATTCAACAACTTGAAATAGCTCAAACACCCACTCGCTATTGGCGATCGGATGGCCCAGTTGAAGTGCACACTGCACTGGGCTCAGTGTGGACCCTCGCATCATGGGTTCACGCCTGCGTTGGAGATGCCATGTTTTCCTCAATTCTAAATAAAAGAAATACATACATCTTCTCAAATGATGCTCTCAAAAATTAAACATTATTCTCAAAATTGAGAAGCTATTTTAACAGTGAAGAAAAAGATGCAAAATTAAGGGAAGAGTCAGTAAAAGTCCTCACACCAGTTTACAATCAACTTTCGTCATCTTTTCTTGCTATGATTTCAAGATAATTATTCAAAATATCCATAATGTGTATTATATCAATTCGTTGCTCAGATCAAGAGCTTTCAAATAGTAGTATTGGAATATATTTTTATATTCATTTCGATGTTTATAGAAACTTTGCACAATTTTGCATGAAATATTTTATACTTATCTACCGATAAGACAACAATTGGGTTACTATTTCTGGCCTGTGTATTCCCTAAAAAATGTTTACGCTTTAATGTTTTTATAAAATACAATGAGTTTTCTTCAAAACAATAAATGTACAAAGTCTGACCTTTCAAATCTTTAAAACTATAATCAGTCAATAACATAAAATATGACAAGCATCTGGATAGAAGCAGTGTTGATTTTCTCGGTACTTTATCCAATTGCACGAAGTAAACAATAGATTTGAAATCTTATCGTTCCAGAAAGTTTGTTTTGCGCAAGTTTTTCTCTTACGTCTTTGCAAAAGCTGTGTTTATCCATTAGTCTCTAACGGGTGCGCAACCACGGGAGGGGGGGGTCCCCCCCCCCCCCCCCCTATTACAAGCTTTTGCTTTAGCCAGTGGAGGATAAAAAAAAGCGCAAAAATGATTGTGAATCGATGTAGATAGGTTCAATTAATTTCTGTACAACAAATCAGGTGATTTAAATTATCTAAGTAGTTAAATGTTTAATAAATATTCTATCATAAATTGATTTTTTCATCTTTATTGCACTTAATTGGTGTTTTATTTTTTAATTAAAAAATTATCTATTAAATAATTCAAACTTTAGTTATGTAAAATAAAACTAATTAATGTCCATAATTAGTAATGGAGCTGTTTCGTGTCGTCGGTGGCAACAGCTCCGCGATCTTGTTTTTATTTTTCTGGAATTACTTTTGTTTTGGTATTTGAAAGTGACTTTTCTAAGAATATTTTAATCATTAACTTTTTTAAGTGCTAACTTCTTGCAGTACTGTTGGTTGTTCAAATCATTTATTAAAGAAAGCTTGCATAGAAAGAAAAGTTCATTTTCATCTATTTCCGCATTCTGATCCTAGATAAAAACAAGTTGCATGTTGTAAAGAACTCAGAAGCAGACGAAAAGTACGTTCATTTTGAGAATAAAATCGAAACAACCAATGAAATCGCAATACGTAGAAAAGTGAAGACAAGAGCGTTACCTCAGCTAAAACATTCCCATCATTAATAATAAATTAATAGTAAAAGCTGTATTAGCTATGGGAAATCAAATTAAAATATAATTTTAATTAAAAATAATTTTAAATAAAAATAATTTTAAATAAAAATAATTTTAATTACAAATAATTTCAATTAAAATAGCTAATTATAATAACTAGGATTTTAATTACAAATAATTTCAATTAAAATAACTAATTATAATAATTATTATTTTAATATTAAAAAAATTAAATATATGTGTATGAAAAATATTGAAATTATGAATTATTGATAAAATAAATGAAGTTAATATTGGAGCAAATAATTTGGAACTATTGATGCAAAAACAATAAAGAAAGGTTTAATAGGACTTTAGGAATAATATACACTCAAAAAAAAGTTTAGTAATCTGTACTAAATTTTGGTAAAATCAACCAAATTTAAGGTGAAATAGGTGATAAATAAAGATTTGGTAAATGCTACCATAAAGATTTAGTAAACGGCATTTGGTAAATTCTACCAAATATTTAGCAGCGGGCACAGATGACGATTTGGTAAACGTAAGAAAAGTATTTTGTAAATTTTACCAAATACGACACCGCTGTGTTTACAGTCTGTTTGTGTTTACAGTCTGTGTTTACAGTTTATAGTCTGTCATTGTGTAGTTATAGGAAAATAAAACAAAACATTTAAATGGATGTCAGGTCTCAGAAGGTTATCATATCTGTGAAACGCAAACAGCAATAATGAATTTTTTTTTTAAGTAACATAGATAAAATTCAAGCTGTAATTCTCAGTTACGCGTGCCTTTCCAATGATTAAATGCATTAGCATTTAAAGTTTCAACTTTCAACACCCCCTATAATGCGGACAAAAACTATAAGAACTATGTCCTAAAACGAGCACTTAATTCCATAAATTAACCCTTCGACTGGCAGACCCTGCTTTTTTCGTATTTTGTGCATCAGTCTTTCTTACAATAATCTTATTTCAAAATTTTAAAAATAATAAAATTTTATTTATAATGAACTTTTTTTCATTTGGGAATTATTTTAATATCATCTCTTCAAAAATAAAACAGATTCTGATTTTTTTAAACAATTTTTTTTTATTTAAAATAAATTAAATTTAAAATTAATGCAATAAAAACAATCATAGATTTTTGCCCGTTTCCAGGTCGTTCGGAAGGTTCCTTATTTTATCAGTCTCTCAAAACATTTTATATTATTACGGTTTTGTTTCGACAGGGTATGTTTGGTATGTTCAGTTTCACACTACACTGTTAAAAATTTTGTGCTTGGTTTCACCATGATATTGGTTCCTTTCACCATGATATTGGTTCCTAGTAGCTGCAACGGCTGGATGGTGAAATGTTTAACCTTTTTTTCGGTGTTTGGTTGAACCATTTTTCAGGATTTGGAAACAAAAACCTGAGAAATGGTTCAACCGAATACCAAAAATATGGTGGAACGTTTCACCATTCAGCCGTTGCAGCTACTAGGAACCAATATCATGGTGAAACCAAGCACAAAATTTTTAACAGTGTAGGAATAGACTCAGCTTGGGAATATGTCTCTCATCTGTTAATGAAGCTCGATATTTTGTTTCTGTATGCATTCTTTGAGGGATAAGGAGCAGATTTCACCTTTTCTTTTATTATAGCAGACAATTGATTTTCAATTTTTTTATTAAAATTTTTTTTTAATAAAATATGTCAAAAAGTGATGTTTCTTATTTTCGATAAAATCGAAAAATTATTTATTGACAAATAAAAATGAAACCTTTTTATAAACATGAAGAGACATTTTAACAAACTATCTTTGCATATATTTTGTTATTTACAATAGATTTTTTTTTAAAGATTGCTGAAAAGAAAATTTAATAATTTCACAGGTTCACTATTTTTTTTCTCTATATATTAAAAAAAAGTAAGCTTTTTTGATCTGTACGACGCAATTTTTATAGTACAACTCCAATTTTTTTACTGAATGTCTCAATTGGTCTAAGTTTCATGTCTAAAAAATATTTTTTTTAAAAACTAATTAGTTTTTTAATTCAAAAATTAAAAACTACCGTTTTTTGCCGAAAATCGATATAAAATCGATATAAAAAAAATTTGGGCTTGCCAAAGTTTCTGAATTTTTAGTATTTTATAGATTTTTCATTTATCAACAAATAAAAAAAATTGGGGAAAAATTTTCATATCGGATTTTGAGTTATGGGTTTTTGAATTTTATTTTTATTTTCTCCAAAGTCAGACTTTTTGATCTCTACGACACAATTTTTACCAATGTTCTCCAATTTTTTTTACTGAATGTAGAAAAAGGTTTAGATATCATGTCCACAAATTTTTAGAAAGAAATTCAAATTAGTTTTTTAATTAAAAATCGGAAAGTGGAGCCCCCACCAAAGCTTATCTCGCCAAGCAAACCAAAACGAATCAAACAAACTCTTTTGACGAGATTATTTGGAAAGTGTGCTGCGAAAGAGATTTATAATTAAAATTTATAATTTAAATCTGGCATCATGAAAGGATGTTTTCCAGTTTTGATTTAAAAGCGAAAAAAAATTATTGTTTTTTTTGAAATAAGATATTTTAACGGAGTGAAAAAAATCCCTACCCAAACTCGCAGATGAAGCCAGAAAAAGGTTTCTTTAAACATTGCGCCAAATGAATTTGGAAAAATACGCCAATTAACCCAACATTAAGCATGGGCGATGTAACAGGTTGTTTGTGATTCGAAATTTGTTGATGTATTTTGTATATTTATCCCACTTACTGCCAGTCATCCTATAAATCGGATCTGTGCTGGAAATAGTAGAAATTCCTCATCACGGATGGGCCGATAACACAGGGACAGACGTGCTCGTTAAATCTGTGGAGTCCAAAGTCCCGACGGCGTTAGCGTACATGTCGCCGGGAAATTCCGTTGGGTGCCCGCTCAGTGTCGACCTCGTCACTTCACCAGGGTTCTAAAATACGAAAGGGGTTATTGGTGTTGTTAAAGCTCCTGAAGGAGGGTAAAATACAGCCGGAAGATTACCTTACCTTACCTTACCAAATTAAGTACGTTTTGGGCCGTAGTGAGCCTAGTGGTCAGCGTCTCGGTCTCGGGATCGGAAGGTCCTGCGATCGAGTCCCGGTACCACTGAAGCCTACCGAGTATATGCGGAGTACGTGCTCGTTAAATCTGTTGGGTCCGAAAGTCCTCTAAGTTCCCCATACCAAATCAATACCTCTGGGGGTTTACAAGCCAATTCTGGGATCCTCTAGTTGGCCTCTGTCTCTAAAAATTAGATGGATCCACTTATGTGTGTGTGTTGTCTGTTGTGTCTGTCTTACTTGACGAAGGTTTATAAGCGGGTCGCTGACCAAGCACACAAACCTGAATATATATGTCTACCAACCAACCAACCAAGTACGTTTTCGCTACTTGGCTGCAAAAGTTAAGCCGCCAAATCGAGACAGGCCTGAATACGCTAGCAGTACCATGGGGAATTATATTGACACTAGAATTGATAATTGAATACGGACCAATAACGCATAAATTATATCATCAATATAATACGAAATAAAAAAAAATTGGATTAGTGGAACACCTAGCGTATTCAGGCCGTGATGCCATTTGGCAACTTTTGGCGTTCGTGAAAAAGTAAACACATATTCCTGTCATTGTTGTATGGCTTTTTTTCTCCCCGTGACGTATTCTCTCGGTTGCATTTCTTGAATTTCTTTCGCTGTTTCTGCTCACGGAGTGACTCCCTCCAGGCCGCCGATTGTGGCCACTCAAACCGTGATATCCTTAAAAAAACCTCTGGTACCCCCTCTGGGCCGTCGATTGTGGTAACTCGGCAATCCTCCAGGCCGTCGATTGTGGCCACTCGAGCCGTGATATCCTTAAAAAATCCGCTGGTACTCCTCCGGGCCGTCGATTGTGGCACTCGGCAATCCTCCGGCCTCGATTGTGGCCACTCGAGCCGTTATATCCTTTAAAAGACTGCTGGTGTCGATTGTGGCAACTAGACATGTGAAACTACGTTGTGATTATAATTTATTTTATCAAAAGTTGTTAATAAGTTAATTATCGGTCTGCGGCCGATGTATCCGTAGCATGACGGTCACCGAGGCTCCACCCAATATTGTCATAGATACAGACCTGGATTGTAAAATATGCATAGGCCTGTGCAAAGTGGGGATGGAAAAGTTACGGTCACCAGCAGGCCGCGAAGCGGCCAATGGGAATTGCGCAGCAATTCTTGGGGGTTGGAGAGCGATAGCGAGCAGGAGAGCCTTCGGAGATTGCACAGCCATACAAGAGTTTGACTTTGCGAACCACTGAGATTGCGCAGCAATCCAAGGGTGCGAGCTTGCGAGCCGAGTGAGATTGCGCAGCAATCTGCTCGCTTGCGAGCCTAGGGGCGAAGCCCCTAGTTAATAAAAGGAAAATATTCGTTTACAACTAATCCCTTAAACAAAATTAAAGAAATAAATAGGTTAGAAAATATATTTAGAGATTTTCAACGCTCTATAAGAAGTAGACTTTGTGGTATATCCATTTAAAGTCAGAAAATCATCGAAACAAAGATTCAGGAGAAAAACAGCTTTGCAGTTTTGAAAGTATATGAAATGCCTAAGAGTATATCAATGTTTATATAAAGCTCCTTAAGAGTATAAGGTAGGTCATCGTAAGTTTCTGTGACTTACTTAACTTCTCTTAGCAAGTTCAAATATTTTTTTCCATAAATTTTAAAGGTACTTGTTGTTTTTATGGCTGAATTCCTGCTAGGTGTCGCTAGCGGAAAACACAGCTGCCATGAAGCAAGAAATTAAATATCTCAAGTTCTACTGCATATACAAATTTTTTTTTGGTCAAATTATTCAGAAATGATTGTATTATTTTTTTAATAACATTTATCATTTTGACAACTTTGTGTCCCATAAACCTAAAGTGAATATAAACAAAGTTTAAAATATAATTACCAGTCATTTTGTTTTTTTTTATGATTTTCCAACCCAGAGCAATACCCTCACCCGGTCACGAACAGCCCTGGTTGTTTTAAAGGCCTTAAGCACAATTCTCAAACTTGAGTTACAGCACCAAATACAAATACAAAAATTGTCGACCAACAACAGGCCAGAGGCCCAGCAAGGTTGGTCCAAAATAAATCTAATACATTACCAGTTTCCAATGTCCGTCAAGTTTCTTCTTAAAATCTTCTACTCTCTTCGAATGCACAACATAATCTGGTAAAGCATTCCACTCATTGACAACTCCTATTGTAAAAATAATGTTTTCTTACCTCCCTTCTAAAGCTCGATTTATTCAATTTCTGATCATGACCTCTGGTCCGGCTATTTAAAGTAAAATCTAAGCCCTCCATGTCTCCCTGTTTTATGAACTTGAATAACTGTATTAAATCACCCCTAGCTCTCCTGTTTTCCAGGGAATACATGTTTAAAGATCTTAATCTGTTATCATAATCAATACCAGATAGACCCTTAATCATTTTTGTAGCCCTATGCTGAACTTTTTCAAGCAACTCTATATCTTTTCTGAGGAAGGGAGACCAAAACTGAACAGCATATTCCAGATGTGGCCTTACCAATCCCCTATACAATGGCAAAATAATCTCCTTAGATTTAGAAGTGATACTTTTTCTAATATATCCCAACATTCGATTGGCTTTCTTACTTGCCTCAACACACTGCTTTCAAATGCAAGAAAGGGTACGTGAAAAGTTATTAGATGGACGACGCCCGTATTGTAAACTAGCAAATGATGAAAAACTAGCGTAAAATAACAAATTTAGAACCATATAAAAACTGCATTTCTTTTTATTGACGCACAAAGACTTTGACTTTTACGATATATCGCGTAAATTTGGTCCGACACACTTTTGAAATTGCTGATAAAAGTCTACTTTTACTCCCATATGCAGATTAGATAATTGATTATTAGTAGTTCGAGAACATTCAGCTTCAAGTTCATGAATGACATCAAACTTGAAAAGATAAAAGACAATCAAGATTAAAGGTGGACAGAAAGGAATGGGTAAACTACGTATGTCACTCGATTTTTCGAAATGCAAACTGGAATAACATTATACTGATAGGTAATAGAGTAATCGTTGAAACGATCAACATCAGAGACACTTATGTCACATGGAGGACTCAGCACATTGCTATTAGATGAAAAAATATTAAAATAAATAAATGCACGGTTATTTTTTTTTGTTTGAGTACTACACTGCGATGCAAAAGTTTAGACAATGATGTAATTTAGCTGTAAAATTTAGAATTGTGATAGTAGAATTACAAAACACCCCTAAACATATTAAATAAATATTTTGAAATACTATAATTGAAACATAATTGTTTGATTTGCTATAACAAAATTTATTTTCATAAAATAAAAATTTGTATGATGCAAAAGTTTAGACACAAATACGAGGTTATGTTAATTTAAAGTAGATAATGGCCTAACTTCGCATTTTTATTGATGAATTGTTTTTTTTTATATGATAATTTTTTTTAAAAAACACGATAGCCGGTGAACTAAACAGATTTAATAACAATATTGGTTCAATTTTACACCAAACAGACAATATAGCCACTTTGAATCTTTATTCAAATTATATTTGCTTCAATTGTACAATTTAACATCTCTAAATACGAACCGAATGCCTACCAGCCCATCACCTTAAGTTTTGCCACGAATTCGTAGATTTAGAGACATGCATTGAACGATTTTCTTAATGAAAAGTGAAGTCTTTCCCGTATAAAATCACAAAATAGCGACATATTATTCTTTTTTGCACTTTAGTACAATGCAGAGATAGTCACCTCTTCAAAAACGACAACACGTATATATAATTCCCACCACACCATTACAAACGTTCCACCTTGATGCTAGAGTTTTTGAGGAGAAAACCGGTGTTTTCAAAAGCTTATTTTTCAATATACGGTTAAACTGAACGTGTTTAAATAGCACAAAGAGACCGGTTAAATTGTAACCGGTTCAAAGAAACCGGTTTTTTCTCAAGAAATTTCAAACTTCAGTATAAAGAAGGAACTTTCGTAATGGTGTGGAGTGAATTTACGTTCAAATGACCGACTTTTTTGGCGTTTTTGAAGAGGTGCCTATCTCTGCATTGTACTAAAGTGCAAAAAAGAACAATATGTCGCTATTTTATGATTTTATATGGGAAAGACTGCACTTTTCATCAAGAAAATCGGTCAATGCATGTCTCTAAATCCACGAATTCGTGGCAAAACTTTAAGGTGATGGACTGGTAGGCATTCAGTTCATATTTAGAGATGCTAAATTGTACATATGAAGCAAATATGATTTGAAGTGGCTATATTGTCTGTTTGGTGTAAAATTGAACCAATATTGTTATTAAATCTGTTTAGTTCACCAGATATCGTGTTTTTTTAAGTTATCATATAAAAAATACAATTCATCAATAAAAATGCGAAATTAGGCCATTATCTACTTTAAATTAAGATAATCTCGTATTTGTGTCAAAACTTTTGCATCATACAAATTTTTATTTTATGAAAATAAATTTTGTTATAGCAAATCAAACAATTATGTTTCAATTATAGCATTTCAAAATATTTATTTAATATGTTTAGGGATGTTTTGTAATTCTACTATCACAATTCTAAATTTTACAGCTAAATTACGTCATTGTATAAACTTTTGCATCGCAGTGTATGCATCAAATATACTGGCAGTTTGGCAACTCAACCCTTGGGTCATATACAGCTTCAATTGACTACCCCGAGACAAAGGCCTGATAGCTGATGTATGATGTCATTGCTTGACTATTATTTAGGGGATATTAGCGAGGTGTGTGGGTGGTTTTTTTTAAGAATTCCACAAAATTAACGATTTTTATTCATACTAAATAACATTTCAAATTTTGATATTAGAAAAATATGTTTTAATGACATTTAAAGATATGAAGGAAAATTCAAGATACTTGCCTCTAACTTTGGAACACCAGAAGAAATACATGAATACACAGCTCGAATCATTAAAAAAATGTAGAAAATATGAAAAATGATTTATTAAGCAAACTATTATGTACATACTTTAATATATTTACAGACTTTTACAGTTTCACATAGTTATGACAGTAGTTTTTTTATATGTAGAGTTTCACATTATGAACTTTTTTTTCCAAACTTATATAAGTATTCCATTCCCATCCAGTATAAATATATGACAATATAGGACATTCTGCTACTTTTCTCTTATGTTATCATCACATAAATTCTTGGTCGCACATCCTCAGAAGTGTACTTAACATTTGCGTCAAAATGTACTATTTAATGTGTGCAAGTATCTTAACACAAATGAATAAGTGATACAATAATACAAATAGAACACAAATAGGTAGACAAAGGTAAAAATGCATACATAGTAAAGTAAAATATGGATAAAATGCATGAGTATGAAATTAAAGTTTCAAAAATATTTACAATAAAATTTTTTTTCAAATCATAATACCACTTTTTATTGGGGGGGGGGGCATCTCTTAAGTCTCTAAGATGGAAGTCTTATCCATCATTGTTGTATTTTGTTAAAATGTGGAAAATGATTTTTTAAATCACAATTAACACATTGTTAAGAGACCTTATTTATTTTGACTCTTATAATACAGTAATAAAGTATTAAGTTTGTGATTATATTAATGTACTTATTTAAATTCAGGCAACATTAAAGTTGATAAAATGTAAAATGTTTACAGTCAAAAAATATACATTTGATCTGACAAATATTGCTTAATCTCTTTAGTATTAGAACTTTAAAAATCTTTCTTAGCCTAAATAATTCCTCAAATAAAAGTTTGATAGTATGTTGGTTTGTAAAATATGTAGGTAAGGGAAAATACAAGAAAAATTTTATGAAGGCATTTGTAATTTTTATAGATTTAGTGATGTTTTATTAGTGGTCTTTGCATAAACAAAATTTGGTTACAGATGTTAAAATACAATGTTAATATTTCGTTATTCATCTGAAATAATGCATTGCACAACACCTTTTTTATTTAAAAAAAAACCTAAAGATTTATTTATGATAAAGTATGCTTTGCAAGTTAATGTGATATTTTCATTTGTATTGAAACATAACTATTAAAATTTAAAATAAATAAAAAGTTTTAAAAAAGTTCTATAACTAACTTTTTATTTATAAATAAGTATCACACAAAAATTTGTAAAAAATAATATTTTTGAAATATTAAGTAATAATAAAATATGAAACAACTATGAATCTCAAACTTTATCGCCCTATTTTAGTTCTTTTATAATTTTTTGTGTGCTATTCAATACCACATACAACCACAATATTTCTTCATCTGTATGCAATTTGGAAATTACATTTCAAAATAGGCTTTAAAAGTATGTAAGTATGAAATGATATTGAAATAAATCTTCATTTACCAATATTTTTTTAACTGAATTCCTTGAAATAATATTTAACAAATTATATTGAGAATTTTTTTCTTTAGATATTTAGACATTTAAGTTTTATTTCTCTGACTTAACAAAATAAGTTGCTGATTACATTTGTTTATATACGTCATGTTTTATACTTAATTGGTGGATACATTCATATCTAAAGATAATATAACATTTATAATTTCAATATAATTACTCTTAAACCCTTTCAGTACTAGAAGATGCCCAAACCAATAAACTCACAATGGACTTGGACGTCTTGTAGTACTTAAAGAATTATGAGGGATCGTTAATCACAAAAATAGAGCTAATGAATTGGTTTTGAAATCGCAACCTCTGCCAAAGTATTGCTTTGCCATGTAACCTTTTTTTCACCAGGTATAAGAATCGTCATAACAGCAAAATAAAACAAATTTGAAGTGAAAATATCATCTGGTCATTTAATTACTACATTTTAAGTTTTAATTACCCCAAAATATTCTGAAGAGAGGGCTAAACTATTTTTAAACTTTATTAATTATCAAATAACTGGATGCTATATTCCTTTCAAATTTGTTTTAATTTGCTGTTATGAGGATTCTCATAAGTGGTGAAAATGCTAAGATAAGCAAAGTAATGCTTTCCCAGAGCTTGCAATTTCAAACCTAATGCATTTAGCTCTATGGGACAGACCAACAACTGAACATCTCTCTGTAAAAAAAATATAAAGGCTAAAAACACCACCTTATAAAAGATCAAACGAAATGGACGCTCAGTAATTCCCCTATGGTAGTTTACCAGTAGACTTTTTCTCTTGCAGATCTTATAACGTCATGACACATGACTTCTGTTTTATCCAGAAATAAAAATTTACACTTTTTAAGAGGCAAAGGCTTTTTAAAGAGGCTTTTAAAGGGACATTTTTGACTGAATTATACCAAAAAAAATTGATAATTCTCTATTAAGTTATGATTTGACAAAATCGGCAAAGGGTATGAAAAAAAAGCAAAGCTGTAAATTATGCAAATTAAATGGAAAAAGACTATATAAAATAAAAATCTTAAAATACAGAGCAAATACAATGTGGTTTAAGTAAAATATTTTTTTTAAGCCAATGAACATCTAATTCCTGGTTTCAATCTTTCTGCACAACCAAACAAAATTTGCAAGTCAACCATACAGGTCACATTCAATATGGATTGGAGTTCAGTTGTATTCAAAGATACACCACAAATACTAAAAAAAGCAAAATAAAGACTTTGAATAAAAAAAAACTTATAAAATAGTTTAAATGTTAAATTTAAATCACTACATAATTGCAATTAGAAAATTATTTTCATTAGAAATTAAGTTTTTAAAAATAAATAAAACTGTAACTCATTAAGAGGGGGAAAAAAGGTATTATTTGTAATGTGAAAACATTAGCAATGTAAATGTTGAATAGAAACAAATTTCCACTAAATATTTAATACAAATGAATAACATTAGTTGTTTACATTCATTGATACTTAAAGAACTATTTCAATTAGAAATAATAGTTAAATGTATTGATGTACTAACTATTATATTATTATACTCTACCCAAAGCACATAAAATATTTTATTACACGGTGCCTCTTAACATTGGATTTTATAACATATGTAGCTAAATTTATGAGCCTGATTATGTAAGAACATAGTAGTGGAAACATTTACCTCTTAGTTTGTTCAATAAGTTTAATCATGGCAGCTGATTTACTAATTAAGTGATCATAAAAATTCTTTAGTAAAGATTTGAAGTCTCCATCAGTTTCTTGGATGAACTTGAGCTGGAAACATATATTAGGGTACATTATTTTTTTTTATTAAAGCATTCACAATTTATAGGTTAGTTGATGAAAAAACTTTTTTTATTTCATTAGACAAATATGTATTAAGCTAACATACTTAAGATATATTATTAAGCATATGTAATTCTTGTGAGGATCAATTGTAATAAATGAATTGTAAGTAATGACATTTAGCACATAAGGATAGGAAAATAAAAATGAAAGATGACAGCTAAAATGTGTTACCGGTATTTAACTACTCAGTTCAATTTTTTACAAGGGAATTATCTAAACATAATTTTATTTTTTAAAAAAATAAGAAATTAAACTTGCATCTTTTAAAAGCTCTGGTACTAAATGGCCTTTTTCCTCCACAAAAGTAACTGAATTCCTAAAATAAAAATTATCTTATATTAAGTGCTTTAGCAAAAGGTAAATTTAATCTAAGGTAGTTAATTATTCAACTTACTTGTAAGTATCCCCTTGTTTTAAAGGTATTGTCTGCCAAACTTTTCCCAAATCAACATCTACTACAGTCAATGGAAATAACTCTTTAGATGCTTGTTCTATAAGGTGTTCACATTCTTTATTTGTATCCTAAGTAAAATATGAAAGTAACTGAAAGTCAATTTAAAGAGATAATTTTAGTTACTATTTTAAATATGCAGGTAGTACGAGTTAAAATAGTTAAGTTTTCCACCAGATGTTTTGTTCACATGCCTAAAATCACAGACAAGAAGAATACATCAATTTATATAAACTACTCAATTTTTTCAATTATTGCTTCCCAAAACACTACTTGGGTTTTTACTAGATTTTAAAATTTTAACAGCGTGGCTGTATTATTGCTGCAAATACATTTGAACAAGTCACTAACATGAAATTTCGACTGCGTGAACTGAGATTACAATTGTGTAGCTCATACTTAAGTTACGATTTTTGAACTTTCAAGACCTGAAACATTCAGTTTTTGGAGAAAAAACGAATAATCTTTAACAATTAGACGGCATTTTCCCAAATCCTATCATTTCGGATTTTTTCGTATTGGCATCATATGGAGAAATAAAATTGAACACTTACAAAAATAATTAAAACTCTTTATTTTATTCTGTTGCCATTAGTTTCCAAAGATAAATTCGCTTTTGGAAAATAATAGGCATGTTTCATGTGACATAGTTCCATCCAGCTTTTGGTCTAAGATTTTATTTATGTTTTAGGCGATGGACTTCAGTTGATTACACATAAGCGTATTTAAGCTATGACAGTGAGTTTTAACAATGATGGTTTTTCAAAGACTATCGCACTAAAGCTACATATTGGAAGTATTTTTTAATCATTTTTGCTGATTGTTTGCAATTCATCTTGTTCTACAGCTGTATAAATGACTGTTTGTTACAATCTTAATTTTCTCACCAATATGTGATCAGACACGGCAAATGAGCAAAATGTGTTCTTTTTAATGATTGGCATGCTGGTTGGTCGTTAGAAAGTCATTGCGTGGATTTCTGTACATTAAGACGTGCATGCCTATTTTCTTTTTGCACCAAGTATATCACCAAAATCCCTAAATTATCCCCAAAAATGCACCAAATCAATTAAACGTATATTTTCTGCCTTATAATTAAGATTTTGAATTGTCCTTTTAAAGATCTACCACTTTCTTATCCCATCATCTGTATTGCCAAGTTCACCAAAGTAGCCAAATTAATGAAATGTGTTATTTTTGTTTTATTTGTGGTTGGTTGTTTGGAAGTCATTTCGCTGCGGAGATGTATAATAGGCCTCTTGGCAATCTCAATTTTCTTGCCAAAACTGTTGCTAGAATTGAAAAATTATTGTCAAAAACGTCCAAAAAATGGAATTGTGTTTTCGCCAATCATATTGGAGATTTAGAATTGAACTCAAGAGTAATTTCAATTTTCCCGCTAAATATAATCGCCAAGCTACCAAAGTTGCCAAATAAGATGTTTTTTTTATTGTTTTATATGCTGTTTTGGAAGTCATCGCGCTATAGAGCTGTATAACGGGTCTTTGTGGGAATCTAAATTTTCTCTCCAAATATGTTCCCAAGGTCACCGAAATAAACAAATGAGTGAAATGTTTTCTTTTACATAGTTAAAATTTTAACTTGAATTTGTGCTGGCATCAATTTTCTTGCCAAATATTTAGACAAGCTCACCCAAAGTTGCAAAAAGTGTTTTTTTAAAAGTACATCTATACAGGTTGGTCTTTATTAAGTCATCACTCTATAGAACTATTACTATGGGCCTTTTGCGACTACCTTTATTTTATTGCTAAATTTATCATCAATCTAGCCAAATTATTGCCATATAATCGGCCACATGCATGAAATACGTTCTTAACCAAATAATTGGGATTTTGACTTGAAACAAAATTATTCTACAACTATGGTTTAACTAGGATTTATTTATTAAGGAAAATATGATGGATTTATTTATTAGGGAAAATATAATGACAGTAAGTTAATATTGTGAAGATTTTTGTTTTAAGATAGTGTTCATTATATAGCATATTTTAAATTTTTAATTATAAGTTAATACAAGTAACAGGATACAGTAGTTTATTATGGACAGGAACAATAATGTAGAGTTATTACCCTATAACAGATTAATTGGCATGTATACTTGAATCAATTTGATATTTTTTTAGTCTGTGCGAAGAATGTGAATTATTTGCTAGTGTTTAAAAATATAGAAACTCTGAAAATAAGAACTGCTTAGGGGCAAAACCCCTACCTATGTCTAAAACCCCCGATGCAACTTACATTAAAAAAAAGGCTCTATACTTTACCACCATAGAGGCTTCCCCCCCCCAAAAAAAATGAATTAAAAGTAAAAAATTCTTACTTTTATAACACCTTGAATGTGAATTCCTAAAATGTAGGATTTTGAAGCATAAGTATGAGAAGGTGTAAAATTTCCTCCTCCACCATTGAAGAAGGACAATACACTAACAACCTGAAAAATAAATATAACATAAAAATTAAATTATTTCATGTAAAAAAAGGAAAATTCTACACCACTTTTGTACATGGATAATTATTTGTGTTTGATTACCTCTTTTTGATTGTTAAAAATAACTTAACATGGAAAACAAAAAGGAAATTCTTTAAATATTTGGAAACTAGCTGACCCGGCGAACTTTGTTCCGCCCCCGAGGCAATAAATGAGCAACGTCTTTTATCAAGGACAATTTTTTATTTTGATAATAATATAAATTTAAAAAAGGAAAGTATTTTAATGATTTTTTTTTATTGGCCATGTATTTTAGTGTATAGGTTCCACTCTTCAGTGAAGCACCTTGTAATACACGACATTTTTCGTTTTATTATCAGGTGCAAGAACAAATGACACAGATGGTCTTCCGACCCGTGAACATGCCACATAAAATTGACCATGGGAAAAACATGGATTTTCTAGATTCAGACCACAAACTTTTAAGGATTGGCCTTGTGATTAGTCGATGTCATGCGAAATCAAAGGATCGAAACGAAGTCTTTTAAAATCAATGAGTCGGTTGGGATATCGGGACCTGAATGAAACTTCCTCACCTTCGAATTCCTTTTAGATCGTCGCGTAAATCACTTGTTCATCATTTACTACACCAAGCGCGTTCTTGCCAGTTTGGTTGGTATATTTCGAAGCATGCTACTAGGGATCCACCTTTATCGTAATTGTGCGGTGGCAGCCGGCACATCCAAGGAGTTTAAAAATTCAATTGATAGTGTGGCTCATCTTCATTGTTACACAGTCAATTGTTGCAAGCTGCAGTGTACCAGATGCTCATGAAGTTTAAGTCCTCTCTTTATTCTTAGCCCCCAATTGCTCGCTCCTTACCATTCATTTTTTGTGGTTGTATGATGTTTGGAAACACTTGTCGATGATTTCGTCTTTATCTGGGAACCCGCTTATTGGATTTATGGCACCTGGGCAAAATAGCAAAGGAAAGTCTCTTATCATATGTACCGTTCTCCATACTGCGGTCGAACCATCTCGGCACGCGCCGGGGTTTGTTGTCATTCGACCTGGCGATATTTTTGAAAAGACGCCAAAATCCAGCCACGATTCTTTAGATTAACCGCAAACAGAATGCATAGAAAAAAAACTGAACTATTTATTTAATAATTATTCGCTTAAAATACGATCAAAAATAAATGACTAAATACCTTGAACGTCGGATTAAATCCTCGTTCTTCGATAATGTCTGCCCCAAATGATGTCATTTGGAAACAACCATTGTATCTTTGAGTGTTTGCCAGGAAATGTTTTGATTCGAGTGTTTCGCCATGAAGCAATGAATGCAATGGTGGTGGAGTCAATAATGAATGGCAATTTTACTTTCCCACTAAGGCAGCACAATCCAGGTGTTTCTCCGGAAAACTTCAATGCGCCACAATACTCGCAAACAACGTCCATCGGCCCAATGCGAACGCTAGTATGCACGCCGTAATCAGTGCTGCAATCGTATCGAAACTCTGCTTGATTCAAATCAGTACTTGATATATTTCTTCTTGTTCGCCGTAAATTATCTACCTGTTGATCTCTTCGGTTTGCTCGAAGATTTCACATTGCCAACAATGCCAACCTAGTCGTTTCACGGGCTGCCTCGCTTTGCTGGTGTGATTGAGAAGCACGAAGTCGAGCCATACTAACGCGGCACTCTTCACTCGCCATTTCTTGTTCTTCTTCAGTCCTTTCACTCGCAATGTTTCGCCTCCTAGTTGCATTACGACTTCGTCGGTAAAGATTTGATCGTGTTGGTCGCAGCATGATTATCTCGGCACAATAAGCTAATAGAAACTCGAAACAAACACATCAACCGGTGTCAACACGTAGTGTAACTAACACGACTTTCTTTTATATTTACAGAAATAAAATGTTATTCAAATAAAAACCCTACAAATTAAACTCGCGTGTTCTTACGTGTTTTTACTTAATTTTCGCTTCTTATAAATTGAAGTAAAAAATATAAATTCTAATCTTACAATGTTATTCCTATGGGGAAATTGGCTCACGTTTTGCACTTCTACAACCTATAGCCTATTCCTGGTTCTAAGCTATCTCCCTACCAATTTTCATCCAAATCCGTTTAGCCGTTCTTGAGTTATAAATGGTCTTACTAACACGATTTTCTTTTATATATAATATATAGATTATATTTGGAATATTAGAATTATTTAAATTTTTCATTGTAAGACATATCCTAATAAAATTAGAGAGAGAAGATATGTAGAATCACTTTGAACTCGGCTCACTTTTAGCCCAAAATGAATCTCGCATAAGTTAATTATAAAAAGAAATATGTAAAAAAATCAAATGTTTTGATCGCATTAAAACTCCAACCTGCTATTTGCAATTAACTTGCGATTGACTTTGTTCATAGTAGTAGACTTTTTGGTAGCAATCTTAAGGTTTTTTACTCAAAATTTTTCAATGAAATGAAGAATTTGAAGAAAAAAAATTAAAAACCAAAATGCAAAATGTTCTTTTCATGTATTTATATGTTTTGTTGTAACATTGCAGCTGATTTTCTTTGGAATCAAAAACAGAAGAGAATAAGGGTCAATATTTGGAAACTGGTCAATTTACTTCACGAACGATTTTTTAATGTTTTTTTTAAATAGTCCCTTAAACTATATATTTTTTTACTTAGTAACTACTTTTTTGCCTTAAATACTAAAAAAATAATCACTTTTTGAGTTTATTTATCACTGAGAAAGGTTTTAAGTGTTCAAAAGTCAGATCGGTAATGTGTCACAACTAGCGATTCCTATTTTGCAAAGGCGTCTTATTCGTTTTATATTGTCATAACAAATATAAGGGAGCCTGGGGAGCCATGGCCATAAGGGAGACTTGGCCCACCTTTAAATTTCACTATTTAAAAATATTTTAGCATTTTCTCAATAGATGGTACTCAAAGCTACTGTTGTCAGCAGATAGCCACCTTAGTTTTATTGAGCTACTTTTTTGCATTGAGGAGAAAATCAAAAAAGAAAGTTTCTCACCCCAAAAAGTAAACATTTTAGACATAATTTGTAAGATTTTTTCAGAAAAACCAATTCGATTAAGTTTAAGTACATGATATTTTAAAAATACTATTATATTAAGGTTTTATTTTAGCTATAAAGTTTGTGCAATGAAGTAGGCTTCAAAGCACCATGTGCCATTCTTTACGAAATTTCTAGGTGGGGAGAGTTGGCCACTCTATGTAAGGGAGGGTTGGCCACTGGACCAAGGCTTCCTAAGTGAACTATTTATGAAAATCTATACATAATGTTTATCAAATACACGGTTAATAATAACGTATGATTATAACTTTATGAAGGTAATAGATTGATTATTAGTATTTGTACTTGTTTAGAATAAAACGAAAACCTCAACTAAATCAAACTTATCATTTATGACCAAATATCAAACTAAAAAGTTATTAAATCCAGTTTCAAAGTTATTAGTTATCAAAAAAGTTATTAATTCAAGTATAATAATACTCCAAATTAATATATTATCAGATTTTTCTTCATAGGGGGAGGGGGGACGAACGAGTAGCTTTGAAAGTGCGCTTTGACATTTGCAGTTTGTGCCGTTAAAATAAAAAAAAATCAAACTGAGGCTTATATCTTGTGCATTTTAATGTGTGTACAAACTGAATAAAATATATTTAACATAAATATAAAAAATTATTTGTTATGGACAATATTAGAATTTTTAATTCATACAATACTAGAAAAATGTATTAAATATATTACGATAAACATGATTTTTAAATGAGTTCCAGAGTGTTGAATTATGTTGTAAGGTGCCAAACGGTGGTTCAGTCAATTTTTATAGGAGATCATCAAAAACCCGTCTGCTAACAAGAACAACGTTTATTCACACTGATTATGTAATAATAACATGATTCGGAGTGTCGGGGACAGCCAGCGCCATCTAACCATTCCATCTAAAATTCCGCAGCAAATTATAATATAATTTTTTTTTACATTTAAGCTTACAAAATTAATTTTAAATATTTATTATTTTGCCCTTTAAAATTATGCATTTTTGCATGGGCCAAGTCTCCCTTACCATGGGCCAAGGGAGACTTGGCCAAGTTTCTAAGTTTTAAAAAACAATATATTTAAAAAAGAAAAAATCCATTATGTTATATTATCACTATTATATGCTTGTTGCCAATAAAATTTCCTTTAATATGTGCTATTACATGAAACTTTTAGTGTAAAAATAAAATTTATAAAAATAAAATTCTGAAACTATGGCCAAGGCTCCCCAGTCTCCAATACGTCAGAATGAAAACAACTTTATTTAATGGTTTTACCAATATTATGCTTCATTTTCATAAAAGTGTACCCGAAATACCAATAAGACGCAAAGTATGCATGTCACAAGTTTCCATGTCAGATCGGTAACAAAAACTTCTGAAACGAGGACCGAGCTGAAAACGTCATATCCAGAAGAGAACTATGCCATTGAATCTTCCCTGTAAACTGTTAACAAATTTCCATGCCGCAACTTCAAAAATTTCCTGTTTGAAAAACGAGTACGGGCTTTTTATTTAATTTTTTTAATATGCACACTTTTCAGTAGATCAGATAGGTAACACACCCTAAAATAATAAAAATATATAATAAGTTAATTTTTTTATAATAAATTATAGTGTTTATGGGTGTAAAGCAGCCAACACGATTTCCAGTTGATAGTACGAGAAATAATATAAAAACAAACAATTTTCTTATAATTTTGTCAAATCGGTAGCATTTCTTCAGATCTATTAGCAGCTTAAAAAATGCAAACAGTCCACTTTTCGGGTGCGCGTATTGGAATTGAAATGAACTAACCATTGTGTCGATTTGTTGTTTTACTCTCTTGTTCCCCATCCCCTGTCTGTGGAATCGAACATTCGTTCTTGTTATTTAAAGAAAAAATTAATTTTTAGACAATGCTTCAAAACCCAATATATATTATTTATAATTGCTTATTTATGTCTGTAAAGTTATCAACTAATCTATATTCCTATTTCTTAAGTTACATTTAGCATTATCAATTTTTTTAAAATCATAAATGTTATAACGGTCTGCATTTTTATCAATTACTGTTATATACGGTTCAATAATAAGAACAGTGCCAATTTACGACAGAATTTATAAATTTGTAAATTTTTTGTAGAAAAAAAAGTAATCGTGCATTTTAACTCCAAATTGGCGCGAATGCAGGAAACAATAGGGGGAGGTCAAGAAAATTATTTACCCCTCCCTAGGGGGGCTGCATGTTTCATGCTATGTACTACACATCTGACGTTAATACAATTTACACATCTGATGTCAAAGCATTCAGTATTTTGTAACATAAATAGAAGCAATATTATTTTATTGAATTTTAATTAAGAACTTAAACAGCTGCCCAATTCTCCACAACAATGTATTCCTTCTCAGCTACCGGTATGAACTACAATGTAGTTCGTGTTTGACTCGTGATTAATTGGTCTGGTAATAAGAGCACTCGTCTCACCCAGGACCGTGTGGTAATTTTTTTCATATGATGCGTCTTTAAAATGCCGCCCTTGATTTCTTAGCCTACTTTTCTTTTTTTAATTCGAAAGAACTAAAAAAATGAAAAAGTAGGTATTGACATGCGTTCGATGTCCGTCTGTCTGTCTGCCCCCCCCTTCCAAGATCCGTTCTATAATCTGATCTTAAAAATTCTTTTTTTGTTAGAAAGCTATGACCTTAGAGACCCAACTTTCATACTTTTTGTCCGCCTGTCTGTACGTCCGGTCGGACATAAATTTACTATCTGTCGGCGAATTTCCCATTGAATTAGCATTGGAATTCAATCTTGAGTCATTTAAATCACTGTTGCCAAATCAACAATGGATTGAGAAACTTTATTTATTTAAAAATATTTGAAGCAAAATATTTTTTCATGAATATCAGTTTGGAATGACGTCATAAAATGTAGCACAATGTGATTCTTTGATTGTTCATTAATTGCTTACCATGAAAGCGGCAAGGCATCTTTTGCGCATAGAATTGAAGAGCTGAGTGGAAGAACGTGCTAAGTGACATTTTTGAAAAAATTGAGATTTTCGTGACAATGATCATGTTATTACCTGCTTTAAACACAACAGCTTTCAATTTTTTAGAAAACATTCGATTTCGTATATTTTTCGCATACGAAGTTGGTAGGTGCACGCGTTTTCGTCACTTTTTCAATGGAAGAACGTGCTAAGGATCTTTGGCATGTTCTTCCACCGAAATCGACCGATTCCGGAACGATCGTTTAGTGGAAGAACGTGCTAAGTGACACGTTTGCGGAAAATTTTCAGACTTTCGCTTGCATTTATAGCAAAACAAATGGTTCTTTTGTAGTTTTAATCAAAAAGAATTCAACAAAATGTAATTAATATTTCCTAATTAACTTTAATTATTAAATATAATCAATGAAATTAAATTTATTTTGCGTAAAACTGGGTTTTGAGTGCATTTAGCAAAATAGGAAAAATGCATTTTGATTTTAAATTTAAACGGAGTTAAAGGTTTTAACATTTTATAAAATGTCGTCTGATTTTTATTGTAATAAACATAGATAATTTAGCAGCGAACAGATGGTATAATTAAAACAAAGTTGCACCTGCTCTATGGAGATGGCAGTTCGCAGTTCGCGTTAAAACAACATTGCACCGAACATTCAAAGCATCTGGTTTGTTTAAAAAAATGAATTATGGGTACAAAAATCGTTTTAAAGCCATTTTACGTTTGATCTCTAAAGCTATCGAACGCATTTTGTGCAATGTCCTAAACTCCTAAAATTATTAAAATGGAATTAAGAAGCAAGCGGAAAGCTGAATTTTTGCTTGAAAGTGTGAATAAAAGCTTATACGGTAAGTACAAATTTAATCAAGATATTGCTTTGTTATGTAAAACTAATTTTTTTTATAATAATTGATGTACAAATAAAGTGACAAAGTATAAAACGTTATAAGTTCTTAACATTTATTAAAATATCGATAACTTAAAAAAAAATACTATGCATCACGATTGTAAAAATAAATTGTTTAAACGATCATGTTCGACCGTTGTAGAAATGCTGTAAATTAAAGTAGCTTTCTTAAAATTGATTAAACCCTTAATTGAAAAGGAGAAAGAAAAACGTAAATAACCTTAGGATCTATATCTTGCCATACAACTTATATTTACTTTTTTTTTAAATATCAAAGTTTGTTTTTAAATTCGATTATTCTTATCTAAAAACTATTTTAAAAAATATTTTGCGAAAACTTACATCTTGCATTATTATCTTTCTTTAAAAGTCTTTTAAATTTAATATTTATTTTTATTCACATGCATCTGTGTTTCTTTTACTATATTTTTGTATACTTTTTATTAAGTTGATTTGTCTTATTATTCTTCAAAGTATTTAGTTTATAATTTCAGTGATAATGGTATTTTTTAAAAAATATTTTCAATTAAAAACTTACTCATCTAATATTAAGCAAGAAGTTCTAAAATAACTTATATAACCTACGTTCTTTTAACTTAAATACTCAAAGAAATTCTTATAGTAGGGACAGACGGACGAACAAAAAGTATTAGATAGGTGACTGATATCTTAAAAAAAACTAGGGATGTGTAACACTATATATCAATACGCTCATTTAAAAGTTAGATATATATTATAAAGTACTTTCAATAACTTTCAAACCTAAAAATTTCTATGGCAGCTACTCCTTGCACATGCACAATATTGTAGAAAACTTTATTTTGACGTCCGACTAGTACAGGGAACACGTGTATCAAATTAGAAGTCTGTATCTATTTTCGTTGTTCAGCCATACCTTTAAAACCAAAAAAGTTTATAGCAGCTTCTACTTGCGCATGCGCAATTTTCTCGAAAACTTTATTATGACGTCCAACAGGAACTAGGAACCCGTGTACTAAATTTGAAGTCCGTAGCTCTTTTATTTTAAACTGTAAAGTTGTTTTCAGACAGACAGACGGATCAATGTAAAAAAAAAACAATATTTTAGAATGAGCACCCTCCAAAACGTGTAGAAAGCACAAAATCTTCATTTTGGATTATTGACCCCTATCGCAATAATTTTATTACCTTATATTTTATATTAGGTAATTGAAAATAATAACTTTAAAAATTGGACGGGTACAAAGGAAGTTGGGGGGGGGGGGGTAGGACGTACGGACAGAAACAAAAAAGCAGACGTACAGCACTATACATTGTAGTCATCTAATTTTTTACTTTCGAGCCCAAAAAAAAAGAATTTTCAAAATCAGGAACTTTGGATCGGAAATTCAAAGGGATATGGACGGACGGACAAAATGATGGACGGACAGGCAAACGATTAATAAGTATAAAAGAGATCTGTGAAGTCCTATCTTCCAAACAGAAAAAGAATTTGGAAAATCGGAAGGTTAGTACAGAAATTATGAAACGTTTATGGATCAAATTTACCTTAAAAACGTACTTAGCACGTTCTTCCACTAAGCGACTGGCCAAAATCTGAAGCACTTCGGAGGAAGAACGTGCCAAGTGCATGAGGTGTCAAGCGCGTTTTGTAAATGACGCGTTATGACGTAAATTACGGCTAAGCCAAAAGCCACCAAGCATTTTGAAGAACCAAACTAGAATATCATGCAAAAAAACTGTGATTTTGTGAATGACAGAAAAGTTGCAAACTAAAAACTTTGAATCTCATTATCTCGTTTTCACCTTTTTGTCACTTAGCACGTTCTTCCACTAAGCTCTTCAATTCTGCTTAGTTTTAATTTACATTAATTTTTTTAATGCAGTTCGGAGTAGTTTCATTACATTGTTATTAATAAATATTTAATTATTCTTCGAACTACAAATAAATCGAGCAGACGATAAATAATATTAAGCTAATTTGCGAAAGAATATTAAGGAAAATAGTTGATTTTGGCTTTTAGAAGTTTATGTTATAGCTGGATGCTGTGTTTAGCGTTTTTTTTTCTAATGTGTATAAATCTAGTGTAGAAACGGTTGTTGATGATATTTACTGTTAAGAACCTAGTTGTTTCCCGATTAGAATTTCAGTAAGTATTTAAGTAACAGGAAAGTAGACTATTTTAGTTCTTTAAGAACTTCTTGTTATAGCTTTCATACTAACTCTATATTTTCACCCGGACTGGAAAAATTTCAGTCTACCTGTGTCCACACGTCGAAAAAAATAACTGTGGTGACAAAACACACGTTTTTATTTAGATTTTTCATAATTTTAAATTGTGTTTTATGTACGTACATACATATATGCAATAGATATTTGATATTATTAATATAAATCCCAATCTAAATCAATAATGAAAAATACGATATAAATTATTGATTACACAATTTTCTATTTGAAGTTGTTAAATATTAAAAACATGCATGATCTCAAAAGTGAGATTTCAAGTATTTGTTTTAGAGAATATTTTTCTCACAATAAAATGAAAACGTCCCATCACCCATTTTTGAGATTTTCATTTTTAACAGTTTGCGTTGTGTTCTAAAAACTTACACAGAAAATTGCTTAATAGTTATAATCCAATATCACATTTTCTTATAATTTTTTTAAATAAAGTAGTTAACCAAACCAAAGGGAGGACAAAAGTGCTGTTTTTTTGTTTCATGTCTCCAATTCCCATTTATAATTATGTATATCTTTTAATTTCTACAATTTGAAATAATGAGGCAGTGACGGACAGACAAACAAATACAGCCTTTATAAAATATTCCACTTTTTATGTTATAAACGTAATGTGGAAGTTGAAATGGCATTGTAAAATTTTCTTTTGAAATACTCAATATTTCTATATTGTCTTATTAGCTGTAATTATTTAGTGTTTGGATAAATGGTTCAAGGGTAATTTTTGTAGGTACGGTAATTGACCTGCTACCCTGCGAGAGTAAAATGGACAGTACAATTTCAAAAGCTTATACAACTCATTATGATGAAGTTTTATTAATCCAAAACAATTTAATAATAAACAAAATAGAATAACTTTAAACATTTAATGAAATATAATTTTAATCAAAATTGAAAGCTGATGTAGCCAAATTAAAATTAATAACTATCAATAGCACTAAAGATATTTTATAAGATCTTTTTTTTAATTTTAAAACTTAAGATTTGCGTTACTTAAAAGAGCTTTTATTTCACAAAAAAATAATGCAGTGACTTAAATAAATTCTAATTTCATTTTGAAGTACGGCCATCGGTTTCAGCAATATTGTTTTCCCAATTAGAGAAACTATCATTTTTTTAAACTTATTTTTAATTAAAAATTTACTTTCACAATGTGAATCTAATATAATGAAAAGATGAATATATAGGTTTTGTTAATGACTTTTTGTGTAATTTATGTTTATTTAAATTAAATTGGTTTAACTTTTGATTGTATAAATTTCAAATGAACGTTGTTATATTTCCTATTTTTATGCTCATTAAAAAACTCCTTCTAGACTGATTTTTAAAAAAAGTTTAAATTTTTTTATACCTAAGGTAGTTAACGCTGAATTCTTGAATATTTTTAGTGCAAACATCACAGTAAATCACTTTTTCGAACTGACTCATTGCAGGTAATAAAATATTGTTTTTACTTATGTTAAAAAACCCATTGAAATCAAAATAAACGTTACAAAATTGACTTACTTGAACAGCTAGGATGAACGGTTCTATAACAACTCTTAGAATGACTTTGTGAACTGGTTTCTACACATCTGCAATCACCAATAGCAAGAGATCCCCAAATCTCTCTTTTTTGAGAAGTGTTCGACAACGTGTTTTTGGGTCCCCTTAAAATTCTTGGTAAAGTTAGACTTGAGACCGGAAAAAGAGGCCATCATTCTATAAAATTTACGAGTTTGTGACGAAGTTTACTTAACAAAAACAGAAGCCGAATACCCTTCTGCGGAAAAGATCAAAACTTTGTAACTTGAAACCCCTGCCGCCCCCCTCCCCAAAACTTCTGAACCTCCCAATTAAATAGCCAAGCAGTCTGAAGATAAGGATTCCCCCCCCCCCCCCTCCATGAGAAATGGTGGTACGTATAGGTTTCACACAGTCGTGGTCCCTCTCCCCCGACCCGATCGCACCCCCAGTGGAATGAAGTTGTTTTTTTTAGGAGAAAACAAGAAATGAAGTGTAAACACTTCGGCTTTAGACAAAATCGTTGGTGGGCGCCAACAGCAGGGCGGATTCACCAGAAATGCCGCTCCTTTAGTAACATGCGTAGTGGTATTTTCTTTACAGGACTAAAAAAATTTAAAAAAGAGAAGGGAATGTATTCATAGTTAAGCAACGCTGCAATTTGCCGCCCCAAGCCAAGTTCCGCCTGAGGCGGCTGCTTCTCTGCATCATAGCACCACACGGCCCTACAGTTACCCTTACTCAGAGTTGATGATTTGTTCCGGGTTAACATACAATATCTGTGTAAAACTGGATCCTCTGGGGAGAGGGGTAAATAAATTTCTTGACCCCCCCGCCCCATTGTTCTTCTGCATTCACACCCAGTTTGGAGTTAAAATGCACTTACTTATTTTATACAAAAAATTTCAAAATTTGTAAATTCTGATTTTAAATTGGCACTTTTCCTAATATACACCTTCCCATAAAGAGAGTCTCACTGCCTAATTAAAACATGCCAAACAATAAATCTATAAACTATTCTCACCTAGTTTTTACATTGTTTTCATTAAAGTCGTAACAAATTCATGTACAGTTCTTTAAATTTTCTTTAACACAATTGACTACTGATTTATACTACAAAACATCAATATTAAATTGGTAGTATACAGTAAAAACATATAAATCGTTTTACAAAATCCAAAATTTATGAATAAATTGTTTATTAATAAAAAACTAAAATATAAGAGTATCTAAAAAAATGAGTTAGTAATATTATAATTAAAAACATATTTATAAAATAATTTAAATACCTGATTTATTGTAAAATCAGAGCTACCCAAAACAACAGTGCATCCTGAAGTTTTTAAATGGGATTCAATAGCTCTGCAGATCATTTCTAAGTTCAAAAAATCTTGTAACGAAGGATGTGCTATCTAAAACAAATAAAATGTGCTTTGAATATGATGAATTGGTTAGTTAAAAGAAAACTGGATGAAAAATTATTATTGAATTACAGAAGTCCATAAAAGCACCCTAGGTCTAATTTTTTTTATCTGATCTTAACCTTTGTAATCTCTTTATTACAACTTTTAGTGATAGACACTTAAAATTCGTTCACTACTATTTTAATGCAGTTCCCCCCACTTGACTGCGATCTAAATGCTAGAGCAAGGCACAAAATGGCTGTAATGCATATTTTTGGACATTGTTAAAAAAACAAGCCATATTTGACTAATCAGTCAAACTGCAGCATGTTCATGGTAAATATTGTTACATAAGCTGATAATGCCTTAGCACAATACAAGAACATAAAGATAATTTTTTTTAAAAAATTTAATCCATTTGAAAGGTTGTCAAAAAATTTGGATAAAATATTTTTTTCAAGAAGAAAAGAAGCTTACCTGTTTATTTTCTTGTTTCGATTTATGTAAAGAAAATATCAATGAAGCTAATTCATTGACAACATCTTCCATATTTTGAATGGCTTCATTAGAAATAACCTAAAAAGTTTGTACAAATAGAAATTGCAAAAAAAAACATATAAAATTGATAGGCCTCTCTACAATGATAATGGTATCAAATATTAACACAGAAAAAGATGAAAGTGAAAGATAATTTGAACTGAAAAAGTTTGGGGTGCAAAACACCTTAATAAGTGTACTTGCAAGTTAAAAATCATTTTCAATGATTACAAGCAAAAGTTCTATTTTCTGTTAAAGTGCTGTCAATACTTAAAACTGTGTTTTTGTTTCAGTAAATTAAAAAAAAAGATTATTAATTTTTTACAATTCATTTTAACTTTAGTGTTTGTTTTTTTTTTATTTGGTTTAACAACATCGCACTACAGCTAAAAGAGAAGTGTTTCGTAGAAATGTTTAATACTGGTAATATTTGATAATCCTATATCACAGCATAGCTTCTCTTAATATATTGCTTGAGATAATGAAGGGACTTCCTGGATAAAAAAAACAGCAAAAAAGATATTTTTATGGTAGAATTCTATAGGCAATATTTATGTAAGTTTATAACTGTCTCACAGGCTGAGACCTGCACAGCCTATACGATCCTCCCAAAGCACAGTGACCGACGAACATTTTAATTCACTTTTGTATTTGACGTTGAAAGTTGGTCACTTTTCTGGAACTGGTCTTTGTTAAACATAAAAGAACCAATATTTTTGTTATCTTCCTACTGAAGAAAAGAGAAACTATTGCCATAATAAAGTGATTTGATCTTATGTGGTCGAATAATTTTATTAAGGAAATACCTACCTTATTTTTGTGAACAACATTAACTCCTTTTCTAAGGTAAAAATCTATTATTTCTTGATTGTCGAGAACAAAACTAAGTTCTTCAGGTTTGAATATTGCAGCAAAACACAAACAGACACCTTTCGAATTTTTGGACGTAATAACACAACTAGTCCAATTTTCTAAGCGAAACACAATGGCTATGACTATTTTGTATTCAGATACATAAAATCTGGAAACCCAATGTTCAAAAGATTTACAAGAATCTACCTCACCCAACATTAACTGTCCACACATTATCGAATATATTTTCATCTCAGATAAGTTATTTTGAGGGAAATCTAAATATTTTTCACACTGCTTTGAGATATTAAAATCAAATAGAATATTTTTTTGAACTTCAGACAATGTATTATTTACACCGTTATTAAACCATAGTTTTTCTATCTGAGGCCCCATAATGTGATCCCACGAAGACAAAATAACGCTTTCCATAACATCGATAAAAATATAATCTCATTCAAGAGTAATAAAATAATTTCTTAAAACAATTAACTTCCAGTTTTGTTAAATTCCTAGGAAATATATTTTTTGACACACGATCATGGGTAATTGTTTAGGCAGGTAATCGTTTCCGGCTGTTTAATTCTAGCCTTCTATGAGAAGCATGAGCACAGCCAATTATATCTCGTAATTTAAGTAGTCAAGTGACTAGTCGGAACATGAGCGGACCGCCAAGGGAACTTCGAGCGACAACGGGACTGAACGAAAATAAATTCTTTCTCGAGCTTCAATTGGTGAATCAATGGCACGGCACGTAGGAACAGAGCAACATTCGAAGTAACGACAGACATGAATGGATGCTGGAAGGAAGGATTAGGTCACTTCTGTGCTTCCTGATTTCATTGATTGTTTAGATTTCACTTTCAAATGAGAATGTTTACGCCTGCGCTTCTATTTTAGAGTTATTTAAGTGCAACTTGTTTTTAGTCCTGCTATTTATCAAATATCAACTTGAATTGGTTTTAATTCGATTGAATTTCAAGTATACAAAGCATTACCAAAACGTCAAAGTTGTCAGAAACTTTGGTTTAGATGATATTTTGCCTTCTCTGGAGAAATTAAGCAAAATTGTGGTACACAATTTAACGTGATTGACGAACAGAGATTAGGGTACTTGACTGCATCGCCAAAATACCTTCCAATATTATTTAAATTATAGTTGAAAGTCAAAAATAACAAATGCATATAATTTTTTTGCGAAATAAATCTTTAAATTATTAAAAAAATCATTTTAAAAAGGCATTTTTTTCACGTGATCATCACGTGTTCACAAACACAACGGTTTGGCCGACGTCACTTGTAACTATAAACAAACCGGCGTGATGTTTTTTTTTTTCTGATTAAACTTGATTTAATCTAATTTACTCTTGAAATAATAAATATTGAGATAATGTAAGGCTTTTTACAGAAGCGGATATTTCAAATTTGCCTAAAATCGATTCCAATGTGGTGTTTCAAAGTTTGTTTATAGTCACTAGTGACATCACAGACACCACGTGACAGCCAGGAAGCGTTTTCGGGAGTGATTTTTCGTCCTAATTTTAAAATTTATTTTTCTGCCTTTTTATGGGGTATTTGAAAAAAAAAAAAATACGGGTCTAATATTTTTGGCATAAGAATATTTTAAGCCAATAAAAAAATTTAGTCAAGTACCCTATTCCAGAAGGCCAAAAATGAAAGCAATACCACTGGAACTGTTGCCACTCTCAACGTGAAAAATGTCCATTGTGTTTTGTTTCAGGTGGCGTATTTCCTTCCAACTTTTCAGTCCTGCACATTCATCGATCTGTGTCCTATTCCCACGTGACATTGATTAACCAATTGAGGCAGGAGCAAGAATTTACTTTCATTCAGCATTTCCATTACCACTCAAGACATGAAACATTTTTTAAAAAATTAAAGTGCACTGAGGACAACTATAGTAACAACCACAATACAGCCAGTTTAAATAATAACTTAAAATATAAACCTTATACAATAATTGTATAAGGTTTATATTTTAAGTTATTATTTAAACTGGCTGTATAGGGTTGTCCAGCGAGTCCGGTACCACTGAAGACCTACCGAGGATATGCGGAGTACGTGCTCGTTAAATCTGTTGGGTCCGGAAGTCCTCTAAGTTCCCATACCAAATCAATACCTCTGGGGGTGACAAGCCAATTCTGGGGATCCTCTAGTTGGCCTCTGTCTCTAAAAATTAGATGGATCCACTTACGTGTGTGTGTTGTCTGTTGTGTCTGTCTTACTTGACGAAGGTTTATAAGCGGGTCGCTGACCAAGCACACAAACCTGAATATATATGTCTACCAACCAACCAAACCACATGTTGGCCATTTGTTACTGTGCTAATCTTTTCTTTTGATCAGAATTTCGAGCGTTTTTCAGGTGTAATTTCGCAATGGAGCTTAGAGCACTTGAGTAAGGATGAGAAAGAGAGATATAACATGAAAATTAGTTATCTTCTGTCTGGTTCATTAAACAGTTTCCAAATTATTGCATATTTTATTATACTCATTTCGTTGACAACAAAAATGTTCGGCGGCGAAAGTGCTCTATCAATCTTTAACAGACAAAAATTGAATTTTTTCTAGGTAGTATTAGAATTTTAATAATTTGTAAGCTTAAATTTATTTTAAAAAATCAAAGTAATGCAAAGTAATGCGTACATTTAAAATTTAGTTCTAAATTAAGTCTTAATAAATGTAAGGTAATAAGTGTAGTGTGGGGTTGTTTCATGTCGTGGATGGCAATAGCCAACTCCAACAGTTTGTTGACTGGAATTACTAATGTTTTGGTATTCGAAAATAAGTTTTCTAAGAATATTTTTCTTAATAAATTTTTAAATGCCAATTTCTTGCTGTGCTGTTGGTTGATCAAGACATTTGTTAGGAAAGCTTGCATAGAAAGAAAAAATTATTTTCATCTAAATCGGTCATTTTGAGAGTGAAACCGAAGCAACCGAGGAAATCCAGTACGCATACAAATAAAAAAAAGCATTACATCATCTGAACCATTCCCATTCTTTTAATTAGTAATTAATAATAATTGAACTAGTAATTATTTATAAGTTAATAATTAACTAGTAATTATCTATTAGTTAATAATTATAGTTGTATCAGATAAATAAATTTTATAATCGTTTTTATTTTTAAAAATTAATTCGCATTAAGCAATTGATTGGATAAGTAAAAACCACATGAGTCAACAAGGGGGGGGGGGGGCAAAGGAAAATTCCCTAAAGAAGGGGCTCATCCAAACATCCAAAATTAAGAAAATAGGGGCCCTAATGTTGCCTCCCCCCCCCCCCCCCCCTAAATCAGATCCTGGGTACGCCCTTGGCATCGCTAGCTGTCGAAAAAATACTCAACTTTCTTTTTTTGAAAAAAGATGTCTAATTAAACGTGGAGATTTCAAAATTCAATTCCGAATATAATGTCTGTTTATCCTTAGGATTCCGTCAGGTGACGTCAGAGTGGACAGGGCTATTGTGGTTGTTACTATACTACGTTATTTATTTGCGGATTTTTTTTTGCCCAGCACGATCCGTTTATAGGATGGCTAACGCAAGGATAGAGCCCCGGAAGATATCTTCAGTGACAAGACGCCATAACCAACGGCGACACGGCAACATGTGCAGTGACGGATTACTGCCTAGGCCTACAAGGCCCGGGCCTAGGGCCCAGTCAGGAAGGGGGCCCTTAAAAAGATAAAATCACCTAAAAAAAATTGAAAATCGCCATTCGAAAAACTCCGAAAACCTATCGTCCGACGGATTCCAATTCTGATAAAATAAAATGTGGCGCTGTTTTTTTCCCGTTTTTTATGATTTGCTATATTGTGCACTCATAAACCAGTAAGGTCAAAGAAAAGAAATAACAAAAACTGTCCTCCCCCCTTCCCCCTCGGATTTATTTTTAAACCGAGTCATTTTTTGCGCGAATAAGATTTTATTATGCCAACTGATACCCAGACAGACGCTTTATATGTAATTTTCTTTTTTGGGAATAAAGGCGCCGATGTATCGTCGACTATACTCTTAAACAGGAAGTATAAAAAATACATAAAAATAAAATATTGACATATTTATTTGAATTCACTTTTTTTCATTGTGTTATTTTTAAGGTTTTTATTTAGCTCATGAGTAAAATCAGTGGATTACAAAACTCTATGATTACAAGTTACAGTTTTTGCGCGCCTTTTCTATCGTGTTCTTTTTTTAAGATAAAGATTGGATGTCATAAGCGTTAGAGCAAAATATTGGTAAGTTTAATTTCTACTCTAAAGTATCTGAAGATTTGCGTATGTTTGTAATGGAACTTGGGCGCTATTTTTTCTATCTTTCTATTGTTTTTATCTGAATGCGTAAATCTAAGTATGGCTGTTCAGTTCTGTTTTCATTACTACATTTCAATGGGTGTTTAAAACTCGTTTTATAATAATTAATGGGAATATTTCATAGACGTCATGCTCTCTATACTGCGATTTCATTGGTTGTTTTGTTTTCTTTGATAAAGTATTGAAACAAGCTCAATGGTTTTTTATAATGTCAAGTTCTCCGAACTGCGATTTCATTGGTTGTTTTGTTTTCTTTGACAAAGTGTTGAAACAAGCCTATTGCTTTTTTTTATACAACAGCATAAATGCATGCAATTTTTAAATTATCTTTTAAGTTTGAAATATTAAATCATTTAATTGTTTTTTGTTCAGCTTAAACTTTTAAATATGCTCTATCTATTTTATTAGTTAGTTTGTAATTGAAATGGTCAGTGAATATTCTATATTTTCCGGCCATTTCGCGAAGTCACCACGATGAATCGGCCAAAACACGATGTGCTTATTTAAGAATGTCTGATTGTTTTATTTTATTGAAAGTTAATTTGCTAATATTGCCCCTTTTGTTTTCTTTTTTAATTTAAAAGTATAAATATTATAATTTAAAAATATAAAATAAACAAGATTTTAAGTTAAAATTTAAAAAAATTAATATTTTACTTTGTCTTAAATGGCCACATCCTACCGCAGCTAGTAATTTTTAACGGTTATATACGGAGTCAATAATTTTTCTTCCAACATTGGCTGATATTCTCATTCCACTTCGCGATCTGGCCGGCCTATTCCCGAAATCAAGGAAGGATTGGACATTAACCAGCCAATTTACAGCGTCCTTAGCCACTTCGCGATTTGGCCGGCCGAGGAAACGACCGAATTCGGGCTTTGGCTGCAACGTTTATTGGAGACTGGGGAGCCTTGGAACTTACCCCATGGGAAAACTAGTCCCGTCTCCCCTAACTAAAGTAATATACTGTCTTATTTTGATGTTTATTAAAGTCGATTAAAATTATATGTTCTGTACCAGGGCATATTTTAAGGGTTTTTTGGGGGGCAATTGCCCACACAGTCAAATAAAATTGCCCCCACAGTCAAATAAAATTGCCCACGTACATTTTCCTAATTTTTTCTAGCGGTTATGTGTTTCCATAATTTTTTTTAATTTTCTGTAAAATAATGCCACATGGAAGCGTGACCCCTAACCCTTCCCACAAGCAAGAAAGTGGAACAACCAACAGGGCCGTAACTTATAGGGGGGGGGGGGGGAGCCTCCCCCCCCCCCAATAATTTTACAGAGGGCGCCGTCAGGCGCCCAAAAAGGCGCCCTTTTCACCTATTTTAACAATAAATTTTTTTAAACAATTATTTAAGAATAATACGTAATTGTATCATTATTTCATTTTCTTATTTCCCCTCAAAATTATTAGAGCCGCTATTTACTCCCAAAATGGGGTCACGTGAATGGCGCCCTCCCTAATAATATAATGACAACACTCTTAAACTGGTATGTAGAACATACTGGAATTTTTAAAACAAAATAACGGAAATTTGTCAGTCCTATTATTCCATTTTTTTCCATTTAGAAATTTCCTACCGTCTTCAGTGGCGGATTTATGGGGTGGGCGTGCCCCCACCCCCCAATAATTTAACAGAGGGCGCCATTTTTACCTATTTTAACAATACATATTTTAAACAATCATTTAAGAATAATACGAAATTGTATCATCATTATTTCATTTTCTTATTACCCTTCAACATTTTTAGAGCCGCTATTTACTCCCAAAATGGCGCCCTCCCTAATAATATAATGACAACACTTTTAAACTGGTATGTAGAACATACTGGTATTTAAAAAAAATATCGGAAATTTGTCATTACAATTATTCCATTCCTTTTTCCATTTAGAAATTTCCTACCGTCTTCAGTGTCGGATTTATGGGCTGGGCGTGGGGGGCATTACACCTGCCCCCTTCACCAATGGGACCCAAACTTATATTACATAAAATCAATTTTCGAAAGACAAAGTTGAAACGAAAAGTTTCAGCGTCTATTATGGTCTATTGGTATTTCCCTAAATATGAAACTAATACTTTCCCTCTCCTTCTCTATGCCATCACACCGAAATTGCTGTCAAAAACTTCTTTTAGCCCTTGCGATAAAATTACATTAACAAATGAGTTATCAAACAAATATTTACCGTCGATGAAATTTTTTAAAGTTTATATTTATCACTTTTTACAAGTGTTTCACAAGAAGCAATAATATGCTGGCCTAATGCTCAGTTTAAAACCTGTACAAGGTATACGCAATTTCTCCTACTTAAAAAATTCAAACAATTCATAGTTAACAGTTTATGTAAAATCTCATTCGTAATTAATAATTATTAAATATCCGATAAGAATTAATTAACTCAACATTTAAGATACGCCTGTTAGAGCATAAATTCTGGGCTTGGAGTAGCTCTGGCCTATCATATAATGGAATTGTAAAATAAAATAATAACAGAAAAGTTGCAATTTAAAAATCTTAAAGCCAAGCTTTGCACTGCATCTAAAAATGGGTATGGGTGGTCTCATTACCCATGTCACTATCTCTTTCTGGCCCCAAATGTAACTGGGACACAAAAGACAGTCTAGACATAGCTACTTTGGATTTTTTTGTTCTGTGTAGGGGAAATCCACTATCTTGGAAGGGGCGAAAGTGATTTTCCACGAAAAATACTATCGGTATCGGTTGACATGGTGGCGAAAAAGTGGCGATCACAGGATTCACACGGGAGACAAAAGGACAGAAAAGGGGGAGGGGGCTCTAAATCGGGACTGTTGGGAGCCTTATGGTTTTGCAACTGTCTGTTTTTGTTTCAGCTTTTAGTTAGTAGCCAGAGTCCAGTCCACAGAGGTCAATCGCGTGATCTGAACTAAATCCGCTCAATTCATTTGTCTTTTTATTTGTGATTTTCATTTTTTCTTTCGTTGGAATAAGGTAAGAAATCTTTTATTTATTTTATTATTATTATATAAGTTACTTTATCGAATTAAATGTACCATTTCAGGGAGTTTGATATATGGCATATTTTTTTAAAATATGTATTTGTACATAACAAGAATCTAAATTAATTAAAAAAAACTATTATTCTAAATCGAAAATAACAAATGTAAATTTTACAATTATTGCTTGGCAAAGCTACTTTTCGATAATTTCATGAAGTAATAAAGTTTTTTTTTGCACGATTATATAGATATTCGCATTTTTACTTTTGAACAATATAAACAGTCAGGGAATGGAACCACTTAAAAAAACGAAAAATTCAACCGACCATTTCTTCGTAAAAAGGAGCTTGTTGCTTCCTGAGGTATTTTCCATTTTAAATTAATGTCTTGATAAATATGTGTTTTCTTCTGTATTATGAAGTTGTTGGTATATGAAAACATGCTTTGTATATATTTTTTAATTAAAATAGTTAGTACTGTGGCTACTTATATACTTTTATTTGAGCACTTCTTTTATTTTTCCTTAAAAATACTTAATACTATTTTTTTATAAGTACTTTTTTTGTGCCACGATTGCTGTTGTGCCTTTCAGTTTATTAAATAGTTACAATGGAGTATAGATTATATATTTTTGATTTTTGCACGGAATCAAACTTTTTTCTAACGAATACTCTTAACACAATCCGGGGGCAAAAACAACAAAAAGAACTTCAGTAGTTCCTTGTAAAAATTCGAATTTTTACAAGGAACTGTTATCAAGCCGATAAATTGTAGGTTTAAATTTATCTTAAATAACTAATTCAGAGTCTTTATTTTAAAATTAGGTAAATTTAGTTTAAACCAATTTACAAATTAATTGTTAAACTATTAAATTAGATATTACTAATTATTTAATTTGCAATTAATTTTTTATTTAGTAATTAATAATTATTTAATTTGTAATATTTTTTCAATTAGTAAGTAATAATTTTTTAATTGGTATAAATAATTAGAAATAAAAAATGCTTTAATTAGTAATTAAACTTATTATTGATTAGAAGTTAAATTAATTCATAAGTACTAATTAATGTAATTAGCTGTTAATAACGATTCATAAAATTACTGAAGAGGCGCCAAAAAATGTAAGAGGGCGCCAAAACGTGGTCCTCCCCCCCCCCCCCCCCCCAATAAATTGTCCAAGTTACGGCCCTGACAACCAAGGGGTTCTTTTTCTTTCCTACTATGGGATGGGACAGCTGAACTAGATAAGAAATTAGTAATAGTGTAGTGTGGTGCGTTGCACACAGAAACGATTTAGCATTAGAAAGTGCAGTACGTCGTCAGTCCCTGAACTCACACTCTGGAGAGCAAATCTCAGCGGTATTTTGACCTATTACCGAAAATCGGCAAGACACACAAAATGGCTTGCTATTATTTTTCCAGAGTATAGAGCTTTTCCCCGCCACTTTGAAGTCCGTTTTGCTGAACATATCAGAAATGAAATTCAAGCAGTCATCAAAAACTTGCCTTACTGTCGGAAACAGTGGCAGAATATCATGTCTGACTCGGAAGAGGACAAGAAAGACAAGAATACTGCAAAATGGATGTTAAACATGTGGGAAGAAAGTTCTGTACAATTTCAACTAATTTTAGTCATGGGCGATGCTATCAGACATCATCACAGTTTAGAATATTGCCATAACTAAACTGGAGTTAATGATAAATGCGCCTTATCTCATTCTAATGTCACAACATTTTCAAGACGTTTTGAATCAATAAGACAAGAAATTGTCCTATCATCAATACATTTTCTTAAACAAAGTTAATGACGAATAGGCCGAAACTTTAAAAAACGCCAAAGCTTTATGCGTTGCAGGATCAGCGGCAGAAATAATCTCCGTCGTAGAAAATTTACTTTCCAACCTGTTTCCGAATGAAGTGTCTGAATTTGCGGATTAAGTATGTGAAAGCTGGTCGCTCATTGATCAAATTCCACTCTCCCAGCGAATTCGGACATTGGTTCCTGCACTTCAGCAAGACTAAAGAAAATGTTTGTCGTATCCGAAGGGCCACTCAAAAAGTTGCTTGAAACACTTGTCGTGGCAACCCCTAATTCGATGCAGATGGAGCGGGTAGTTTCGAGTTATAATATAGTCAAATCGGACCATCGTGCCGGAACGAAACTTGCAACAATAAACAAAAGATTGAATATCGCTCTAAATGGCTGCGGGACGGCCTATTTCAACCCGCGGCCATCCGTCATAAAATTTCTGCAAATTAAAAAACCGAAGAGAAAGAAAACCAGAAACTGAACTCTACAAATTGAGGTTTTATATTAATTTTTTTTTGAAAAAGACAATATGTTATTTGAATTTGGATGTATTAAATGAAAATGAATAGTTGTATTATAATGAATAAAATTAAAATAGTTAAAAAAGTCACAGAGTTTATGTTCCTTACACTCTTTTCCTATCGAATTAAACGACTATTAACAATAATTTCCGTAATTCCAATTTTCACACCCCCAACTCTTTTTTGACGATTATTCAACTAACATAAACTGCACATTTACAATCCCCCCCCCCCCCCCTCCGAGGAAGTTAGAGTTGCCCACACAGCAGAGAATCTTTTAACATAGTGACTGGGCGACACTAATGTCGCCCAGTGAAAGAAAAATGTCGCCTAGTAATATGAAAATCAAATCACTGGGCGACATTGAAAGAAACCGTATTTTCTCAAAAATCCCATCCGTTATATCATAAATTGTATTTTAAAAAAAGCTATTGAAATAAAAAAAAAATGGGCAAGTAGTAGCCAGTTGTTGTTTATCAGATATTACTCATTCATTACAACCCTGTGAGTGACTAAGCACGAAAACTGTTCAGCAACCAAGATGGTCCCCCTACAAAACTTTTCCCCCTACCCTTTCAGCCCGGACATGCCCCCGGATAGAGGATAATTTATTGCGTTATAAGATAAGGCTTTGCTCGCTGTAGCGACAAGAAGCTGGGTGTCGATTCTCAGTATTTTTTCTGTATCACACATTGATATGACTTCGCTTTTTCCAATCAGTTTAACTTAACTGAGACTGAAAGTGGGAGCCTATTTAGTATTTGTAGTAAACAAGCTTCGTATTTCCATCGCCGTTTTTGCCTTGCTTTTTTAATTGGTTTGGTACAAAAGCAAATGGGATTTTCTCGGAAGGGGATCGTAGTTACAATCTTTGGTAAAAGTTTCTGTGTGATCTGAGAAAACATCGTAAAAGTCACTTGAATAGCTTGGGAACTTGGGGCCAACTGATGAGGGTGGGTGGTCAGTAGCTCTTAGATGTTGTCATTGTACAACATTGGCTTCTAAAGTAAACACACAAAATTTTGCTTTGATCTTATTCTCACTTAAATTTAGCCTTTCGTCTTTTGTTGGATATTTTTGTTTTGAGGTACGTTTTTATGCTGTTTATGTATTATTATTTTTTTTTCTTCTAATTTTGGTGTTTAAAAGTGGCATAAACGTTTGAGAATTAAGAAGGGGGAGATATGTGAATTTTTTTTAATTTTTTACTTCAAATTATCGATAAAATTACATATGATTTTAAGTAACAATTATAATGCATTAATAAAGCTTGCAGAAGAATTTAGTTTTTAATATTTTAATTTTTTTTATTGCTAGACCTGTGTAGTTTCTACAAAAATATTTATTAGTGTTACACGACGCTAACTTCCTATTTCATCCAAATATTTTAATTCGTTAAAAAATTAAACCCAACATTTTATTTAAGATATTATTCCACAAATAATTTATTGCCATATGAATTCGTTTTTATTCCTTTATATAATTTAATTTAAAATATTCATAGTCAATTGTAATCTGTAAAATAAATATAGGGACGATATGTGTACCTAGAGTCGGATTGTTTCAAAGGCCCATAAATCTACGACTGAGCTGATTTAGAGTTTGTAACGACAGGTATCATAAGACCAATTAGTTCCTATTGGAACTATTTTATATGCTTAAAAAACAAATATGGGGAAATAAGACTTTAATTCTTTTTTCTTTATTTTATGTTTATTTTTAAGAAAATATATGTAATAGAAGTATTATTCAAGATTATGCAGAGGATATTGTAAAATAGATAGTTACGCAATAAATATTTAGTTAATACATTTCCTCATTTATACAAACTATTTATTTCTTTACTTATTGGTATTTTAAACAATGCTTTGAGTATAGTTGACGCTTATGCAATTTCTATTTTTTTCTATTTTACCAAATTAGTTTGATTACAAATTATAAAATATTTTTTCGCAATCAGTGAAATTTTCAAGTTGCACTAGGGGATTATCTTGAAATGACGACCCCCTTTTCCTATTACGCAACGATCCCCCCCCCCCCCCCCCTCCGAAAAAAAACTTTTTACATTCAATGTCGCCCAGTGAAAATTCTTAAAAAATTCACTGCCACACAGTCAAATTTCCTTAAAATATGCCCTGTTCTGTACTAGTGTATTTAATTTGCTAAATTTCTAACTTCGAGGTGGTGGGGGGCCCCAAATGTCAAGTGCCTAGGGGCCCTGTGTCTTTAAATCCGGCACTGAACATGTGTCTTGGAAAAGGACAAACTAAACTTATTTACCGACGAATGTGATAACTTTGGCCCAAACATAAAACGCTAGTACAGTGCTGCACAAAAGTTTAGGCACAACACAAAGAGTTAGTTTTATACAAAAGTATTGAGACACATAGTAAAAATCTTTATATGATTTATTCATCAAATCATATTATAGTCATAATTGACATTAAATACTAAGAAAAACAAATATGTGGAAAGTTTTGCACCAAAATGACAAGAATGACAAAAATCTCCTGCACATAAGTTTAGGCACACTTAATAAAAATAATAA